>JAPKLX010000063.1:963182-1012816 GCA_026898415.1 Leonotis leonurus
GCTACATCAAAGCCAAAACTTCGTCCTTAGACAGAAGTGGCAAAGCCCAAAACCTCGTCCTTAGACGAAGTGGCAAAGCCAAAACTTCGTCCTTAGACGAAGTGGCTACATCAAAGCCAAAACTTCGTCCTTAGACGAAGTGGCTACTCGTACTTCGACCTCGTCTGCAGAAAGAAGCTCGGCAATCACATCGACCTCACCTCAAGATCTTCACCTCGTCGATGATCTTCTTTTGGGGGGGGATGTGATAGGATAGGGCCCAAAAGGCCCAAAAGCCCAAAAGCCCATTGTTGTAACCGCCTCTTATTTGCCTATAAATATAGCTTCTAAGGCTAGATCAAAGGGCAGACTGTAATTTTTACTTTCAAGCTCTGAAGCATTCATAATAAAAGAGCTCTCCTCTCCGTGGACGTAGACTTCATTAAAAGTCGAACCACGTAAATCCAGTGTTATTACTTTCTGCACCTCGTATAATCTCACCTCGAATATTAAGATCGAACAGTACATATTCGACCTGAGTTAGTGACCCTCTAAAGCTTGATTTTTGAGATATGCTTAAAGAAACTATAAGAACTCAACATGTTTAATAATTTTCATTTCAATAGTTTATTGATCCAATAATTTTAATTTCTATTATATATATATATATATATTAATTAAAATTAAAACAGTACATAAATCCTATTTGATTATTAATAAATTCAGTAAAATTATTAACCCATTTCACATTTCCACTACCAATGATACACACATGAACTTCTATGTAGGGGTGTTAATCGGTTCGATTTTAAGTAACCGAAATTAAAATTTCAGGTATTCTAACGGAAATTAGTCAAAATAGTGAAATTGGTTCTAGTACCAATCGGGTAATCGATCATTCGAAGAGTCGGTTCTTTGGTTCGGTTCCCGATAGTACCAATTGGAACCAAAATTCAAAAAAAATTATTCTCTAGTTTTTATCGATTATTTCATTGTATAGATCTTTCAACTAGTTTAAACAAAATCAAGAACATCAAAAGATTCAAACATTACACGACCAACATTTTAAAATTTTTTTATAAAAACACGCATTCACTATTTTTTATTTATATCATAAAATTTTAATTCAACATTAAAATACTTAAAATTTTACAATGTATGTCGAAACAAGTAAACTATATATATAAAGCAAATAAATATTTTATTGAACTATAAAATAAAGCTAATTTTTAATGTATGTCGAAACAAGTAAACTATATATTTAAAGGTATATATGTCTGATATGAAATGCAAAACATAGTTTTTGAATTCCTTCCAATTCGGATGAAGCTTTTCGATCATGACAACAACTACGAGTGAAGTCTACAAGGTCATTTACTCGGCTTGCATGTCTTGCAAAAGATTTTGCAACTCTTGCACATGCTCTATCTCATATCGAGAATCAATCATCTTGAAGTCAAAAAGTTGGCTACAAGAAACTTTTTCGTTCTCACATGCTTGACACAGTACTTTTTCTCAAGAGCATCCAATAGTTCTTTTGCCATTAATTTCACATCGGCATAAGCAGTATAGTGTAGGGATGACAATCAGGTACATCGCATACGGATAGTAGCTATCCATACTCATATCCACGAACTAAATGGATATTAAATTCTACCCATGAAGGTACCGTTGATATTAAAATCACTCAAACCCACCACCCGCGGATATCCACCACCTGTCGGCTACCCGCGAACTCTCTACCCATCAGGAACCCGCAACCCGCCACCTATTGGGTACCCATCAACTCCCACTCGTGTGGATGCTAATACCTTTAAGGTTGAGACGAGTACGCGATCAGTAATGGTTGACTTGAATACATGCAGTCGCGACAATGATATATGTAAATTAATTTATTATATTGTCCAATGATACTATTTTACAAATTTTCAGGAATGCCGGTATGTCCATATCTCAATTCATAGCAAACTTTTACAAACGAACAACAATGGAGGACGCCTATAGAGTACACATTGCACGTGTTCCTCATAAGAATAATTGAGTTCTACCAACCAATGTTGCAAATAGAGAAGTTTTGTCAAATAAAGTCGTAAGACTGCCGGGTCAACCTCGACAAAGTAGATGTAGATCAGGAGGAGAAACATCTAGAAGAAGTAGGAGAGGAGGTCGAAGATGTCCTCATTGACATACGAGTCTGAATTGTCCCCAATTAGATGATGATGAGTAGTAAAAGACTTATTTCATGTTATGAAGACTAATTTGTTGTGTAATTTGTTATGAAGACATATTTGAATATATATATATATATATATTAAATATTTGAGAAAATATTAACTATATTCTAATAAGAATATATATATTGAATATTTAAAAATTTATTAACTATATTCTAATAAAAATATATTCAATATATTTATATTGAATATTTGAAAATATATTCAATATATTCTATTAAGAATATATATATATATATATATATATATTTTGAATATTTAAGAATATACTAACTATATTCTAATAAGATTATATATATATTGAATATTTAAGAATATACTAACTATATTCTAATAAGAATATATTCAATATATTTAAATTGAATATCTGAGAATATATTAACTATATTCTAATAAGAATATATATATTGAATATGTCTATATTGAATATTTGAGAATATATTCAATATATATAATATATATTCTAATAAAAATATATATATTGAATATTAGAGAATATATATATATATATTTTGAATATTTGAGAATATATTTAATACATATATATATATGGAATATTTGCGAATATATTCAATATATTCTAAAAAGAATATATTTATAATGAATATTTGAGAATATATTCTACTAAGAATATATATATATTGAATATCATTAGATGATTATTATATAATTTGAGTATATATAATAAGTCACAAAAATTAGATGATCATTAATTTGATAAGTCACACAATTTAGAATATCATTAATATGATAAGTCATACAAATTTAAAAATGTGCAATGGCCGAGGACTACGTCTCCAGGTATCTATCACTGGAGAACTGCGTCGTGATCTGCCGCATCTCATCATATCAAACATCCCCTGCATCCACTTCTTCAGCCTGTTCTTAGAAGCTCTGATCTCTGACGTATACCTCCTCTCAGAAAGCCTGCATCTCCTGTCTGTGCCTCGTCTCGTAAGCCAGAAGATCTGCCCGCACACGTGCCTCGTGTGCACTCAGCTCAGATCGTACGACCTGTCGCGTATGGGCCTCTAATGGCTCTGGTCTCGGAGGCCCTCCACTGCTACTCGAAGAAGAATCAATCATCGGCACGCGGACACGCTTCCCTATATCGGTACGACATCGAGGAAGACGAGATGTGTGGTCGGCGTGCTCGTCAGGCTGCTCATCCACTACAGGCCTCGTACTCCGAGTAGATCGAGTGCCGTGTATTACCTCTACAATAGCAGGTGGTCGTGTACGTCAAACACGACACTGATCACCTGAAGTGTGCTCGGTCCTTGCCGTAATATTCGTCAGAGGAGCATACGGTACCGCTAGCAAATTCGGAGACTCCAGTGATCTCACGGGAGGCAGCAATTGCTCGGCCTCCTCAAGAACGATGTTTGACCACATATAGCACTGCCAAAAAATAAAAAAATAATCAATTAATTAAAATGTTAATTAAGTAAATTAAATTCATATATTGAATTAAAACAAAAAATTTACTTACACCCAACTCCATGTAGAAACTCTGGATGTTTGCTGATGCCGGAAGATCTGGAGTCTTTCAAAAATTCCAGTGAAGACTATTTAGTCTCCTTTTGTTCGTCTAAACTTATGTTTTCCGTATCTTTATTCGTACTACTTTCCCTTGTTCCGTGATGTTTTGGCCCGATTTATCTTTCAGGATCATTGGCCTAAACGAGCGTCGAAGTTGGAAAAGAAACGAGGAAGAATTGAGAAACGAGAAGAAAATGAAGACAAGTGCCGAGGCACTAGTCAGCGGTCGCGTGACACTCCGCGGCCGCTGACTAGGCCATATGCGCAAGCGCCCGAGCCAGCCGAGGAGCGCGCGCCAGAACATGTCAGCGGTCGCCACAACTACGGTTCGGTTTCGGTTCCGAAAATTCAGATTCTTTCTTTCGTCTTTACCGTTTATGCTTTTAGTTTCTTATTCCATTTTCAATTTCCAGATTTCTTTCCGCATTACTTTTGAATTCAAGTTCCAAGTTATATGTTTTCCTAGAATATATTTAAATGGTTTTCTTAGATTATATTTAATTCGCTTTCTTAGATTAGATTTGAATTGCGTTTCTTATTTACATTCTTCGCCTAGATATAGAACTTCAAATCAAATCCTTTTTATTGTTCTCCGTTTATGAACAAAGATTCGAATTGTCCTGTTAAGTCTTCCTTGAGAATACAACTTGGGTTGACTTACTATTGCTAGATGATCTCGTTCTAAATTGCGAGCGACTCGAACAATTTTAGTCGAAATAAATTTTGGCGCTGTTGCAGGGGAAGACTTTAGGCGATTTAATTCATTGTTCTTTTTGTTTTTATTTTATTTTATTTATTATGTTTACTTTGTTCTTCTATATTGTGGTACGCGTAATTTTTTTGTTGAGTGTTGTTTATGCAACGTCGTCGTAGTGCTAGAAAGCCATTGACGCCCTTCATTGATAACATAAACCGGAAACGTGTGATCCTAGCCACCATAGAAGAAGACATTGAGCACATTGACGAATTTTTGCTCTCGCGTTTATTTGAAGAGATGGCCAATGAGAGAGTGGACGAGAGACCGCGTTATATGGACGTTTCACTAAGCCCAAGTTCGGGACAACTTTTACTTCAGCCATCGTTCTCGATACCGTAGTCCGAAACTATGAGTTGAAGCCACACCATCAATCACTACTTCCGACGTACCATGGACTCCCGAGTGAAGACGCTTTGATGTTCATCCGAGAATATTGCACGGTGGTGCAATTTTTTCCGCTTCACTCGCTGACGGAGGATCAACTCAAGTTGAAGTGTTTCCCTTACACGTTGAAGGATTGGGCCAAATCTTGGTTCTTATCTCTTCCATCCGGATCACTCACCACTTGGGGATCGGCTTGTGAGACATTTATGTTGAAGTACTATCTGCATCACAAAACTCAAGCGGTACGTACTAAAATAATGAATTTCGAGCAAGCACATGACGAGCCATTCCATGAGGCGTGAGAGAGATTCCAAGAGCTACTTCAACAGTGTCCTCACCATCAGATAGCACCGGAGATGCTACGCCAATTTTTCTATGAGGGTTTGCTCCAGAATACTCAATTCATGGTGGAAAGTTCGGCGGGAGGAAACATTGCAATCAAGACGGCGGAGGAGATGAACGAGATCTTTGAAATCCTAGCTGCGAGTTCGCATCAAAAATCCACACGACCGAGATGAATGGAAGGCAGTGCAGTAACTACGGGCCCCGATCTTCAGAAACAAATGACGGATATGATGAGGGAGTTACAAGAATTGAAGATGAATCGACCCCCATCACCATCTGTTCAACAAGTTGTGCCTGAATTGTGCGGTATTTGTGGCGACTACGGCCACATAGCGGATGAGTGCCTACGAATGGCGGAGATGACTGTTGAAGGTGAGGCGGAAATTTATGCCGCGCAAGGATTTATGCCTCAACCACCTCCTCAATAAAACTCATGGAGAAATCAGCAAAACACGGGGTAGAGGCCTCAATTTCAAGGAGCACAAAATTTTCAAAATCGACGCCCTCAAGCTCCGAATTTCCAGCCTCAATACCAGCGTCAACCGCAGTCATATTATCCACCACAACAGCCACAACAATAATTTTTTCCACCACAGCCGCAACAATTCTATCCACCACCGATGCCGCAACAACCATATCTACCTGCTCCGCCCCAACGATCATCGATTGAAGAATGTTTGGCTGCTTTTATGCAAGAGAGCAAGAAGGCGCGAAAGGCCCAAGACATCTCCATTAAGCGTCTCGAGACAGCTATGGGGCAGATTTCCAGCGCCGTGAATTAGCTTCAAAAAGGCCAACAAACGGGGAAGATTCCGGGGCAAGGTCATCAACCACATTAGGTTCAAGCCGTGACGGTACTAAGGAGCGGAAAGATGATGGATAACAAAGTGGAGATGCCACCCGAGGTTGAGAAAACCGAGTCTAGCGAGAAATTGCACAAGGCAGCGAATCCATATGTTCCGCCAATTCCTTATCCTAACATACTAAGGAACGCGAAGCACGATCAGTAGTTCGAAGATTTTTACCAAATGTTGTCCAAGGTAAACATGAATTTACCTCTTTTGGAAGTCATCCAAAACGTTCCTGCCTATGTCTAATTCTTTAAAGAATTAGCAGCAAAGAAGAGGAAATTCGGTGACCGAGAGGTGGTGACCGAGAATTAGCAGCCCTTACCTCCTAAGCAACACGATCCATGTAGCTTTGTTATTAATATCACTTTAGAAAACGGTAAGGAAGCGTCGGGCATGTTAGATTTGGGAGCCGGAATTAATTTGATGCTTACTCTATTTTTAAACAATTAGAATTAGGTGAACTTAGATCCACTCGCATGTGCTTACAGCTAGCCGATAGATCCGTTAGATATCCTAGAGGTGTCATTGAGGATGTTTTGGTGCAAGTAGGTGGATTGATTATTCCCGTTGATTTTGTTGTTTTGGAGATAAGAGACGTGCATGAAAACGGTGTAGAGCATACATTCTTTCTAGGAAGACCATTCATGGCCACTACTAATACCTTAATTGATGTTAAAAATGGCACGATTAAAATGTCTGTTCTAGGAGAGAAGGTTTCTTTTTCTGCTCATAGGAACCGCACCATACCATCCGCTGATTTTATTGATGATTGTTGTTTCATTGACATTATTGATACCTTGGCCGAGAGTTCTTTTTTGTAAGATTTTACGAGTGAAGAAATTTTAGTGCAGGAAATTAACGACAAATCCATCACTCCGGCAAAACTCGAGGAGATACCGACACCTAGCAAAGTGGAACTCAAGAAGCTCCCCACGCATCTTAAGTACGTGTTCTTGGAGGACGGAAAAAACAAACCGGTGATCATCTCATCCGAGTTGACGAAGGACAAAAAATGCTTACTACTTCCATTTTTCAAAAAGCACAAACTCGCTTTTGGATGGGGCCTAGTAGACATTCGTGGCATTAGTCTCACTACATGCATGCATCGCATCAATCTTGAGGAGGGCGCCGTTCCAAAATGAGATAGCCAACGACGACTTAATCCAGTTCTCATGGAAGTCGTGCAAAAAGAAAATTTTAAATTGGTGGCAGAAGGTATCATCTATCCCATTGCGGATAGTGAGTGGGTGAGCCTAGTACATGTGGTACCCAAGAAGGGAGGAATCACGGTGGTCCTAAACGACAAGTAAGAGCTTGTTCCTTCTCGACTTGTCACGGGGTGGCGGATGTGCATTGACTACCGCAAATTAAATGCCGCCACTAAAAAGGACCACTTTCCTCTTCCTTTTATTGATCAAATGCTAGATAAATTATCCGGACATGAGTTTTATTATTTTCTTGATGGTCTTTCAGGATATTAGCAAATTGCTATCGCACTGGAGGATCAAGTGAAGATGGTGTTTACAAGCCTGTTCGGCACATATGCTTATAGGAGGATGACATTTGGATTATGCAATGCACCTGGTACTTTTCAAAGGTGTATGATGTCCATATTTTCAGAGATAATAGGGGACTTCGTTGAGATTTTCATGGACGACTTTTCGGTATTTGGCTCATCTTTTAATGATTGTTTAATTAAAATTGAGAAAGTACTTGAACGATGTGTTGAAAGCGGTCTAACATTGAGTAGGGAAAAAGAGTCACTTTATGGTTAAAAGTGGTATTGTTCTAGGTTATATTGTTTCTAGTGCAGGCATTGCTGTTGATAAGGCGAAAATCGAGGTGATTGAAAAATTACCTCCACCAAGAGATGTCAAGGGTGTTAGAAGTTTCTTAGGCCACGCAGGTTTTTACCGACGTTTCATTAAAGATTTTTCTAAAATTTGCCAACCCCTTTGTCATTTACTAGCTCAAGATGTTCCTTTTGATTTTAACGACTCATGTTTGCATGCTTTCACCCTATTGAAAGAAAAGTTGATTTCTGCCCCTATCGTTATTGGCCCGGATTATTCTATTCCTTTTGAGATCATGTGTGACGCGTCTAATTTTGCATTTGGATCTGTTTTAGGTCAACGAGTGGATAATATGCTTCGTGTGATTACTCCAGTTTGACACTAAACTCGACCCAAGTAAATTACACTACCACGGAGAAGGAGATGTTCGTCATCATATTTGCCTTAGACAAATTTTGATCTTATATCTTATGATCTAATGTAACTGTTTATAGCGACCATGCGGCCATGAGATACTTATTGACCAAATCAAAAGTGAAACCGCGATTAATTAGGTGGGTTCTACTTTTGCAAGAATTCGATGTAGAAATAAAGGATAAGAAAGGAAGTGAAAACTTTGTGGCCGATCATCTTTATAGACTTGAGCATTCACATGTTGATACGTCTTGTGTTTCTGACAGTTTTCGTTATGAGAATGTCTCTGAAATTTTGATTACTCCTTGGTATGCCGACATTGTGAACTATCTAGCATGTAATCTACTTAGACCCGGCCTAACCTCCCAAGAGGAGAAACGATTTCGTTATGTTTGCAAGAAATAATTTTGGGAGGAGCCCTACCTTTTCAAGTTAGGCAAGGATAGTATAATCCGACGTTGCATTCCGGATTCCGAGCAAGAGCAAGTGCTACGTTTCTGTCACGAATCCCCGTGTGGAGGGCATTTCGAAGGACAAAAGACGGCTCATAAAGTCTTGCACAGTGGACTCTTTTGGCCGACTCTCTTCAAGGATGCTCAAACATTCTATCTAGCATGTGATAGATGCCAACGAGTTGGTGCCATAGGCCGCCGTAACGAGATGCCTTTTCAAAACATATTGGTAGTCGAAATCTTCGACGTGTGGGGTATTGATTTCATGGGTCCCTTCCCTAAATCTTTTGGCTTTGAGTATATCCTTTTAGCAGTCTATTATGTCTCCAAGTGGGTTGAAGCTATCCCCACTAGGACTTGTGATGCTAATGTTGTTCTCAAGTTTGTGCTGGAAAATATCTTATGTCAATTTGGATTCCCTCGAGCTATCATTAGCGATGGAGGGAAACATTTTTGCAACAAGTTGTTCGACAAATTGATGAAGAAGAATGAGATCACACACAAAGTTTCCACCCCATATCATCCACAAACCTTGGGGCAAGCTGAAACAAGCAATAGGCAAGTGAAAGCCATATTGGAGAAAATCGTGAAACCATCCCAGAAAGATTGGGCAATCAAGCTAAATGATTCCCTATGGGCATATAGGACGGCTTTCAAAAGCATTCTTGGGCTGAGCCCGTACCGTCTTGTGTATGGGAAGGCATGCCACTTGCCGGTCGAGGTAGAATACAAGGCTTATTGAGCTATCAAGTTAGCAACGTACGACCTCGACAACGCAGCCGAGAGGCAATCACTACAAATTTCCGAGCTTGATGAGCGTAGGAATGAGGCATACGAGAGTGCACGTATTTACAAGGACAAAGTTAAGCGTATTCATGACCGCCGAATTGTGCACAAGGAGTTAAAGTCAGGAATGAAGATTCTACTTTTCAACTCTAGACTTCGATTATTCCCGAGCAAACTCAAATCAAGGTGGAGCGGTCCATTCGTGATCAAGGATGTACTACCATCCGGGGCCGTCGAACTATATAGTAACGACAGGGAGGATTCTTTTCGAGTAAAAAGAATCGGGTAAAACTGTACATTGAAGGCGACTCTATGCCCGAAGTTGTGGAGTCAACGCCCATATCCGATCCCCCGTTACATTAGTTCCATTCCGTCAAGCTAAAGACGTAAAATAAAGAGCTTCGTGGGAGGCATCTCACGCTCGTTTTTTTTCTTCTCATTTTTCATTTTTATTTCCATTTTATTGTATGTGATTTTGAGTCCTTTATTTATTTTTGGTCTTTTTCTATGTCCGTAGGTATCAACGAGTTAGGAGAAAACCGAGTCGTAAACACATCAACAATAATGGGAGCAGTTCACTTCCGAGGTCACCACGGTGATACGCGAGATGCGATCTGACATCCGCTACCTCCATACTCGCCTCGACACACATCAACAACAATGGGAGGCTTAGAACCGGGCGATTGAGGAGCAAAACCGACTACTCCGGGAGATGCAACAATAATGGTTCTCTTGGACCCTTGGCGGCGCACCCACCTACCCTCCTCCCGACCAACAGTGAGCATTTGTCTCATTGTTGAGTTACCTTTATTGCTTTCTTTTCTTTTTGTGTGAGTGTGTATTTGGCTAACCATTATTTTCCCTTTTAATGTTTCGTTTTTTCAGGTTTTATTTCCGTTTCTTGCTCCGAATGCCCCATTTCAAGGACGTTTTTCTATCCCCACTCTCTAGATCTTTACTTTCCGCAATGAGGGCATTGCTCTATCTTTGTAGGGGGGAAGGGTGTCTTTTTCATGCGTGCATTCGTCATTTTATTTTAGTGTCTTGTAAGCATGTAAAATTTTGATTGTTTTAGAGCTACTTTGTCTTGATACATCGTGGGTAAATCGAGTCGTGGCATATGTTTAAGATGAGATTGATTTGAAAACCTTGGTTGATTTGCATTGATTCATGTTGTGAAACGTAGATGAACTAAGAATGTGTGGAACATTATGACCGGATTGTGGATCTTAGTAGAACGATTAAAATAGTGATGCATGATGATATAAATTGATTGATTCAATTGACTAGTTGTTTATGACCACTTTGTGCGTATCCATGTTTTATTAATTGAACCTTGTCAAGAGGTCTCTGCTCCTATGGGAACCATGAGCACGGGAAACCGCGTGAGGATACACTAGGGAACCCCTAATTGTTCACACCTAGCGACAATGACCATATAACTTGACATCGTTCTAAGTAATTTTCTTAAGTTCTTGAAAAATAGGATTATAAAAGGATTCTACTCAGCTCTCTTAATCACAATTACAAATTTATAAAAGAGATGGGTATGGGAAATCACACCGGGAAAACTCGAACATTCGGAGTACTCACCCGGTGAATATTATCCTTAATATTCCTCATGTTGAAAGAAAAGAAAAAGATACGCTATTTAAGATGGATAAAAACTATAGCCGATTATGTGATCTCCATAACATCTTGTGCATCATTATTTTGCATTGTTCGAATTGATTATAGTCTAGTCTAGATGGTCTACTTGCTTCTATGATCTATATGTGACGTGACGTGTGATATGAAGATTAATTTTGGAATGATTTGAAGTCTTGTCAAGAACGCATGTTGTGATTAGATTTTTTCCTAGCGATAGTTTAGACTAAGTTATGCTTGAGGACAAGCAAAGTTTTGTGTGTGGAGGGGTTGTTTAGCCTCCTTTTGTTCGTCTAAACTTATGTTTTCCGTATCTTTATTCGTACTATTTTCCCTCGTTCTGTGATGTTTTGGCCTGATTATATTTTATTTTATGTTTCAGGATCATTGGCCTAAACGAGCATCGAAGTTGGAAAAGAAACAAGGAAGAATCGAGAAATGAGAAGAAAATGAAGATAAGTGCCGAGGCACTAGTCAGCGGTCGTGTGACACTCCGCGGCCGCTGACTAGGCCATACGCGCTAGCGCCCGAGCCAGCCGATGAGCGCGTGCTAGAGCATGTCAGCGATCACTTGACTCACCGGCTGACTCGGGGCCGTTACAACGACCCGCGGATGGCACGGAACCAGCGGGTCAGCCTCTTGCCTGTATATGCTCGGCGTGATTTTCATTTGAGGGACATGACTTTTGATCCGACTTTCGATTCCAGTTTTGGCATGATGCCCTAGACTACTTTCCAACACTTTTTCATATATTTTCCATTCGTAGTTTAGCACGTCTTGATCCGTATTCTAGGATTGAGACTTAGGTTTTTAGATAGTTCTTCACATTATTTTCGTCTTCAAGTTAGCCGATTGCAACATTCATCGTTTCGTACTTCGTTTCCAGAATTTCGTTGTAGACTCAAGACCTTTTCCAGTTCTTAATTCAAGTTTGTTTCGTTCTCTTTTATTTATTCTTATTTCGTTTATCGCCTTTTTTCGTCTTAATCGTTTATGCTTTTAGTTTCTTATTCCGTTTTCAATTTCCAGATTTCTTTCCGCATTACTTTTGAATTCAAGTTCCAAGTTATTTATTTTCCTAGAATAGATTTAAATGGTTTTCTTATATTAGATTTAATTCGCTTTCTTATATTAGATTTAAATTGCGTTTCTTATTTACATTCTTCGCCTAGATATAGAACTTCAAATCAAATCCTTTTTATTGCTCTCCGTTTATGAACAAAGATTCAAATTGCCCTGTTAATTCTTCCTTGAGAATACGACTTAGGTTGGCTTACTATTGCTAGATGACCTCGTTCTAAATTGCGAGCGACTCGAACAATTTTAGTCGAAACAAAGACATCTCGGATATAATCTATCACCACGAGGCTTCCCAGCAGCCATCCCCACCCGGGAATCACCTCAAAATCTCAAATCATCAACTCCCAAGCAGGACCGTAGAAATGATATCTCGAATTGTCCAAAATTTTTCTCATATAATGTCGGATAATCTTGAACGAATGTGCTCCCCATGGGTACTCGTAGAATGAGTCCATGTCTGAGGCCACCGTCCACAGCCACGGGAAGACTATCTTCTGAGCGTCATGCCCGAAGATGAATATCAATGCCATCAGCACGTGGGCCGCGGCTACGTACAAGTCATCTCATTGGGAATATTGTGCTTCCGGAACCGCTTGAGCAAATCCGCTCCGGATAAATGGCCACCGCCGCATGCCATCTCAAAAAGCTGAAGGCCTCTATGATCATGGGGATGAGTGTTGTCGAAATTAGGGCACCCAAATCTCAACCCAGTGATCAAGGCGTGATCCTGTACCATGTACTGAGCATCCCTCCCGTTGATGTGGAACCAAATACCGATACGAGATGAAATGCAACGAGAGGCTAGGCCGTGCAACGCTGCAGAACAAATGTTGCCTGGTGTCCACCCTATAAAATGTCCAAAAGGCCCATTCTGAAACCTATCGAGCAGATCATCACTCCCGGCCTCAAGAAGTGTGTTCTGGATTTCCTTTAATAAATTAATCCTATAATATATATTCGACATCGATGTACGATGGACAGAGTCGGGCCTATGATACCACGGACGTTCCGATGGCTACATAATTAAAATATTTATTTAGAATTAGTTTTAATTAAAAAAAATATAAGTCATAATTAAACACGTTTATGTAAATACCATGTGTAAAAAATAACAAATGCACGTAATTAGATCCAAAGGTACATGTTATACGTTAGGATATACACTACGCTATATATATATTTCGAAAGAGAAAAATACTTATATTCTAACGGTATAAATACAGCCGGCACAAAACCTACAAAATGTAACTACCGCGATTGAGCTATACGTGCGGTAGGTGTATATTTTCGCACGGTATTTATATAATTGCATTCAAAAAACTATGTTCTAATATTTCAGCTTAATACCACCCATAAATAATGTACAAAACGTATCTACCGCGTGTCATGCACACGTGCGGTAGATGCATGTTTTTTCCGGCGGTATTGCACTATTCTCGTTCACAAGACTAATATCTAACAATTATGCAAATAATGTATCAAAATACATCAAGAAACATGAACAAACAAGAACAAACGTGCATACCGTAAACAAATATATATTATGTATAAGAGAAGGATATTTACTTGAATTTCTTGTGGGATCTCTTCATCGGAGTCTCCCATGGGTGTTTGGGCATCCGGTGCTAAGGGCGGTGGCTTGAGCGGCGTGGGTTTGAGCGTCGGCGCGACGGAGAAGGCGGCGGTAATGCCGTTACAGAGAGAGAGAGAGGGAGAAAGAGTGTGGGACTGCGGTAGAAATTTTCTACCGCAATGTAATGTGAAGGGGGGAGTAACGGGGGTGGATAGGTGGTAGGTAGGAATAAGAGGGTGTTTGGCTAAACTTATAAGCTCTTTAAAAGAGCTTATAAGTTGTTTAAGAGCTTATAAGCTCCTTAAAAATGTTTGACAAATTAAGCTCCTTAAGAGCTTATAAGTTGCAAAAATAAGTAGCTCCACCCCAACTTATTTTCTCTACTTATAATCTCTTGCAATAGCTTATAAGCTCCTCTTTAAAATAAGTTTAGTCAAACACCCTCTAAATGTGAGTGGAGAGATAGTGGGTGGGTGGGTGGATAGTCAAACATAATGATTACGATAATTATAACATTTGAAATGATAGGTAAAAAAATGGGTATTTTTAACATGTAATATTAGAAGTGAGTATTATTTTCATACACATTTTTAAAATCGGGTATTATTAATTTTCTCCCAAAATACAAAAAGACAAGCTTTATATTTACATCCTCACGTGACTTTCATTTAATCAAAACATTGTCTTTAGACAACCCACTAAATAGGCCAAGCCCATTTTAATTGGATGCCCAATTACTCCAGGAACAAATATGAAGGCCCAAAAGTCCATATATCAAACATTAATTTTAAGTTCCAAACGTCCCCAATCAGGCCCGAGTTAAACGCGCGCACACAACCAACCTTAGCGTATTAGTATTTCTCATTGAACGAAAATCAATTTTGACAAATACAGTGATTCAATTATTTAATTTAAGCATGGAATAATTTTCAACCATTTAATTTTTAAAAAATTAAATATACAATCGTCAAATTAATTAAAAAATCTACACATTCAAATGTACAAATATATTTGCAACTGTGTTATAGAGTCTATTTATGTAATAAAATGTGTGATATATTTTTAAAAAATACATCTATTATTATTACGAATATATGAAGAGGTTAATTTCGAATCAATAATTACTTGTAAAAGAAAGAGAAACTTTTATGTCTGGAATTGGGGGCTATTTCTATCTTTTACAATATTACAGAGCAATTTTGTTTGTTGTGTTAATTTAATCATTTTCTGGATATTTTGTGGCATCATATTGGAAAACTAAACTATCACTCTGACGCTTTTTTGTCAAAGTATTAGCCCAACACATCGCCAATTTTAGTCAGTATTTTTCGTAATATGAATAATTTAAAAATTGAATTACATTAATATTAAATTACATGGCCGCGTTATGGAGGACTCGAACCCGAGACCTAAATTTTGGGCATTAACCTCACTACCACTAGGCCAACACACGCACGCCAATATGAATAATTTAGTTGAATTGACAACGCACGACTGTTTAGGCATTAATGAGATTTCAGTTTTTGAAATCGTATTGATATTTTACTAATATTTTTTAAAATATCGCTAGAGTCTATTTTAGTTTGAGATATAAAAAAATTAGGGAAAAATAGTAAATCAACCGACATCCCTATGGCGGATCATGATGGGCTGTTTTGCTATAATAGGCAATAATGAGATCACTGTTTTAGTAAATGATGCGGAAAAGGATAGTGATATTGATCCACAAGAAGCTTAGGAAACTCTTGAAGAAGCAGAAGCTAGTTTGAGAAAAGCGGAAGGAAAGAGACAAATAATTGAGGCAAATCTAGCTCTCCGATGAGCTAGGACAAGAGTCGAGGCTGTTAGTACAATTTTATAACTAGTTGGTGCGTTCAAATAAGCAAAAGAGTTTCTAAAACCTATTTAGATTGCATTCACTCGACAGAATCCAACCAAGCAGAATCCAATTTTCATACAACGCAATTCAAAAATGAAATAAATAAAAATACAAAAGGGTGGGGCAAAAAACGTATTAGATACCTTTAACTCCGAGATCTAATAAGTTCTACCTACTATTGGATTTGAACCAATGACTCCCGCCGTATGAAAGCAATACTCTAACCTTTTTGTTCAAACCAGACCCTAATGTTCAATATTTGTTGCAGTTAGACCCTCGTTGTTAACGGATTTCTAACGCCGTTTGATTACTCATAGGAACATTTCATCAAATATATTGTGTGTCACTTGCTTTCAGCGAGGTTCATGAGTTAATGAATCAATTAAAATGAAATATGAGAAACGAGCTATGTTTCTCTTTGTTTTCTCTCGCATCTTCATGAATATTACATACACTACACACACAAGCTGGGTTTCTATAGTATTTAGCTAGTTTTTGTACCAATACCAATAAACTATGCATAAGATGTTTAAGTGATTAATAATTTGATGATCATTACTGGTTGAAGTGACTTCACTTGACTGAAGGAGATTAAAATTTCACATTTTGGGGTCTACAAAAAGTTGCTAAGCATCTTCACTGTCTCCCCTGCATAACTTATGTTGTTGATTCTTTTTGGAGTTTGAAAGCATTTTAAAACACTGGATACCAGGACTATGATCGATTCTGATGGGTTGTAATAATCCTCCTATTCATAAATGAGATAATGTTTCGGCACCCAAAGTGAATTTGCATCTAGTTGACAATTTACTAATTCTATTTTGATGGGTAGGAGAACACCGATGGCGCTATTGATGTTGATGATTCCAGTGAGACTAATGACGCCATTGCGGATGAACCGAGTTTTGTTGTTATAACATCTTTAAATTTATACAAGGAGGCTTTAGCAAATTATTGTAGAAACCCAGTTTGTTTCTCATATTTCGTTGAAATTGGTTCATTCACTCATGAACCTCGTTGAAAGCAAGTGACACTCAATGTGTTTGATAAAATGCCCCTATCAGTAATCTAACATGGTTAAAAGTCCATTAACAGCGAGGACATAACTGCAACAAATGTTGAACGTTAGGGGTTGGTTTGAACAAAAACTTGTCATAAGGGGTAATCCGCCATAGGGGTGTACTCCATAAGGGTTCATTTGCTACTTTTCCCAAAAAATTATATAATTGCATCATATAATTTTCATACTTTTTTTAAATAAATTAACAATATAAATAAAATTTATATTAATAACAAATAATAAATTTTAAATTTGTGAGATACATCAATCGCAGTTTAAGTATTGAAACAAAGAACATGTCTCAAATATTGTTCATATACATCTAAAGAGTCAAGGAAAATAAGATATCAAACTTTTAAGAAACAGTTCGAAAAACAAGGAATATATCTTTAGGGGGTGTTTGGTTTGCTTGATTAGTATTAATTAGGTGTGATTGATAAAATAATCAAACATTATCAAGTGTTTAGTTTGTTTGATTTGGCTCGGGATAGATTATTCGACTCACATATCAAGGAATTCCTTAATTATTAATCAACCCAAACTTGACTTGATTAGGCTTGATTATTAATCAAGCATTATTTCAAAATGCAAATTTACAAAATTATCCTCATCAGTTTTTTTATTTACAAAAATACAAGTAAACACACACCCAACATATCTCTATAAATGACAATTTAAGTATTTTTTTTCTATATTTTAATTATAATAACATAATTTATCAAACATTATAATCAATCAAACAAAACACATGATTATATAATCCAAATAATCCCATCATCCATTATCCTATCAATCTAATCTATCTCATCCACCAAACCAAACACCCCCTTAAATTACAAATTCATATCATCCCTTAATTTGAGGAACTAACCTAAGAGCATCTGCAGTGGGGGCACACGCGGGTGGCTCGGGCAGTGGCGGGCAGGAGGGACGCGGGCGTCCCGAAGGAGCGGCTGGCGTTGTGGTAGGCGACACGGGCGGCTGGCGTTGTGGTAGGCGACACGGGCGGCCGGGCGCTGGGTCCAGTGTCCACCTCCGGGCGCGGGCGTCTAGCCCGGTTCTGGCACTGCACGGTGCAGCCTCCTGAGTTCCTATTTTTATTTTTTATTTTTATTCTTTAATTCATCTATAAATACCCTATTTCAATCCCACATTTTCACACATCTTCATTCATTCTTCAATCTTTCAACCATCTTTCTTCAACCATTTATATTACAAGTTAGCCAAAAAGAATGATGACCAATTCAATAAGTTTCTATATCGAAGTCAAGGTGGAAGCTCCGATAATCAAAGTTCGAACAATTCGTCATCCGGAGTTCCGATAATCAAAGTTCAGACAATTCTTCCTCTCAATTTTCACCCTCTCAATTCAACCCTATTTTCTACTCTACTCCTTATCCCGACCAAATTATTCGGGCCAACAATTTCCATTTCCTTCGTATTCACCCCAATTCGCTTCCCAACCATCTCCTACATTCTCAACCGCTTCTTCTAGGGGAGCCGGAGGACTCGACGGAATCAACTTGAATGATTCCTTCGACGATGCTTCAGACGAGACTCTTGCTCTCACTCTCTCCATTAAGGTGCCGCTCGAACAAAAGTTGACATTGCCTACACTGAGGCCGATGACATTGTACTTTGCCGCACTTGGCTTGACACAAGCCAAGACCCCATCGTTGCCAACAACCAAAAGACCGAGGCCTGCTGGAAACGCATCACCAACTCCTTCAACCGGCAACGCAACCAGATGAAGCCTCGCACTATCCGACAGTTGAAGTGTCATTGGGCTCGTATTCAAAATACGACCCGAGAGTTTTGCACCATCTACAACTGGTGCACCGATCAATGGGCAAGCGACAACTCCGACCACGATATCTACCAAAAGGCGTTAACGGAGTATAAACAAACTAAAAGGTCGGAGTTCAAATATCGACATTGTTGGGAGATTTTGCGAAACACGCAAAAATTCTAATGTGTTGTTCCAAGCATCCCCGCCAACAAAAGGGGCAAAAATAATATGGGGGAAGGGTTCACGAGCGACTCAACCCAAGGAGGCGACGCCCAACCCGAACCCGAGGAACGTCCGATGGGGACGAAGGCCACGAAAAAAAAGGGAAGGGTAAAGCCTCCGCCTCCGCCTCCGAGCAACTAAGTAACGAAGCGCTGGAAGCTTTGAAACAAACTTCCAATGCAATTACAATATTTACGTACGACACAACAAGTCTTGCTTATTACAAGATCTTGTTGAAGGATACGTCGAGGATGACCCCCGAGCAACTCGAGCTACATAACACGATGTGTACTCAAATTAGAAGTAGGTTTGATTTTTAGTTTAGTTTTTTTTTTTAATTATTGTAATTTTCAATTCTATTGTTGTATTTTAATTTTTAAGTTAGGATTTAAATTATGTATTGTACTTTGTATTTCTAAGTTAGGATTTTAAATTATGTATTGTATTTTCTATTTCAATTTGAATGTTATCTTTTAATTATTCTAATTTTTATTTTAATTTTCATTTTTTAATGTTTTTTTTTTCTTTTTTAAATTAATATTTAAATTAAATAAAACATATTAAAATAAAAAATAAAATTTAAATACATATTTATTAATGCATTACAAATATTCAAAATAAAAAAAATGCATATTTATTAATTAATTTTTTTTCGTTTTTATTTATTTCTTTATTTATATTATATTACAAATTTAAATTAACAAATTAAATTAATATCATTTTTCTCAAATTCAATCATTTTATAATTATTAAAGTACAGACTCTGAAGTCCCATAGTGAAAGTCTCTCACTGCTACCTACCAACTCAACCTCTCTAATCCCACATTAAATTTTTTTATTTATTTACAATTTTGCCACCAAATCTCTCAAGTGAGAGTTTGTTATTGAAGACTGTTGAAGAGCAACGGAAGATGAACATACGAAGATAAATTGAAGAGAAAAAAAAGTATAGACTTGTTTCTGGTTACTCTGCTTCTGTCTCTGTTCCTCGTATGGATGAAGTAAATCAATACTTATAAAATTTTAAAATATATTCAAAATATTCAATATATTTTTTGTTTTTAATTTTGATAACTAATATGTTGAAATTAGAATACACCCAATATTAATAGTTTTAATTGACGTTCACACTTTTATATTTTTATCTAGAACTGTTAAAATTGGCAAATGGTCGGGCTCTATGGGTTTACTTGGCCCACTCATAAACAGGACTGGGTTGAGCTCAAAATATAGAAGCCTAAAAAATTTTGGGCCGAACTAGCCCATCTCATTGGCTCAGTGGGTATATGTGTTTTGAGCCAAAAAAATTTGGTGGGTTTCGGATCAATTTGGTCCGCCTATACTTTTATTATTAATTTAATTTTCTTCACAATATTTATTATACATTGCTCTCATAATTATTATATTTTCAATAACTTAGAATTTAGTTAAAATTTATTTATGATAATACTTTTATACCATTTAGAAATATTACATTTTATTTAAATTTATACAAATTTATTTTTGTAATCTAATTAATGCTAAAATAAAATAACAAATTTACATTAAATATAATAATATATTAGATTTATATCTTGATGTCATATTTTTATTTATTATATAACTTAAAAAATATAATTAATTCACATTATATTTTAAATTTATAAAAAAATAAAATTTCGGGCCCATTGGTCCGATCATTCGTGATGGATGGATATGGACTTGAATTTTAACAACTCGAATTAATCTCGGGCCAGCCCGACCTGGTCCGTAATATGACACTAATGCGGTGAGCTGGGCCGGCCCGGACATTTTTACAGCACTACTTTTATGTTTGATCATGAAATGAAACAAACCAAATCAAAAATAATCAATGGCTCAATGCAATATAGATTTTTTCGAGAAAAACACAAAAGAACAAAAATGCATGTTCTAGTATTTTACATTAACAATTAATTGAAGAGGCTTAAGCTGAACTATCCTCCTCCTTTTCCATAAATTTATTTCCTTCCTCGGCTCCAAAACGGTTGGAGCCATCGTGGTCGGCGCCGAGAAAGTCTCAATGGCTGCATCATCGCCGCTGCCGTAAAAGTTCCCCCAATCTTCAGCTCCGCCATCCGCCGCCGTCCAATCGAGATACGCACACGTGTCACGGCTGCTGCCGGTTCTCATCATTTGGCTCAGGCACGGCGCCCTATCAGGAAGCGGCGGCTTCCCGCAAATAAATCTGTCGCTCAAAATCCTCTTGATTTTTGACGGCGGCGGCTTCCTCTTCGGCTCGGGCCAAGAATGTAGAACGGGCTTGAGCCCTGTCGGTGGATGTAAAACAGGCTTGTTAGAAATCCTTTTCTTGTGCTTGATTTGGCCCATGCATGAGATTTTAGGTGAGATTGGTTCTTGGGTTTCGAAACTCTTGGACTCTTCAGAAGAAATCATGGAAATTAAGGGGCCGGAGAAGGCCCGGTATAGGTGGGATTTGAGCTTCTGCGAAGTAACGTTATCCGCACGCTTATTTCGGGCCGGGCTGAAGGGCGGGCTTTGGAAGGAAACTGATGCTTGGGCTGCTCTCGGTAGAAGAAGCATTAGTATCTTGCTCTTTGATTTTGATGATTGCTTTTCCATTAGATATTGGGACTAAATGGATATATTTCTCGTTTCTATAATATCTTTCTGATGTATGTATATAAATTTATATGATGAGTAGAAATATATTGATGAAACACACTGATATTGGGTTTCTGTGGGTGTGTGTGTATATATGTGATTGAAATAAGAAGATATAGAACAAGGGAGAGGATCAAGATAGGTTTACAAAATTGACTATTTTCAAGAAAGTTTCATGGAAAATAAGAGGGGTTTTGTTATTGGTCAAATGAAGAAAACAAGTAGCAAAACAAGTGCTAGCTCTTATTAATTAGCATTAAATAGTACTGCGTGAGTAGCCTCGTTGGATGAGGCTCCAAAATTGATTCACATTATTTTTCTATTAGGATAATCATATAAGTACATTAATATTGACAAAGCTATATAAGAAATAGAAAAAATGAGCAAAGTGTGCGTTGTCGTTTTGTAGATATTTAAGTAGATAATTATTGGTTGGCTATTGGTGGTTATGAATTATCACATGCATGTATTTAACATGTGACGTGCACTTATTGGAAGTATATCGACTAGGATGAATTATTGGTGAACAACGTAATAAACAGAAAAATGACAAAAAAAAAAGAAGTGATTATATCATTAATTAAATATAATTAAAATTTCTGATTTTATTGACACAGTATAGAGTTGATGAGATTATTGTATTATAAGGGAAGCAGTTCAATAAACAATAGTGAAATTATGTAATTTGTTTGAGTTCTGTTAATCTTATAAAGTACATAATCTTAGACTTAACTACTCTATCAAAGAGTCCTTTATAAAATATAAATTAAATCGGAGTCCTATTTTAATTACAGTTGCTGACAGTGCCGGATCCACATCCACCAAAAGGAGGGGTTTAGCCCGTATTAAAATTTTCTTTTCATATATTTTATATTTAAAAAATTGTAAATTTATTGAAATCTTTAGGTATATTTGTATAAATTATTTTACTATCAGCTTGAATTATAAAAAAATTCGTTTTTTAAATTATTACATCAAAACTTAACTTCTACTATTCTATAAAAAATTTTTTGCTTCCGGCACTCATTGTAATTATGTGTCCCTATGATTAGTTTTAAAATATGTTAGACGGAATTATGTAAGATAATTCCATTTATCTGTCGCAAATCTGTCTCTCTTGGATTCGAATATGACAGATGTATCAGAATCTTTTATTTATGATAATTTCCTTATTGAGCATTATGGATGGAAAGAAATACGCGTTTGACGTCTACAGGAGATATTTCGATATTTATTACCTTCCAAGATTGAAAAATATATCCTAGATCTTCTACACAAGAAAACATGTATATAAGGCAAGTGGACGACGCTAGGATTCAGCGATAACCTATATAAGCATGACTCTATTGTTCGCGACGTTCACAACTCCAGAGTGATATATTGAGATTACATATTGAGTGAAGTAATCTTTTTATTGTTTAGCTCTTTGTTAGTGCGATCCTACTTACATAAGTGTGTAGTTGTGTTTAGCCTCAACTATTGAGTAAGTTAGTGAGTTGAGGCGTGTGATATTTGTAATTGAGTGTTCTATATACTCAAAGGGATAATCCTAGGGGCTTGCGGGTTCTAGGGTTGGCTAATCTAAGGAGAGATTAGTTTCAATACACTTGAGAAGAGCGTTGAGTGAAGAGGGTTCTTAAGGCGTGTGTAGTCCTTAGAGAGTAATATTTCTTTGTAACTCGAGGTTCTTGATAGTGGATTGGTTCTTATATTAGGCGAAGGCCCCAAACGTAGGTGGTTGCACCAAACTGGATTACCAATTGCTGTGTTCTTTGTGTGAGTGCGTTATCGTATGCAATCTGTTTTACAAACTGTCGTATGCACAACTGGATATGAAATAGATAATTACAAAAACATTTAAAAATACATCACACTTTATTATATAGGCGAGCTACAATTTTCCTGTGTTAGCAAGCGCTTAATTCGAATTAATATTTAAAAAATAAAATGCTGAAGTAAGCGATAAATTAGACAAACAATATTTTTGGTGGGGTGCTGAAACGAAGAAAAAAAACAAACCATAAGTACGCAGCTAGTGGCCAGAAGTAATTGTCCATAAATATTCAGCTGCACCACCAATCACCATACAGATAATGCTCCTTTTTTAATCATCGATTTATATTTAAGTGTTGATTGATTAAAAATTACTTATTACGGACTCATATCACAAACCCAAAATATGACATGCAGAAATTATATCATGTACGGACTCATTTTTTCTAATATACATAATATATAAACTCAAAAACCACGAAATGAAACTGTTTTTACCCATTTAGGTCACATGATCAATACAAAATAAAATTTTCTATTTTTCTTTTTGTCCTATTTATTTAGATTTATTTTAACTAAAAATCTCTCATAATTTTGATCAAAATAAATTTAAAAAAAATGGAAGTGAGAGAAATATTAATTAACAACACATTTCAACTCCTTTTTAACACATTTTGTTGTGTTATACTAAAGGAAATCCCAACAATAAGAAAGATATGACCGAATACGATGAATGGCATACAAAATATAAGATACTTATGTGTGTTTGATTTAGTGGATGAGATTCATTAAGTTGATAGGGTGATCATCATTACATCTCTGATTCTATAATCACCCCAAAATTGTAAAATTGTGTGATTAAAGTTTTGTTAATGTTATCAATTCAAACATTAATTTGTAGTCGGTCTATTATTAATTAAGATCTTGATTGGTACTTAACTTATAATATATCATCTCATGTTAATTAATTACTTTATAGTTATCCTATCTATAAAGTAATTAACTATAAAGTAATTAAGATGATATATCATGAGTTAAGTGCGAAACAAATTACTAAGCATATATACAACTCAGAAACCTTCCTTCGTATACTATACTATATAAGAACATGAGCTATTTTCCTTATGATCAGGACTGTATCCAAGTTAAAATCAAGACATGAATTGCTATATAATTCTTATATAAATATTAAAATTTATGGCTTAACCATACCTACACTGTTCACAATTAATGCAGTAATATTATTTGGACATATAAAAAACAAATTATAATAATTTATTAATTAATTTTTATTAATATTTAAGATTTGTTGGTTATAATTTAGTCTGAATATTTCAAGTAATTCGTAATTGCACATCACATCTAAAATTCATGCATGTGACAAAATTTGTAAAACACCCAAGTTACTATAGTAGTCTTTCTTATAATATACTATATTTATCTTCATTACTAATCCAAATCATGAAATCCCATAAATCTTTGTCCCTTGACCTTGTTTTCTACACATAATTCATGTATACAATATTCATGAAACGACAACACACAATCTTCTGATTATTTATTGATCTCTTTTAAAATTGATCATATTCATTATGTATTGCATGATTATATATTCCAATAAATACAAGTGAATTGTGAAGTCCGCTGATTTAGCCTGGATATTTGGACCAAATCTTTGAATATAATCAAGAGTTATTAGGTATTAACAATCAAGCAATGTAAGTTGTGTGATACTTAAATTGGTTTGCTCAGTCCTACTTTTCTCATTTGACCAAACAAAACCCCCTTTTTCTTTTCTCAACTATTTCTTGAAAATGTCAATTCTCGCAACCCTATCTTGATCCTTTCTTTTGTACACGCATATATATACATATCACACACATGAAGATATATATAGAAAACCACCATTTTTTTAATCTCAAAGTTAATTAGGCAATCACATTAAATCAGAAAAAATGAATAGTAGTCCCAAGATTTCAACAGAGAAGCTACCATCTAAATCCAGGATCAAGATTTCGAGGCTTCTACCAAAGGCAGTTTCATTCCAAAACCCTCCCTTCAGCCCGGCCCGAGACAACTCGAAGCTCAAATCCCATCAACACATGAAGGGCTTCTCCGGCCCGATAATCTCCATGATACCCGCTGAAGCCCGAAACAAATCGTCCAAGAATTTCGAAACACAAGAACCGACCTCACCAAAAGTTTCGTGCATGGGCCAAATCAAGCACAGGAAGAAGATGTGCAAGAAGCAATCCTCCCTGCCCAAAGGGGTCAAGCCCGTTTTAAACTCCCAGCCCGTGTGGGCCGCGCCTAAGCTGAAGAAGAAGCCGTCAACTCTCATGAGGATTTTTAACGGCGCTGTTAGAAAATCTGACGCCGTTAAACCGCCGCTTCCCGGGAGGGCGCCGAGCCTTAGCCATATGAGGAAATTCGCGAGCAGCCGCGACACGTTCGCCGATTTTGATTGGTCGAGCGCGTCCCAGGTGGCGCCGGAGGAGGACGACGGCGGCGATTTATGCTCCGGAGATGATGAAGATGATGAGACCGTTATTGATTTCTCGGCGCCGATGTTTGTGGCGGCGGCGGGTTATGGTGGCGGCTTGGCTTTGGAGCCGAGAAAGGAGATTAATTTGTGGAGAAGGAGGACCATGGCTCAGCCCAAACCTCTTCAATTAAGTATTGCTACCCCACAACAATAATAGCTTACAAATATAAAATATAACTAATTACAAATTATAATTTGGTTCTCTCTTTTATTTTTTCTTCTTCCTAGAAAATTTTTATTCATCATTTATTATTATTTTGTTTCAATTCGAAATTCGAAGTTGTAAATAGGTGTGAATTAATTAACTGATGAATATATGATGTTAATGAGACTTGGCACCCATAATTTTTAATTTGTTGAATTGGATGGAAACTAAATTTTATAATTCATATATTGACTATTGGTATATTATAGAAAACCCCATATATGGAAATCGAAGCTTGTAAAAGCTGGGACATAATTAATGAAGAAGCTAGGTCATGTTAATATTAAGATTTGAGTTGCAGTCAAGCCTACAAAAATCCAAAATATGCAATAACTATACAAACTAGTAAAAAAAATTGTAAAAAATAAATAATAGCTATAAAAATAAAACTATTTAAATTCTAGTCATTTTCAATGTAAATTACTATAAATAACCTTCTACTTAAATTTAATTGTATGGATAGTACACATAGTATGAAAGGTATGAATAATATTCATTCATACGATTCATACACACGTACAATTTAATAATATTAAGTATCACATATGAATGATACAATTCAATACAATTCATACTATACATACTCAGAAACGAAAAATATAATTATAAGAGTATTTTAGTACAAGAAATTTGTAAGGACTTATTTGATAGCCCATATAAACCCAGTTAACTTACTTAACTAAGTTGCTTTAGTTGTTTGATAGCTTAGATAAGTAATTTTTTTTGGCCCGTTTTTATTGATTGGCCCGCTCTTAAAACACTATTTGAGTTGTTTTTGTATCCCACCCATTATGTCCGTTTACTTTTGCGGAGTTGAGCAGTGAAATGCTTTAAGAAATGAAATGTCAAAACTACCCCTCAAACAACTCATTTTTACACCAAACCCTATATTTAGGGGTGGAAGTTCGGTGCGGTTCGGATAACCGAACCAAAATTTGTGGTTAACCGAACCGAATTGCGAATTTCGGTTATCCGCTAACCGTTCGGTTAGTTAAATCGGTTATCCGAAATAACCGATTTTTTTATTAAAAAATTAAAATTAAAATTAAATAAATTTTAATATCAATTATATTTTTATTTATTTATGTTTTTCATTTTTGTAATAAATATGGAATAATTATTAGAAATAAAAAATATGTATATAAAAATAAATATTAAATAATTATTAAAAATATAAAATATATTTATAAAAATAAAATATATAAATTTTAAATTAAAATTTTGGTTATTTCGGTTTTTCGATTATATCCAATCGGTTATCGGATATAACCGATAACCGAAAATTATCAAAAATACTATCCGATAACTGATCCGCTATCCGAAAATTGCGGTTATCGGTTAATCAAAAATTTCGATTCGGTTAGCAATTATCCAAAATAACCGATCCGAACTTCCAGCCCTACCTATAATTTTCAAATCAGAATGCAGAATCCAATTTATTTCAATGAGCTGCGAGAATTGAAGTCTCGAACTACCCCTCGACAAATTCGAGGACCTCTCGACATAAATCGGCCATAGATGTCTTGTTCGTGGGAAAAGAAAGGTGATACCAGCGTTAGTAGTCTATCCAACAGCCCGTTTCCATCGTTCACAGCTGAAATACGCAGGTAAATCCTTGAATTTGGCTATTTGTTATTTCTTTATAAATCACCTCCTTCAAGTATTTGGGCTGTGTTTTTCACAAAAAATGTTTGTATGCTTTCTTTGTGAACGTTGAGTTAGAGCAATTAATTGTAATTTTTGAGTGAAAGATAGTAGTTTTTATTATTTGGGTATTCCTTATTTTTGCCCTAATGTAGTTCATTTTATGGATATTTGCAAGTGAATATGGTAATATAGTTTATATAATTTTCATAGATTCTCAGTTTTTTAAAATAGAGATATAATTGTAGAATTTGATTTGTTGAAATATAGTTCTACCTTCCCCAAAAATACGAATTATCAGTAGAATTTAAATAAAAAATTAGTTAGAATGGCTAGTTTGAAGACATCTAATTTGATTATAATTGTGATACTGAAATTAGACTACTTTTTAACTGACCTATATTTTAATAAAATATGAAAGGAACATAGAGTTTCACACTTTAAATTTTGTAGATGGGGTATGATGTTTAATTATAATTGCAAGTTCATAAAAATGCATTCCTTTATCCACTGTAGTGGTTATTATCCTTAAAGCATTATGAAATTTTATATATAAAGTGAAATTTAATTATTGTTATAGATATAATGTTGTGAAGCTTGATTTTTTGTGTCTACATGAGTTCCTGGAGTGTTTTTCTTTTTAAATTGTGTGATGTATAAAGTTTGTTGCTTTCACTGATGGTTAAGTTTGTCTTATTAATCATAGTGTTATTTGTTTTAGAAAATGACCAATATTGGTGATAAACAAGCATATATGCTTTTACTTATGGAGGAGAATTTGCACGTCCATCAAGTTCGTATCTTCATTGTATTCATGATCCTTTGTTTATGTTCTGTGCTTTATAGAAAGCGTATTGTGGATCGTGAATCATATGACATGTTCAGTAAGATCCCTAGTCAAGTTAAGTATTTGAATCGGATGGTTGGAACTAGTGATATGAATTGTGTTATAAACCTAAGAATGGATAGAAATGTGTTTGGGAGACTTTGTTTAATATTAAAACATATAGGTGGTTTGAAAGACGGGAGATATGTTAGTGTGGAGGAGCAAATAGCTTTTTTTTTTTGGGTATTTTAGCACATCACAATAAGATTAGAATTGTGGGTTTTAACTTTCAAAGGTCTTGACAATCAATATTGCATTATGTACATGAAGTACTAGTTGCAGTACTAAAGCTACACGGTATATTTTTGGTCAAACCGACCCCTGTGGTAGAAGATTGCATGGACTCTAAGTGGAAATGGTTTAAGGTAACCATTTAATCATAATATTTTGAGATTTTCTATATTATTGTTATATACCTCCTATTAGATGAATGTTTACCTAATTTATTTCAAACATCTCGTCTATAGGGTTGTTTAGGTGTGTTGGGTTTTTGAACGGTGGAAAAAGAACAATAACAAAGACAAGTAGAATAGAACACAGGAATTACGTGGTTCGGTTGAAAATCAAGCCTACGTCCACGGGAGAACAGAGATCAATCCACTAATTTCAAAATCGAAAGAAGTTATAGAGATTACAATGAACACTCAAGGATTTACTCTCTTTCTTTCCCCTCGTGTATCACTCTCCCTCTCTCTCTAGAAATTTACAAGTGAATCTAAGATTAAGCCGAGAGTCTCTCCAATCACAGAGCTACGAGCTATATAGATACAAGAAACAATCCCATGGAAATCACTAGAAAGATGTAGATGACAATTTCCCGAATATTCCAGATTGATTCCGTTAGATGCAACTAACTCCTGTACAATCCAGATGATTCCTGCCAATCACTGCCACATCTTGTTGTAACAAACTCTGACAGATTCTATTCGACCGTTAGAAACGGTTAAAACCCCTTTCTAGAATCCCCGGGAATATTCCCGCTCATCAGCAGATCGATGTGCAGAAGAATCCAGAACAGAACGTTATTGAGCAGCAAGAGATTTGCCTACAACGTTCTGTTCCACCAGAACATCACAACAGCAAGTTGAACCCAGCAAACGTTCTGCTTCCACTATCTGCTCAACACCAGATAGTCAAACGTTCTGCTCCACCTTCTGCTCACAACAACCAGTACACCAAAACCAGCAAGCTGCATACCAAACAGAAAGTAAGCTTTCACCAACCACTTGCTGTTCATCCACAGCAACCCAGCAGAAAACACTTTCTGCTCTTGCTATCTGCTCCAGACAATCTGCATCACTTTGTGTTTTACCACAGCGAGCTGCTCCCACTTGCAACTCACAGCAGCGGGCTGCTCCCGCTTGTACTTCACTGCAGCTCATCAACAGATAGTATACTCACCAATCGATCTGCTCATCACTATCTGCTCTCTAACAGATAGTGCATTCACCACTCATCACCATCTGCTCTCACTGGATGATTAACTCCCAACAGGTAGATTACATCCAGACAGATGGTTCAAGCACCAACAGCGATCTGCTGCACCTGCAGATCGATCTGCTCATTACCAGCACTTCACAGCAGTCTGCTCTCGCTGAACCACAGCAGCGGGCTGCTCTCCAACAGATAGTATGTTGAACAATCGATCTGTTCATCTTCAACAATCGATCTGCTCCTTCAACATAAAACACTATCTGTCCAAAACTTCAAGTGCTCAACTTCAGCTCATGTGATCACAACTCTCAACAAGGTGCATTAGATGGAACATACATCAATGTTCATGTTAAAAGTTGCAACAAACCAAGATATAAAAATATAAAGGGGAAGATCTCTACCAATACTCTAGCTGCATGTGACCGGAACATGAAGTTTGTTTACGTGCTACCAGGATGGGAGGGTTCAGCTGCTGATGATAGGGTTTTACGTGATGCCGTTAATATGACTCATGGCTTAAAAGTACCACAAGGTATGTTATATAGATTTACCATCCTCTTAACCCTTTTTATCATTTAAATTTTTATTTTAATGTGGTTTAATATCGTAGGTGCATACTATTTGTGTGATAATGGTTACACAAATAGTGAGGGATTCCTAACACCTTTTAATGGTGTTAGGTATCATCTTAAGGAGTGGGGTCCTAATTCGACAGCACCACAAAATCCTATCGAAATGTTTAATATGAGGCACACCAAAGCTATAAATGTAATTGAGCGTGCTTTCGGAGTGTTGAAGATGCGTTGGGGCATTTTGCGGAGTGCGTGTTATTATCCAATTAAGGTGCAGACTAGACTTATTATATGTTGCTTTCCCCTTCACAACCTTGTCCGCTCAGAGATGATGGTAGATCCAATAGAACTGATGATAGATAGATTAAAAAATAATGAAGATGAAGAAGTCGATGACGTAGCTGAGTACGTAGATTATGTAGAATTAACACCATCATGGAACCAGATAGGGAAGAAATAGCACAACTTATGTGGAATGGTTAAGAGTTTTTTGAATACGGGGAATAAATGCTTTAGACATGAATGTGATTTTTACTTATGTTGGATTGATCTTATTCAGATTTTTTATTGTTAATTGTTAGTAGTTTGCACTTTGATATGTAATTTTTGTTCGACTGTTTTTGGAGAAGTTGACACTATATATATAATGTTTGAAGGATGAATGTGTTGCATTGTGTTATATATGTTGGATTGTTTATATAAAATTTTTTTTGTCGATAATCTTTTAGGAAATTATATTTCATATATATTGCGGGATTTGGTAACATGGAATCAAGAAGCAATGAAATGAGTTTTGCACCAGAATGTCGGTGCAAAATGGGTAGAATAAGGTTAATGTGTTCGGGAAAGAATTCAAAACATCCAAGTCATTTCTTCTACAAATGTCCAAGGGACTTTGAGCACACCGATTCATTTTTATGGTGTGATGATTATTTTCGCGCACAACCAGGGGGAAATGTGCCTGGATTTGTCTTAAATCAAAGCTGGCAAAATCGTCCGGTGGTGGCAAGTCGTGGCATGTCTTGTTCAAGTGAAGTATCTTCTGTTGGTGAAGAATTTGCAAAACCGTTAATTAGGGTGAACATGGAGACAATAGTCACATATCTTTTCATGGCAATAGTCATATTTGCATTAGGCATGATTTTCGGTAAACTAGTGTAGATGTCCTGATCAAAGTATGAATGTGTACTCGATTATTAGCTATTTAAATTAAGGCAATATAAGAATGTATTGGGATGTATTATATTTTCCAGAATTTTGCTATTTTGCTATTTAGCTATAAATATGTAGTGTAATAGACATTTGTCAAACAATTATTATTCAACGAACATTATATGGTACGTAGTACTTTGTTCTTATTTGATATATTAGTAAAATACTTTAAACAAAGCATTATATGTAACTTAAAACAAGAAAGAGAGTGGTTTTGATAACATGTAGATTAACATTAGCAAGAATATAAAAATGCATGTATGAGAATTTAAAAAGATTACAGAAGAGATAATAGTGTTAAGTAAGTGACAATTCATTAAAATCCCATCAAAGTCAGCGATCGCTGCAATGTAAGCGAACGCTGACTAACCATTACGTCAATTTTAGGCAATGCTCAATATGCATTTTGGGAAAGCACATAACTGATATGCATTTTTCCTTCACTTAAATGATATGCATTTTTTCTTCACGTGACAAATATGAAATACATTTAAAAATGAATATTACATTTTATACAACTATAATATCCCCAACTTATGATTTGACAATACAAGCATGCTCATTGTATGTCCATGTGACAATATTCTTCTGGTTATATTTTAGCACTAAACTCCAATATATGATTCGACAATTCTAGCATGCTTGGTCCTTTTTTTATGCAATAAAGCATTCTACATCATCTTTATATCATGTTAGTCATATCTTTATGTTCAATATATCAATAAGGTCGACACTTTTATAAACAATACAAATGAAAACCCCTCTATATATAATGTAGGCATTTCTTTATGTTCATTCACACAAATTCACCACTTTCAAAATATACATTTTTCATAGCATAACATGTTGTCACCAAGCAACATTCCTCCGCAGGAATCTTGGTTTAGCTACAAAGGGCCATGGACGGGGGAGAGTGATCGCACATTCTTGCAATCGCTCGTGACACAAAAAAATCAAGGTGTTGAAGGTAATTTATGTTATTAACATTAGTTCAACTAATCATCTTGATGGTCAAAGCAACCAAAATAATTTAGCTGAGTACGAAGATGAAGAAGTCACTTCACCAGTTTTGAAAGGTCCACGTTGAAGACTTTTTAATGGTATTCCTAGTGAAGTTGTCATCGATCGTTATTCTACCAACAATGTAGACCCTTGTTACGTGTTCGTTGATCCTAAAACTATGCCAACCTTTCCACCGAGCTCGAGCTCTTGTGCATCGTCAAGTCCGAAACCTTTTAATTGGGGACCATTTCAATGAAGGAGTAAGTATGGTTCTTTCAAGTTCAATTGTAGGTGATATTCACTATGGTTCTTTCAACTATCTATTGTAATCTTGGTTCTTTCAACTATCTATTGTAATCTTCATCCTAGTTGGCTGTCAATTTGGTTCTTCCAAGTTCAAATTTTCCTAACATGTATGCATTTGGGAGAACATGTTTGCTTTGCGTAATTCATGTATTTATATATCTTAAATTACTTCATCAAATCACTCATCTACCATGATGACCCTCATCCACAACTAGGGGTGAGCAAACGGTTTTCGATTCTCGTTTCCAACCGGAACCGAGAACTGAATTTTTCGGTTCCGGTACTAGAACTAGTTCTCTGTTCCATTAATATTTCGGGTATCGGTTCTACTCGATCAGTTACGGGTAGAACCGAAATAACCGATATACATACAATTTTAATTTTAATTTTATACACTCTGTTCTCTTAATTCAGTAATTAGAGTGCATATTTGTTGTTGTTACGTAGGTTTTGTCGAATTGTTTTAATTATTGTTGAGTTGATATGTTGATGGATAAAGCATTATATTGTTTAAATTTTCAAGTCAATCTAGCAGCTTTGCAAGCAATTTTTTTTATTTTTTTTATCGCATACATTTATAAAATTGCATGTTATAGACAATAACTTTAAATTATTTCAACAAATTTATAAATTTATAATGCTTCTGCAAATGTAATATTCACGAATGAAATATTAATTGCCTAACTTGCATTATTATTAAGAATTACTTTAATTTGTAGATTTTAGCTTAATTTTTGTTTATATTTTTTAATTATTTGATAAAGATTAAGAACCAATTTAGTTAAAGTTGGTAGACATATAGTTGTCTCGCTTACAATTGCATGTTATAGACATATAGTTGTCTCGCTAACTTAATATGTTGTAACATAAGGAAAAAAAATTAGTTCTGATCAATACTAACCAGAACCAAACCGCAGAATTGAATTGGTTCTTCGGATACTCGATTACCTGATCGGTTCTTGAATCGGTTCCAAATATTTGCTGATTTTCGGTTCAGGTACCCGAAATCCCGGAACCAAACCTATTCTCACCCCTATCTACAACCATATCAAATAACCAAAATTTAAATCTAATCGTTTACATTCATCCACATCCAGGTTAATAACTACATGAATATGCAAAAAAATCATGACACATAAACATTTTAAATATCAACATTAATATAAACAGAAGCTTACATTGCCAATTCAAATATTCGAAAGTATAACATAACATCATCCAAAAGAGACCATCATTATACTACTAGAATGTAAGGCCAGAGTATCTTTCTAAAACAAAAAGCATCAATATTCTCACAATATTCAGCATTCAAGTGGTGATATCATCAGTCTATTAGAAGTCGACATTACAAAAACAGAATAATAATCATCACTTCAAACTGTTAGCTTTGAGAAGGTGTGCAACATAGCTCACACGGGATTCCAGTTGCATATCCTTCCATATATCCAGACGCTCGGCTTTGAACGCCACCAACTCACAAACCACGAACTGGTCCTCAAGAGACAAACCCGGTATCATCCCAAGCTGCTCAAACACTTCTTGTCTTGCCTTGCCTATATCAAACTCATAACCTATGCGGTTTGCTAGTTGTTCCAGTCTGCTATTAGTTGAGTGAGTCATCTCGTTGAGCAATTCACAAACACCTTGAAGTTCACCGATGATTTTCCTATTCATAGGAGTCTTCTTCGATGATTGCTCATCTCTATCATTTTGTGATATCTTATCACCCTCCATATCATTCGTGTCGTCAACAAAGCTGAAGTTTGCATCCATATGTGGCATTTCATCAGGTAGTGTTTGCTTTCCTTTAAGTAAGTCATTCACTATTTCAACTACATCTTCTACTCTGTATCCATTTGCTCTCGATCTTTCCCAAAAATTTCCTTCCAGTCATCGTAATAGGGCCAAACTTTATAACGCATCAGGCGGGCATTCTCATCAATCTAAGCCATGATAAGTTAAATAAAATGTGGTGTGTTAGAAAATAAATGAAATCTGAATTTCGATTTCAACAAATCAATCCATTCATATAGCTTAACATTTACAATCATTATAGACTCATAAATTGTACATATCAATCTACATTATTTTCGGTTCAAACATTTCATATATGATACATTACAACAAAATATCATATTCGTAAAATAAATCAGAAAAACTTTAATCTCATTTAAAAATTACCTTAACGATTTGATCACATTGATCATCTTCACATTCTATCATGTGATTTCCATGAGAGTTAAATCCTACACCGCTTCGGTTCAACATTTGAGTAAGAGAGTAATAACTCTTTTTCCAACTTGACAACTTTGAGTTGATGTGAGACATAGCTTTTATATCCGTTGCCGGTGAATCCTTTCGTAAAGCATCATCGAGCTTGTTCAAATAGCCTGCACGAAAACCATTATCTGACTTCCATCCATTAGAAATTAATTCTTTCAATGATGATATGAGTATCGACTCTTCCTTTTGTGTCCAAATACGCCGATTCATCTCCGCTTTTTTACTACTATCACCTTGACAACTGCTTGCTGCTATAATTAACACACAAACATGTACACAAATTATTTCTAATACATGAACAATAAAAATTGTTAATTTAATAATTCAAATTGAATAAATTTTAAATACCTTCTTGATTTGAACTCATACTTTAGATGCAAGATTGAAGCTACTGTAAAAAAAAATAAAAATTGCACTTTAACTCACCGGAACAATCCTACATATTTAATAGGCAAATGTATAATATATATAATCAATTGTTATTAAAATGATAATTCTAAACACATTCACCAGAACAATCCTCCATATTCACCACAACTACACCCTCCAGTCACTCTTCTACATTTTCTTCACACAATACCCACCCCCACTCTCCTGCTCATTCATTTCACTAAAGTCAACACTCTTCACCACCATCAATAGATGCTCACGTAAAAATAACATCCTCTGTCTCCAAAACATTCCCCTGCCCCAAATAAATAGTGAAGTTTGAAATATTCAAAGTTTGTACCCTAGCTATCTACAACTCACATAACATATCAATAAGTTGTTAACAAAAATAAGAAATTTCAAACCAAACTTCAAATCGATAACTGAAACCCCTAAACTTATGTTTAAATTCATAATAAATCGAGAACAATACATTATGTAGCTGACCATGACTTACCTTTTTTGGGTAGAAGTGCGTTATTCGCACTGTGGTTGACGACGGACTTGCTATTTCTCCACAGACGCGACGAAGGGCTACCTTGTTGAAATGTTTATGAAACCCTAGAAAAGTGTTGTGCCTCATTTGTGTATTTTGATATAATGGGTAAGGTTGTAATTTGTTTAAAATGAAAAGGGCATTTTAGAAATTTAGCTTCATTCCTAGAAAATAAACTGGGCTATCAAACAAATAAATAATATTATATTCAATTTTAACTTTCTCTATCAAACAACAAAAAAAAGGATTTAGGATAAATATATCTCTTTAGTTTGTATTATTTTCTATATCCTAACAAGGCTATCAAACAAAGCTGATTTTGTATAATCACTACCAAAATATTGAGTTATACATGAAATTGATCTTAAGACTAAGTTTTATCAATGAGACAATGATCATAAAAATTTGCAACCATCCAACCATTTTAATATTACATTAGTTTCTTATTCATTTTTTTAATTGAATTTTATTCAATCCAACAACCTTCATTTTTGTAGTTTATAACTGATTTTGCTTTAAATAATTAAAATAAATTATTATTATTAAAAAATATTAAAAACATTAAGGGACATTTTTTCATATAAAATAAAAGTTTTGACAAAATACAATATAGATAAATTAAGTCTGTAAATTACAACAATCTAAATATGTGTTGGTCCTAAAAGAGCAAGATTGGTGTATTAGGGGGGGAATACACAAATTCAAACTTTTAGTGTTTTCTTGTTTTCGTTTAATGAATAAGGTTTATGCACACTTAATATTTTAAGATAGTTTGAGTAGCAAGTCAAGTTCTTCATGTTAGGAAGAACGAAACTCACTCAGATAACACCTTAATACGTGAATCACTGAGATTAAGAATAATAATCAAGTCCATCCTCTTTTCTTTCTTCGGTCATGTACTCGTCTATGCTCTTTTCCTTTTCTACGATTTCAGCAGTGGGGACAGGACCGATACCATCCTTGATTTCAACGCTGAATCTGTGCATGATTTTGGATAGGACCATTTGTGATAACTTTCCACATCTTTATGTGTTGTGCTCTCAAGCGCATTTCGATTCTGAAGTTCCAGTCTTCATATCCAGCCATGGAAAAGTCCTCGCAAGCTCGAATCATTTGACCTTCCATAACTCAAGTAGAAGATTAGATAAACGCACGTGCAATGAGATGTAAACGTTTTCCTAGATCTATCCAAGATGACCACACATACTCTTGTGAAATAGAAACAATGGCCAAAATGGACCACTGCTCTGATCCATTTGTTGGTCCCCAAAGAGCAGATTGGTGTATATGGGGGGGGGGGGGGGGGAATTCACCAATTCAAACTTTTTTAGGGTTTTCTTGTTTTCGTTTAATGAATAAGGATTATGCACACTTAATATTTTAAGATAGCTTGAGTAGCAAGTAAAGTTCTTCTTGTTAGGAAGAACAAAACTCACTCAGATAACACCTTAATACGTAAATCACTAAGATCAAGAATAACTCAACGAGTTAAACTCAAACTGAGTTGTGTGCGAAATTTAGTGGTTAATGCTCTTTTTAAAGTGAAAACCGTTTTCTTACTCAAGAACTTTTAGCAATCAGATTTATGATATGATATGAAGAAGATGATGAACAAAAGTAAATAAGAAAATTAAATAACACAAGTAGTTAACGTGATTCGGGGTAAACTGTCCCTACGTCCACGGCTCGATCAAGAACTAGATCGAAAATACACTAAGTTCTCCTTTCTTTTTACTCATTGTGTACGAGCCACAAGAGAATATCAAAACTAGATATTATCTTGCGATTACACTTCTTCTTTCGAAGATTGATAACTATAATCTAAGAAATAACTCTACTTGGATCTAAACTAGACCCTAACTTTGGTTTTGAAAAATAGTTTCCTAGAAACATAAACTTCAAACAATTGTAAACACTCAAGAGAATTCTGGGCTGGTTGGAGTGTTTTTGAACGTTGGAAGCTTGAAGAAAGCAGAGTAATAGCAGTATTTCGTTTGAATTCTCGTACTCGAATCTAGAAGTGAGGTGGTTTATATAGCACCATTACTGGAACTAGCCGTTGGAGAAGATGAAGAGTCCTTATTCTATGCATTAAATGCGGCATTAAATGCATGGCACATTTTTGTAGCACACACCGCCTGTAAGGGGTCTTATTCCACCTATCACGCAATTCCCTAGTGTTTTGCCCTACTTAGAATGATTCATCGTACAATAAATTTGATATTCTTGTACTTCATTCCTTAAAATATCTCATTTGATGTGACAACACATTAAGTGGTTGACTTATGACAAATTTAGGTATGTCGGTAGTCCACCGTAGTAAATGTATGGGAAAACTATCTTGAATTTGTCTAACAGATTGTTTCCTACGATCTGTCATTTGAGCTATCCAATCAAGTTCTTAGTTAGTTTGATACTTAACTGATACTTTAAATATTTTTCTTGATTCTTGAGCCTCTCTAGAGTCACACAACTAGAAAAGATTGAGACATATCGTTTTAGTGACAATCTGTTGTTGTGACAGCGGGCTGTGTGAAGAGAAGAAAACGATATGTTTGTGCCACGTTCATTTTCTTCGAGAAAGCTCAGGTCTTCATTTACCTATACTAGAGAACAACTAGTTCTATAGGACATGTGGTTTTTCTATCCACTTGTTCTTTTACATTTATTCAATTGTTCTTCAATAACTAGATAAACAGATCGTTCCTATAAGTAAGTTTGACACAACAAAATTTCTTTTTACAATTGATCTGATAAAATCTATACTAGAGAAACACTAAGTCTAAAACCATGATAGATAGTCTCAACAAGGAAGGACAGCTAGTTGTTGAAATAAGGACATATCGTTTTTAACACTAATCTTGTTCCTTTATATTTTGGCTAGCTATATCGAGAGAAATTATACCTGTTTTTAAAAGTAATTAATATGTTCAAGATAGTTCATAAAAATAATACAGATCGTATAACTAACGACCTGGTTCTTTTATAAACGAACTGTTCTTTAAAAGATAATATTGATTACTTGGTTTTAGATGAACTTGAATTAACTAAGTGTTGTTTCGATAATCATCATCAAAATGTAAATGAATTTGTGGGGTTCCCAAGAATTTCCCCCTTTTTGATGATGTCGAAACTACACTTTACATAATTTAAGCAGGCAGTTAATATGCAGAGAAATTTAAAGCATTAAATAACATGCATAAAAACATTGCCTAGACAAATATATATATTCTCATCAGGTTGTTATTAGGAAAAATAAACTTCAAACTTTCATTGATATGAGTTGTTGTTAAAGATAGACAGAATTGATGCATACAGCTAGCTGCAAAAATCATTTACAAAAATAGTTTAAAATTTAAAGTTTTCTTCATTGAGGAGGTGGCTGTTGTTGATCCTTTTCTTGGAAATGTTGATGTTGTCGTTTAGCAAGCTGAGCCCTTCTCCTCTCAACTAACTCTCTTTTCCTCAGCTCCGAGGGCACGTTATAGCTGGCATAAATCCCATTAAAAATCCTTTTGTAATCTTTATTTTCCAAGTTAATGGGGTAACTCATGTGCTGGGCAGCTTAATTTATGATGTTGAGTATGTAGGTGTGATCAATCTTTGTTGTTCCAGGAATTCTCGCTCACACCATTGTTGTTTCCTTTGTAGCAGTGAAATTAACATTTGTCATAGCAGATTGTCTGAACAGATATTCCATGAAGGTCTGATTCTTGTGTCGACTAAGATATTCCCTGAACATCTCGTCTATTGAACCACCTTGATATTGTGGTTCCAACAGATAGTAGTATTCCATGACAAATCCCTAGACAATTTTGTTCCATTCTGCTGCTTTCTATCTTTGAAGCCATGTTAGATTTTGTGGCTCAGTGATTTGTCAAAGAATTTGATCACAGGATTTGTACTTTCTTCTGTTTCCTCAGGTGTCGAACTGTCCTCCTTGGCTTTAGCATCCAACTCCTTCTGCCTTTCCTTCTCTGCTCTCCATAATTTTCTAAATCTGGGTTGTCAATATGTTCAGGTTTGTATCCAGCCAAGAACATTTCCTTCTCCTCATCCTTGTCTGTGTAGATTTTATTCCCTTTCTTCTCTACAGCTAGCTTAACAACATCCTCTTCTTCTATCCTTCTTGCTTCAGCTAGTTGCTTGATAGTTAACTTCATCTTCGCTGCAAGCTTCTTCTTCACAAGTGGCTTTTTCTGAGCAGCAAGTTGTGCTATGTTTCCTCCTTTATCTTCCCCCTTTTCGACATCATCAATGAAGTCTTTAGAGACGATGAGTCTAAGGGAAGCAAGATCCTACTGTAAGTCCTTGATTTTGTTTTTTGCATCCTCCTTGAACTGCAGAAATGTGGAAATGTTGACTGTAATGTCAGTGAATTTCTTTTCGTTGCCCTTGTTGTAGTTTGCAAGTTTCACAAGAAGGTCATCATCGGTGACTTTAATCTCTTTGATATTTTTGTTGATCATGTAGAGATCATTTCCTGTAGCTACATCTGCATCTTTCAACGCCTGAGGCAATAGATCTTTGAGTATAGATGGTACCTCTTGTTTGACAACAACGGGTATGGTGGTCTTCTCCAAGAACCATTTTGGTACCTGCCTCCTTGAACTTTTCATCACACTTGTCGACCTTAACTTTGTACAGCTTGAGGCGTGCATCGTTCGATTCATTGTACTTGTCAAAAACATATCGATCACCGTCCAAGTCTTTGTGCAATTTTTCGGACAAACTGTTGTGAGCTATCTGGAAATTCTCTTCAATAGTGTGAATGGCCTTTTCAGCAGCAGTAAAGAAAAAATTGGTTAAAGTAGCACTCCTATCATTGATTCTAATGGAGATCAATTGAGTGATCTGCTCATTCGTCATGGGCCCAGGGAGAGAGGCAAGCAGTTCATCGAGAGAGTAATGCTTGTAGTCCTCAGGAGCTGTTTCCTTAGTCTAAATCTCCCCAAATGGTTCAGCATCAACCAACGGGCTAGTAAGGATGTGAGATGAAGGAGCAGGTTTCTTCTTTGTAGGAGTGACATCATTAGCGATTTCTTCCGTGACAACGGGTTCTTCTTTTTGTACCGGTGGTGAAGATGGTGAGTGCATCATATCAACGTCATGCTGGTCTTCATGTGTTTCTCGAGAAGATGGTTCAGTTTTATCTTCAGAGACAGGTGGTTCTTTATGTATTGCTTTAGTAGTTGGATCCACTGTTTCTTCAATAATAGGTGGATTGGGAATGGAAATATCAACAACGGGCTTAGATGTGGATGTCTCAGCAGCAACAGATGGTTCTTTCTTATCCAATGTGGGTTCTTCAAAGTTGAAGAATGCATCATCAAAATCTCTAGAGTGCAGGTCGACAACGAGATCGTATAACTCCTGCTCGTTGTTGTAGAGAGGAGCGAAATTGACTAACAGCTCGCTGGCTTCTTTTTTCATCTTTGTCAGTACATAAATTCTAAAATACTATCGAGCATCTGGAACGTCTAAGAATCCGAAGTATGTTTGCAGCTGGTTTTCTTCCACCTTGAGATCATTGATGGAGAAAGGTAGGAGTATAGCTTCAAGAATGTAAAACTTGCAGTCCCTGATCTCCAAATAGGTTTGAAACCTATTAGCTATTTCCAAAACCCTTGGAGTCAGATTGATCCCAGGCATGAGCTTGAGAACGATCTTAGCTGCCTTCTCTTGTACCTATTGAAAAATTAGTTGAGCTCCTCGCAGTCGTGAATCTAAGTCATCTGCAGCATGCTCTTGTGGGTTGACTTCCACATCTTCTTCCAAAATTTCATTATCACCAGATTCCTGAGCATCCATCTCTCGAGCAGGCAGCTGTTGCGGTGAAATGATAGTGAGTGGTTCTGCATAGCTGATGATAGTATCATCCAGCTCGTCTTGCAAGTTTCTAGCAGTGGGTTTCTTCTTTGTTTCTTTATTTGGTGCCTTCTTGGTTTGTTTCTTCTGTCGCTTTTCTTAGCAATAGCAGCTGGTTTAGGGGTACCATCAGATTTTCTCTTAGCAACTCGCTTTTCTCCAGCTTGAGCGGCAGCTGGTTCACCAACAATTAATTTCTGCTTTGGAATCACCAACTCTGGGTTTGATTTTACAATCTGAAGCAGAGCGTTTTTTATTCTCTCATCAGTGATCTTCAAGAATATCTGAGATGTTGTGCCAATAGCCATCTCAACTTGATGTCGAGTCTTAGGTAGAATCCATTTATCATCAAACTGTACTCCCTTATTCCATTTGTTCTTGTTGAAAAATCCTCCATTTGTCCATGTGAATGGTTGGGCCACAATGATGTTTAATGCCTCCTGCATTTGCTCATTTGTGATATCATCAAGAACCATCTCGCCTTCATCTTCCAAGTGGTATACTTGAAGTATCATCTCGATCACTGTGATGCGAAGATGATCTTCCTTGTTTTTGCTGACAGGTATATGTATGGAGTACTCGGGTATATGTATGGAGTACTCGGCACGCTCATCTTCCATCCATGAGCAGTAAAAGAGAGCGACCTGCCGTGGAAGATAGAAATCTGGTGTAGCTGATATGATCTTGTGAAATCCAACACAAAACACAATTTTTTTTTTAGTTTCTGTGTCCCAAAGCAGATCATTGTATACGATCTGTCATTTGACAGATGGTCACAAAATTTCGCAACTATGCATGGGCATTGAATTGCAGTAATGAGCATTCATGAGACATATTAACACAGAATTAAACATGATTAAGGTTGTTTATAATAAAATTATGCATATGTCATCACAAGTAACATATTTCTCAGTTTATAGACACACAATTCAAGAGTTAATTTGAGACATAAACAAGTGTATCCATATCATAAATACACAACATTAAACAAGATTACAGACATTTATGGATTTTGTAGAGTTCATCAGGTTTTTATTCAAGAACATAATAACACTGAAACCCTAGAGCATGATTCTACAAACATATAGAAATGAACCAATGCACGCCCGAATCTTTGTAAATAGCACATCAAGGGTGCGAAACCCATGATGGTTGTATACTGCACGAGACTCAGGCGAAAGCTTAACCTCGATTATATGGAGCATCTCAGACAATGGAATCGGAGACGCGTGAGATGATGACGACGATGATGCAGAATCAGACATGATGTGGTGTTTAGATTTTGTGAAAATGTTGTAGAAATATGAGAGCGAAAACACAGGATTTGCATAAAAGCTTGAGAGAAGAAAAATGGTTGTTTTTGGGATTTGAAAGGGATTTTGAAAGTGTAGGGAAGAAGACGGTCAAACACTCATGTATATATAGACACATATTGAACTGATGAGAGTAAAACAATAAATGTAAAAATATTCAACGGTTGAGATTACTCCCTGATTTTAATCATTTGCCGCCCAAAAGTCTTTTTGTTTGTACACGCCATCTTCAATCTCTCTCCCAAGATGTCACATCATTTCCTCGATGCTAGTACTGAGGTGTGCAGCCATTAATGTTAGTCCTTTCGACTTACTTTTTCTGATCAAATGAGAGAAATAAATTGCATTTTTATCTCCAGCATGGTTCCCACTTAATTCATGTACAACAGATCGTTTTCACCATTTTGAGCTTGGTTGAACCAGCATTTGTATAACCACCTGTTAGGGACATATGGTATGAAATATATTAGTGTTTTTACTACAGTTAGCTGCGTGTGATATCTGATCGCAAATCGATATGTTGATCGAATTGTACTTTACTGATTCTGCAAAACAATGTGTTAGTAATACAAATGTACTTGAGAATTTAAAGTGACCATTGGATTGATCTGTTTGAACGATTTGTGTCATACTAGCTATTACTGCTCGTTGTATTGCGAATAGAGAATGAACAACTCGTTTTGGTTGATTTCTTTGTGGGTAACAGCTATATGTTCTACTGTAAGCACATAACCAAGAAAACGATTTGTGTGGTTGATTTATGTTTTAGTGACGATCTACTGTTGTGACATCGGGCTGTGTGAAGAGAAGAAAACGACCTGTTTGTGCCATGATCATTTTCTTCAAGAAAGCTCATGTCTTCATTTACCTATACTAGAGAACAGCTAGTTTTATAGGACAAATGGTTTTTCTATCCACCTGTTCTTTTACATTTTTTCAACTGTTGTTCAATAACTAGATAAACAGATCGTTCATATAAGTAAGTTTGAAACAACAAACTTCTTTTTTACAATATTGATCTGATAAAATCTATACTAGAGAAAATACTAAGTCTAAAACCATGACAGGTAGTCTAAATAAGGAAGGACAACTAGCTGTTGAAATAAGGACAGATCGTTTTTAGCGCCGATCTTGTTCCTTTATATTTTGGCTAGCTATATCGAGAGATATTATACCTATTTTTAATAGTAATTAATATGTTCAAGATAGTTCATAAGAATAATACAGATCGTATAACTAACGACCTGCTTCTTTTATGAGCGAACTGTTCTTTAAAATATGATATTGATCACTTGGTTTTAGATGAACTTGAATTAACTAAGTGTTGTTTCGATAATCATAATCAAAACATAAATGAATTTGTGGGGTTCCCAACAATATGAAATTGAAAATGAAACATTACATAATAAGGTTGACAAAAATTATACAATCATTTACGATTACCAAATTTCATCCATATATGGTTGATCAAGTCATATAGAAGTACGTTATGAGCTTCTCTATTGCGAAGTTGATTCGTTGTTTTCATATAGCAAGATAGGCTTGCAATCTTTTTTGTTGAGTATAAAAAATTATTATTTTCTTCTCCTTCTTTTCTTCGCTTATTATTCTGTCTAAGTTGATCTTCTATAAACTATGTCGGATCATGATAATTTATATAAGTGCTTCTTTCATCTTCCACTATTATATTATGCATAATGATGCAAGCAATCATTATTTTCCCCATAATGTCAGTATCCCAAATAAGACACGGACGCTTAATAAAGGCAAAACAAGCTTGTAGAACGCCAAATGCTTGTTCTATGTCTTTTATGCGCTTCTTGATGTTGAGCAAATAATTGGTACTTCCGAAGTTGTGGAGAAAGAATTGATTTGACAAATGTTGCCTGTTGAGGATATATGTCATCAATGAGATTATGTCCCATATCTTTTTCATGACCATTCACAACATAATTGACCTTTGGTGCCCGACCTTCCAAGATATCATAAAAAATAGGAGACTGATCAAGAATATTGATATCATTTTCGAACATAGGGTTCCAAAAAATTCATGCCAAATCCAGAGGTCATGCGACACAACTCCTTCGAGAATGATTGTTGGTGTACCACTTCTTCCTGCATATTGCTCTGCCCATGAACTAGGACAATTTTCACTACAAAAAAAATATATGTCACAAATTTATGTAAGGAAAATATATTTTGTCACATTTGCCTATTAAATTTGAGGAAATTAAATTTTCTCACTTTAATCTTCAAACTAAGATGACAATTTTGTAATTATCACAAAACTCAAACAAGATGGCAAATTTGTACTTATAGCAAAATTTTGCAAACACAAAATTAAATGGGATTTTATTACTCAAATATCATATTCTTCTAATTTTTTAGGCAAAAAGTCTACTGAAAAACAACTTCTACAATAAATTTAAGGTAGGGTTTAGCAAACAATAACTCATTCGTTCATTGTAGCCGAGAATTCGTTGAAGAAGATCCCAGGTTTTTCAAAGTCATTTTCAATTTTGGTTTCATTTCTATAGAAGAAACTAATTTCAATCTCAAATTTCAATTTGTATGGTAAGATTGATCGTTTATGCAATTATGTATTCGCTAATCGATTTTGATCGGGACAATCTTGTGGATACGAAGGAGATTTGTGTGTGATAAGTTGATATTCTAAACATTTTTTTTCGATAAGTAAAGTAAAGCTTGTTCTCATAATTATGAATCCAATTTTGATGTTTTTGTGAGTAATTGATTGTGGTGTTATAATCTGTGACTATTTCTAGAAATAATTTATACCATGTTCTTGCACTACCACCCAAGTAGTACTAATGGATGAATTATAGACTCAAATTTATATTTCCTGTTGTGTATTGTCTCTAAATGTCATATTATAATATAATACAAGGGAGAAGTTTGATGCACGTGTAGCGTACGGTCCTATTGTCATCGTCGACGGATTCATCGAGGAGTTAAGTAGTTAAGGGAATAATAAGGGAAACATAGTGACCGGGGTTGCTTTTCATGACGTCACTAGCCGTGACGGGCCAATATGTCCACTACTGCTACTTGAGTTGTTTAATTGATTAATTTCTCTTTCTAGCTACTATCAGCTAGCTAAAGAATGCACTCGCAGTTGCAATTGGTGTAATTTGGTGTAGTTTGAAATGTTTAATTGAGATTGATGAGGGACAAGGGAACAAGGGAGAAAGGAAGGAACGAGGTGACTTACTAATCCTCAATCTTATGCTCATGGTCTTCTTTTTCTTTTATTATTGTGATAAAATGCTACTATACCCACCACATATATCATGCACCCTCATAACTCCTACCATCCTACCTAGCTAGTAGTAGTGGATGAATTATAGACTAGCAATAGGACCGTACGCGACAATAAGATAGAGTTGTTGAGCTCAAATTGAAGTCTAATCCCTCAGTCTATCAATTGTCTTTTATTTATTTTGTAGGGTAAAAATAAAAAATACCCAATCTACAAAACCTACATGTATAAAATACCCATTGTAAAAATTCTATGTGGAAATTACCCACTTTACGAAAAAGTAGTCAAAAATTGACTTGCTTTTTTTGAAATCAATGTGATAACTGTTTTTCCACCCACCAAGTCTTACTTTTTTATTCTTTTAAGGAAAAAATATTTGACCCAATTAAAATTCTCCTTCTTCTTCTTCTTCCACCACCGTCACCACCGTTTCTTCAACTCGCCTAAAATCATCACCACCGGTCGCTTCCTCCCTCACTGCAAATCATCACCGCTCACTCCCCCAGTGTTCAGTGCTCGAAGCTTCACCCCCCACCGTTGATTTGGCAGCAAGAAACACTTCAACTGTCACCGGTCGTTGCATCCACCGAGCGAGGATCTCCATCACCGCGTATCAGATGATGAAATTCCTCTACACATTCAGGTTTGTCACCATCCTCATACGTATAATTCGAGATGATCAATCCACCGGTTGAAAAATTCACGTTATATATGAGTTCACCGTATATATTGAAAAATTGTCAAATATATGAACTGTGAAATTGATTTGTTGATTGTTTTGCACCGCAATTTACATAATTTAGCATGAAATCATATGGTATAGTTGTATATTGAACAACCGGTGGCACAACATGATCCACCGGTGGTGATGTCTAGCCGCCGGTGGATGCATTCGAGCAAAGTTGTACCACCGGTTGTTGTGTTTTTCCATGTATTATTATATGTAGATTGTATATACATGACAACCGGTGGCAACATCAAAGCAAAACGCATCCACCGGCGGTGAACATCCACCGCCGGTGGATGCGTTCTACTTTGATGTTGCCACCGGTTGTCACACTTATGTGCTTATTAATATTTTTCAAGTTCAATAATGTGTCTCGTGTATAATTAAATGTTTAAATTTTGTAGGAATTGGAGCGTCAGTGGTACCGTCGGCCCGAATCAGTGAATTGGGTATCGCAGGTGAACACATAAATACAGGGTTGGCCTGTTAGAGATTGTCAGGGACACACTTATCGAGGTCGGGGGCCATGAGCTGCTCGAGAGGTTTCAGAATGGGCCGTTTGGCCATTTTATTAGCTGGACACCGGGCACGCGGTCTTCCCAGGCGATACACAGCCTTGCTTGCCGCGCTATCTGGTCGGTGTGGGGTATTTGGTTCCACATCAACGGATCTGATGTGCAGTACACGGCGCGAGACTTCGCCTTGATCACAGGTTTGAGATTCAGGGCGTCGAATTTTAATAGTACCGCCCCTTGTGACCCGAGCCGCGTATGACTGTTTCGGATCGCGTGTGGCGGTGATCTCCGTATGACCGCTGCGGACTTGGTCAACCGCTTCAAGAGCGGAAGACGCATCCCCGGAGCCGATGACGATATCTACCTCGGTGTCGCCCACGTTCCCGTAGCTTTGGGCACTAGCCTATGACATGGAGAGATTCTACCGGTATCCTTGGGGTGCGTACTCGTACAAGATCCTCCGGAACTATGTGAGGAAGATTCCGGACAACAAGAAGTACCACTTTTACGGCCCGGCATGGGCATTGATGACATGGGGGTTCGAGGTGATTCCCGAGTTGGGAGAGGTCGCCGGTAGTCCCCGTGGAGGCGACATGTTGTATCCGAGATGCCTGTGATGGAATTTCCGGAAGAGCCCGGATACGCATGAGTTGCACGAGTTCTACGAGGGTTTGGAGATAATTTAATAATTAGATGCTTATTAATTTATATTTGATATTGTTATTTGTTAATTAATCTTCTTACAATGCTCGTGTTTGATGCAGGTATATGATATGACCAACCTAGATCTCGAGGACAACGAGAGAGATCTACCGTGGGTACTGTCTGTCTAGTGCCCAAATCCGATCTCGGTGCAGTATGCTCCACTGACGAGTCTTACTACGAGGAATTCGGTCGAGGTGCATCGTGCTAGACAGCCGGCACGACCTGTTGTAATCGAGGAGGTTCACGGTACTCGATCTACACGGAGATCGGGACCTTCAGTGGTTGAGGAGATACCCCAGCCGAGCGAGCCGGCAGAAACCACCCCGATGTCGTCTGGACAGGGGGAAGCGTGCCCGACTACCTCCCACTGATTCATCTTCCAGCAGCAGTGGAGGTCCTCCTGCACAGAGACATTCCACTGATGATGTGGGACGCATTAGACGGTCAGATCTCACCGCATTAGAGAGGCGGTTGCACATACACATTGATTCCCAGTTTGACCAGATCGAGAGGAGTATCGATTCCCGGTTCGACCAGATGAAAATGTGGATGACGGGTCTGGTCGAGAAGATGATGTGTGGCACGTCACGACGGAGTTCATCGGTCGTAGATACTCAGAGACGTAGCCCGCCGATTACTGACTCGGCTCGTCCATCCTATGCTGCAGCTGCTGATGACTCGGCTTGACCATCTTCCATGTTCCCCGAGCAGCTTACCACAATACCTCGAGCTATTTTAGTTAGAACTTACAAATTTCGGGACGAAATTTTTAATTAGAAGGGGAGAATGTAATGACCTGTAAAATTTTCCTTAATTATCTTGTATCAGAAATTTGCGATAATAAAATTTCGTGGTTTATATTATTAAATTGTTTTTGTGTACCTTATAGTTGTTATGTATGATAGTATTGTGTGAACTAGTTTGAATGAAGTATAGGAAGGTACATAGTTTAGATTATTATTAATCAATTGATTAGATTATTATTAGTAATTAGATATTAAATTTAGT
>JAPKLX010000063.1:1042816-1133957 GCA_026898415.1 Leonotis leonurus
CCCCCCCCCCCCCCCCCCCCATACACCAAACTAGCTCTTTCGGGACCAACATATACTATTAATTTCATATTGAATAAAATGCATATAGTATGTAACTTGTGACAAATTCATTGGCTCTGTTGAAAGGCATACAAGCTAAAGAAGATAGAAGGTATCTTTATTAAATGATAGAACAATTATGAAGATACAAAGAACTCAAGCTATGAAGGGTTTTTTATATAAGAAGCTAGAGAAATTACCTACAACAAACTATCTAACCACCACAACAACTCTAACAAACACACCAATACACATCAATAGGCTCCATTCATACGAGCATAGCATGAACTTTTCCAACATATGTATTATTGGCAAGAATGAAATACGTTCCTAAGTCGTCAGGACTTTTCAAATCAGAAACCTTCTACATTGTCGTGCCTCAGCCATACCACTGTGCTCCAAAGTTGTTATCCCTTCTCTCTCCGATTCATCAATTCCTTATGAAGTGTAAAAGAAGAGGGAGATAATGAAATCAATGACGATAGCAATGGTGATGGCAAAAGCAAATGGTGGCGATGCTAAAAAAAAATTTAATTTAGCAACATAATTTTCTGTTACTAAAATAAGAAATTTTGTTATTAAAAATATTTTTCGTTGCTATCGATAGTGGATAACGACCGACAGTGGTAGTGGCACGGCAGTTAGCGGTAACCGCGGTGGTGAAAGGAATTAATGAAAGTAAAGAAGGAAGAAGAAGATTGATAAAAGAGCGAGAGTGAAATTTTTGGTTGGGGATGAGAAAGGTTGGGGTTATTGTACTATTGTTAGTTTTTCCTTCTTTTAAAAAATATTGAAAATAAAAAAAGTTAAACTAAAGAGAAAATATTACACCAAAAATTCGAAACATGTAAAGATATTTCAATACGCTCCACAAAAGTTAAAACAAGAAATTAAGGAAATAAACATTTAAAAAAATATATATTCAATAACACAAAAAAGAAAAAAAAATAGGAAATAACAAAATAACAAAATAAAATAAAATATATCATGGATAGAAGTATGTAGGGGTGTAACCGACCAAAACTTAACTGAATATTGTTCGCATCGAGTTCGACTTGTTTAAAAATTTGAAGGCTCGAATTTGATTCAAGTTCTGAAAACAAAGCTCGAGTTCAGTTCGATATATAAAAATTTAGCTCCTTTTCGGTTTATTTATTATTCAATTTAATAGTAAATTTGAATTTGAGTTCGAACTCATCTCGAGTTCGTTAAATATTCAAGTTCATGTCCGTTAAAAATCTGGTTTATTAAATTATTTTGTTAATATATATATTAATCATAATTTAATAAATTCGTGAACTAGTTCGTATATAAAGTTAACAAACTATTTGAAGTACGTTACGTTTTTAAAGTTTGTGAACAAGTTCTTTAATAAAATTCGTGAATTATTCAAATTTTAATTTTTTAAAATTATATTTGATATGTTCGCGGATCTTTCGAATTGAATATCATTAGACTTGAATTCGGCTCAAAAAAAATATTTAAGCGCAGCTAGGAAGTTCGAGTTCAATTCGTTTCGTAAATGAATGAATTTTGAACGAACTTTTACCATATCAAACTCGGAATAATTCACAAATAATTTTATTGGCTTACACTCTTTAACATATGACTCTCTCTTTTGCTCGCACAGTGGAGCTCCCTACAAGGTTTTCTATTTATGAATTCAACTCAATTTTGGTAAAGAAATGTAGATAAGAAATTGATTTAATTTCTTAATAGATTTATCTGTGCGCATTGCGCTGCGTATTGCGACAATACTATCGCATTTTTAATGTTTGAAAATTAATAAACTTATTTACAAAGTATGAAATAATATATATAATGAAAAAATTAATTATAATTAATATGATGTATTAACTAAAATTAAACATGAAACATTTATATTATTAAATTGATCGCTTAAATTAATTATTTTTTATATTTAATATATTAATGATATATTAGTTTTTAAGTTAAAATAATATATTTAACGGTCTCCATAATTATAATATAATAAATTTTATAAATTTATACTTTATCTGTAATGCAAATTAACATATAGAATTAATTGTATTATAATCATCCTCTATATGCATATTATATGATATTAATATTGAATATTAAAATTTTAAATTTCAAATTAAAAATTAAAATTAACACATATTTACTTCATAATAAAATAAAATATTATCCGAAAAAGTAACATAAAAAATTTCATTTTCCAACAAAATATAGTGCTAAAAAAATATGGACAAATCAATAAAAAATTATCAATATACATTTTAGTTATTATTTTTATTATAGCATAATTAGTAAAACATAAGATTAGTTGTAATAGCGCTTAAATTGTGATTTGAATTTGTCACGCCCGCCCTCCGCTAAGGTAGCCAAAGTCGGGAAAACTGTGACTGGGGAAAAGAACATAAAAATAGAGGAAAAGAATGAGACTTGCACGAAGAGAAATATCTGAATACTTAATCTGAGTGTCTGCAGCGGAATTTGGATCAATTTCTAAGTTTACATGTATGAAGACATGCAAACCCCCAAGAGTTACTGCTAGATGAGTTCGACAAAATCTTCGCTTAGCACTTCCCCTTTTTCATCACAGCTCAACCTGCACATTTAGAAATACATGCAGGGCTGAGTACAAAAGTACTCAGTAGACACATGCCCGAAATCACATTCATACATATATAATTGTCAAGTCATTCTAAGTGATACATAGGGATTTTTGTCACTAAAGCACCTATGTTCACAAAAGCATTTATTTTCTTGAAAATTCTGAGTTCGACTGATCAGTCTAAGTTCTTTAGTAATCAAGAATATCTGTAATTTCTGTGTGCCGGGAAGGTGGCCACTTTCCACGGACACCTTGACCGGCCAACCCGCTAGATGACTCACGGTCCTTGTGTACACTAGTTCGAGTGAGGATGCTTACCCACTGGAACCCGAATTCGATTTCATAATCATAGCAGATATGTATCATACAAAACATAAAACATTTATGGCAAGACAATACTTGAAATATCAATTTCAATTCAAAAGCTATTTGAAAAGAAATAACATAAATGCGGATAAACACGCATATTTTCTTTTAGTATAAGAAAGCCTACTTGGATCGTCTTGACTGACGACTGCTTCGTTCTCGAACTGCGATCCTAACCTTTCGTCGTACCCTTTAAATAAACCACGAGTGAGATAATATCTTCGAGTGCATCTAATTATATTCCTTTAAGTGTAAGGAATTATTATCCTTTGTTATTTGAGAATTATTCTCGGGTCTTTTAACTCGGCTATCTTTCGAGTTTCGGATTTAGATTCTAGAAGGGTCGTTCGATGATTTCTAATCAAACCATGTTTTGATTTTGATTAAACACATAACTTCATGTTTGATCATTTCTCGGTACTCATGCTCGTTTAATATCAAAACATCTTTGAATATCACGAAACTTTAATACACTATAAAGTAATGAACCTCTTTAGCTTAGCTGATTAAATAAGACTTTCCTCGGTCCCTTGTGGACCCGACCCCTTGTGGGTAAATCAACCTCTTTTCGACTCCTTGTGGGCCACATTAATAGCTCATACAAATGAAACAAAACGCAACAATGATTATAACCATGTAATCACTAAGCTTATTTTCAATTTTTTGCACACTTGACGGAAAAAATCCAATAAATTCACAACATGTTCAACACATGTTCAAGTTAAATGAGCAGTTGACTTTGAAAAATCATAATAAATTGGAAATAATTCCAATTGTATCGAATCAAACTTTTCAAAACCTAACATGCTTAGATTTCATTGAAACTTAAAACACATGTTTATCTAACTCATACGAGCAACATTAATTCTCGACATTTCTCGATTCGGGCTCGACTCGATAAAAATCGAAAAGGGCAGCTCCTATTTCACTTTTTCATCAAGCTCAAAATATGAAAATAAAACCGTAGAAACGTAGGTAAGATCGAGGGCTACCTTTCTATCGGATTAGATTTCGAAGAAATCGGAAAAACGAGACGAACGGGACGTGAATCGGAGCAAAAATCCTCCTCCTTTTCTCTTCTTTGTTCACGCCAATAATGAAGAATGGGGGGTGACTTTGTGGTCTTTTATAGGCCACAAGTTGCCCACCCAAAATATCTAAAGTATCCGGGGCAAAATCGTCTTTTCGCCTTTTAGATATTTTCGATCCGATTCTTTGTTATTTATCTATCTCGGTTGAAATGGAAATCAACACACTCGTCTTTCTTACTCATTAAAACATCTTCGTCTCTCGTGAACTAAAGTTAGGATTTGGCCCGATCGAGTTGCACGTAAACCGAGAAAATGTTTGTTTCTCGATTTCTTGATAAATATTAATTAAAAACTCCGTTTCTTCTGAAATTCATTTTATTAAACTTCTCGAGAATTTTCTCATTACTCGTGCTATCAAAATCGATAAATAGGAGTTTTCTCGATTTCTCGAGTTCTCGGTTTTACTATTCACCGACGGCGAAAAATAAAAATTCCGCGTATGGTCCGTATCGCGATAAAAGTGTATGTAAATTATCGTGCTTTGTCCATATCTCGGCTCGGACTTCAAATCCGGGCATTCGAATGAATCCCGTATTGGCTCTTGCTACCCGTTATAAAAGTATAAGCCGGTTCTCGAAAGAGCGGAGATTTGGTCTCCGTTTTCGCTGAAACTTGGCAGCAAGCTTTAAAATAAAGTTTCTAATCCAAAAATTTATTTTTTGGGATTTTTAAACACCTATAAGCCAGGTATAAAATACTCGGGTGTTACAGAATTAATATAAAGATCACTTCATTTAAATTACATTTGAAAAAAATGTTCACAAAATATTATAAATAAATAAAAGAAAAAAAGCAATTTCAACCAACTATCAACTTAACATGATAATGGTATTATCAATTTTAATTTTAATTTGTTTAGATTTATGGGCACAAAATTTATCTTTCATGTGTTAATTATTTTTTATATTGATAGACATTAGAAAATATATAATGAATTATTAGTTTAAATTCAATATTTCAATTAGAGTGATAGTACCATATAATTAAATAATTATTCTTTCATAAAATATTTCAGATGATTATTGAAGAAAATTGCAATTAGAAACATTATATAAATATGTAGGTATATTTAAAACATCAATATTAGGTTATCACTACTAGAAAAATGAGTATAGATAACGGTTTCTTTTAATAATTGTTATCTATGTGCGTCTTTTTATTTTTTATAATGGTTTTACATGAAACTGTTATGTTTATGTATTTATCATAGCAATTATTAACACTTTATTACAAACTGTAATATAAAATAGGTATTATACATAACAATTTCTCAAAAATGTTATATTGAAGTGTTATTAATAATATTTATTTACAACACATACGATTAATTGTTATGTATTGTTCATAAAAATTATTATGTATTGTCAATTATATTAAAATAATATATGTTCAAAGAAGAACCCTAATCCCCAATTCCAATCATCCTTATTCATTCATCCCTTCTTCCATTTCCCTCTCACTCACTACAATCATTCTTGTCGCCTTCACTTGCGATTTTCTCACCTCTCCACTACGACAAGGCAGACGCTCTCGTTGCCGCCTCCACCATCTCTGTGGAGGAGGATTATAGAATTATAGGAAGAGCTCTTTGAGTGAACTTAAAAAACCCTAAGAATTATAGAAAGAGTTAGACAAGATAGTAGAGGAAAACTAAAACTTCATTCTCATAATAATCCAAAACACAAGGTGATACCCCTTAAATGGATATACAGCCTTCTGGCATCTTGCAAAAACATATACAACTAGAAGTAACAAACTAACAAACTGGGGACCACAAAGTAGTGCATTAGCCAACAACAAAATCTTTAAACCTCATAGGTCGATGAGTTGCACGTTTGGGCTTTCTTGGTGTTGGATCATCATTGGACTTTCCTTGTTGTATTGTAGGTTCCTGCTCATCACTTAGCTCTTGGGGAGTAACATCCCCTTCTCCTTCGGCAATCACCTTGTCCTCAAGGTGAAGGTGAGGATAAGCATTGCGAAAGTCTTACGAGTCCTCCCATGTGGCGCTTTCTGGCGGCTCCCCCACCAACTGAATGAGTACTTGCTCGCGTGGGCCTCCCTTGCCAATAATTTGGCGATGTGCACAAATAGCCAAAGGAGTTGCTACAGGATTGGAGTCGCGACTCTCTGGTGGAAGCGTGCAGTCTACCTCCGTATCTCTCCCCGTGAATGGTTTAAGAGCAGACACATGAAAGACTGGGTGAATGCTTCTAGTGGAAAGTAGCTAGGGGCGGTACGCCACTAGCCCAATCTGTTTTGAAATAGTAAATGGACCATAGTAACATCGGGAGAGTTTAGAAACAACACGGCCTGAAAGTGAAACTTGACGATAAAGCTGTAAGCGAACAAGAACCTTATCTCCCACATCTAATTGAATTTCCCTTTGATGTCGATCAGACTTTTGCTTCATGCGATCTTGTGATTGACGCAGAGTAGTTTTCAATTACTTCAAAAGGTGATCACGCTCGAGGAGTATTTCTTCCACCGCCTGAATTTTTGATATTCCTTGTGCATATATGGGAATAGTAGGAGGGGTTCGTCCATATAAGGCCTGAAATGGAGTCATCCTGATGCTAGAACAATAAGATGTATTCTAGGAGAACTCAGCCCAACTAAAAAATGACACACAAGTGGCAGGTTTCAGGTGTGCGAAAGCTCACAAATACTGCTCGAGACCATGATTGACAACCTCAGTTTGTCCGTCCATTTGCGGGTGATAAGCTGAGCTATGGTGTAATTTGATCCCGCTTAGCTGAAATAGTTGGTGGCAAAACTTGCTGAGAAAGATAGGATCACATTCTGAAATTATGGATGCCAGAAACCCGTGATACTTGGCAATCATCTCCATGAAAAAGCAGCTACAGAAGTTGTGAAATGAGTTGGCAGGGGACCAAAGTGGGTTGATTTGGACAAACGATCAACAGCAACAAAGATCATCATGTAGTGGCGGCTCGGAGGTAACCCCGTGATAAAATCCATCGTAATATCCTCCCAAACTTGATTCGACATAGGGAGGGGATATAGGAGACCTGCTGGAGGCAGAGTAGAATATTTAGTTTTTCGACAAACTAGACATGTCGCCACATATTTCTCAACCGTAGACCGCATCGTTGGCCAAAAAAACGTGGTAGCTAAGCGAACAAGCGTTCATTTCACACATTCGTGGCCCGCTGTAGAAGTAGCATATGCATCATAGAGGAGTCGAGGAATAAGAGGAGAAATTGGACTGATGTAGAAGCGATTGCGAAAGAATAAAATATCATTGCGAACCGAATAATCAGCTTTCAATTTTTGTGCTATGAACTTCTTTTGGAGATGAATCAAATCTGGAAGTGTCAGAGTTTCGTTATCGAAGAACCTCACTCACTCCTCCGGCAAACGAGAGAGGGCGTCCGCTGTGTGGTTGGTACTACTAGAGCGATATTCAACTCAAAAATGGTGGCCAAGCAATTTACTAACATAGCATTGTTGCTCCGGAGTTTGAATCGTCTGCTGGAGAAGTACTCGAATACTTTGATGGTCCGTGCACCACAAAGAACCGCCCAAGGAGATATTGTCGCCATTTTCTAACTAACTCAATAATAGTGTACGACTCTTTCGCATATGTAGAAGCAACTTGCAGCCTGGGACCCAATTTCTTGTTGAATATTGTAATCGGGTGATCTGATTGCATGAGAATTGCCTCGATACCGACATTTGAAGCATCTGTCTCCATAATAAACTCAACTTCAAAGTTTGGAAGGTGAAGAACCGGCACTGTAGTCATTGCAATTTTAAGAGACTCAAATGCTATTTGAGCATTGTTAGTCCACTGAAAAGACTCTTTGCGAAGGAGATCAGTGAGGGGTGCGACAATTCCAACATAACCACGTACAAAGCGCCTATAATATCTAGTAAGGCCTAGGAATGCTCGGAGTTGTCGCTGTGTTGTCAAGTGGGTCATGTCTCCATAGCCGCTAATTTGCTCGAGTCAGCTTTAACGCATCCTTCAATGAGAGTATGAACCAAATAGTCCACAGATGTTTGACCAAAAATACATTTGGAGAGCTTCAAGCAATAATGATTGGAGGTCAGACAATCAAAAACCAATTTGAGGTGTGAGTAATGATCCTCCAGTGTGCAACTATACACCAATATATATTCAAAGAAAACAACTACAAATTTGTGTAAATTATGAGCAAAAATTTGATTCATAACCGACTGAAATGTAGATGGGGCATTGCAAAGTCCGAACGGTATTACCAAGAACTTGTAGTGCCCGTCGGCAGTTCGAAATGCGGTTTTATGGATATCCTTGTTATGAACACGTATTTGGTGGTATCCAAAATGCATATCGAGCTTGGAGAAGACTCGAGCACTACCCAAATCATCAAATAGTTCATCAATGGTAGGGATTGGAAAGTGATCCTGAACAATCACTTAGCTTAGAGAGCGGTAGTCAAACACAAAATTGATAGCTCCCATCTTTCTTACAAACAAGAAGCACGGGTGGTGAAAACGGACTCCGACTCGATCGAATCGTCCTTTGGGCAAACATCTCAGAGACTAATTTTTCCATTTCAAGCTTCTGAAATTGTGGGTATCGGTAAGGACGCACATTGACCGGAGATGTGTTGGGGAATAGGTAAATCCAGTTATCAATTGCTCGGTGGGGAGGCAATCCCAAAGATGGATGAAAAAGACGTGAATATTGTTGCAAAAGGGCATCTAGTTCATCACGGCAAAGGATTTTTGGGTTAATTGGCTCTGGGTCAGAACAAGTAGTAGCCACATCATTGGACTGCAGATTAAATAAAGTGATAGGGGAAACTTAATTGTGAGTGGGTTGAATAAGTATTTCAAAAATTTGCATAACGTGGTCCTCATCAACCATCCCGAAGCTGAGTATAAGAAACCAACGGGGTGACACGAGCATGATAACCGCATAATTGAATTCGTGAACCATCTCGATCAAACTCCATGAAGTGTTCAGCATAATGGTATGTAACCGGCCCGAGCTGCTGGAGCCATTGAATCCCCAAAACGACACTTGGATTGCGAGAATGTGAAAATTTACGAGGAATGTGTGGCCTTGAATGCATACCGGCACCGCTGGGCAGATGTGCATACATACCAAAAAATCTCAATTACCAACGAATACTCGGAATGATGATATATCTCGGATGGGCAACTTCAACTCTTCAGCGACTGATGGCCGAATGAAGTTGTGGGTACTGCCGCTGTCAATGATGCCATGAACTTGGTGCCCATAGATGGATCCCATGAGCTGTAGAGATTGAGGAGTGATGACCCGGAGAGTGAATAGAGACCACACTACAAAAAAACCTCAAACTGGCGACGGAATGGACGACAGAATGCATATTCGTCGTCCACTGGCGACGGACTGGCGAAAAAATTCAACGAATAAGGCTTACAACGAACTGGCGACGGACTAGCGACCGTTTTTTTGGTGCGTAAGTTGGCGCCAAATCTAACGACGGACTAGACGACGGACAAGTCCGTCGTTTGTCTGTTCCGTCGTTCATTCCGTCGTTATTAGCTTTTATTATTATTATTTTTAATTTTATAGCGGACGATGGACTGGTCTGTCGTCCAGTCCGTCGTCCCGCCCTTTAAATCAGTTGTTGTCTCCCCTATCTTCCCCACCGGCGATTTGAAGGCTTCATCGGAGATTTGGAGTTCCCACTGCCCTAATACTCCCATGTAAGTACAATCCCTCCATTTTCCTTCCCCTCTTTCTATTTCTCTCTTTATTTCTCATTTTTATAACCATTTGAAGTTGGGGAAGAACCCGCCGCCACTCCCTGTGCCTGCTCCGCCGTCTGCCGCCTCCCCGTGCTTGCCCGCGCCTCCCCTGCGCCTGCCTCCACCTGGAGCCTGGAGCCCATTTTCCAGTCGGCGCCGCCTCTCCTCGCCGCTGCCTCCGCCGCCCCAGCCTCTCCCCGTCGCTGCCGCCCTCCAACAGGTAAGGTATTTATTTTTATTTTTTTTTTACATTTTTAATAATTATTGATAATTTTTATGTTAATTAAATTGTTAATTGTGTTAGACAATTTGTGATTAAATTGTTAATTAATTGTGTAATTGTAATTGTTAATTTGATCATTTATAATTGTTAATTTGATCATTTATAATTGTTAATTGTGTTAAACAATTAAATTGTGTAATTGTTAATTGTGTTAGACAATTTGTAATTGTGTAATGTTAGACAATTTATAATTGTGTAATTGTTGTAATTGTTAATTAATGTTAGTTTATATTGTTAATTAAAATTTTTAATTATAGTTAATTTGATAATTAGACCTAATCAACTAATTAGGTTGTCTTAATTAGGGTGTTTTCAATTAGGGTATTTGTTAATTAGGGTATTTGTTTAATTAGAATATTTTGAATTATGTTAATTAGGGTATTGCTAGGGTATTTTCAATCAGGGTATTTGTTTAATTAGAGTATTAGTTTAACTAGGGCCTTTGTTAATTATGTTTAATTTTGAATTAATTAACTGCAAAGACTTCTTCCATGCGTATGTTTCTTCAATTACGCCTATCGCCTTGTTTTATACGTTTTTGGTCTCGTTTTCATTGTGTTTATGGTCTCATAATCTTACGTTTGTTGTTCAAGTTGATGTTTTGATTTTCTATATACTACATTATAGGTGAAAATCGACAAAAATAGTTAACGAGCCTTGACAAGAGAAACGAGACCAAAAGATGAAGAAAATTGCATTCATGGCCGTGCGTTGACCTAGCGGGCGCTAGCCCCTAGCGCTCGGTAGGTCCAGAATCTGAATCAGGCAGAACTAGGGGCTAGCGACCGCTACCCCCTAGCGGTCGCTGGCCCCATGCACAATGAACCAGAACAGAACGTTGGGGTAGCGAGCGCTACCCCCCTAGCGCCTGCTACCCCTCTTCAACTCTTGGAAGAACAGAACGTGGGGGTAGCGAACGCTAGCCAGGCGAAATTTTTCTACCCTATTTAAACCTCCACGCGTGATTTTTCAGAGACACTTCGCTCACAACTTCGTTCACGTTTTTAATTCTAGTCTTGAGTTTAGACCACGAGAAAAAACATTATTAGTCTAGATTTTTATTCCTTGTTCATTCTTCAAATTCTTGTGGATTCATTCGTGATTCAAACCCGGAATTCTTAATGCATTATTTTTCCTTTCAATCCGTGAGTTCTTTTACTGCTTTCTTTATTGCTTTATGATCAATTTTCTTTCTGCTCTGTTATTGATTAATTTCCAATTCAGTAATACAAACCTTTCAATCATGTTAATTAATCAATTCAAAGCATGTTTAAATTCACTTTCCTTAATTCATTGTTCTTAGATTTAGGATTTAATCGCTTTATTAATTTTCGCCTAGGTTATTCGTATTTTAAATTCTTTAATTTCATTCGCCTAGATAGATTAATTAGATTAAAAATCCAAAACCCCTTCTTTTTAATTGCTTTCTGTTCTGCAACATAGATAAAGCCCTGCTTAGCCTTCCTTGAGAATACGACTTAAGATCAACTTATTAATCTATAACGAACTCGTACTCTTGGGAGAAATTTAATAAAATAAATTGGAAGTATATCGGCTGGAAATATTCCTCATACCAGATACTGAGTCCCTTTATCGGACAGTGGGTCTGGTCTAAATAACGCCACGTACTGAAGATTTAAATTAAGTTGGAACAAATTTTGGCGCTGTTGCCGGGGAAGGGTTTAGGCATTTATTTGTGTTTCTTTTATGTTTTTTTTTGGTTTATTCCTTTGATCCTGCAAGGTGCGTTTGATCTTCTTTTGGTTTGTGTATGCTAGGTCGCCGAAGCTTGAGACAAGAGTTGGTACCCTAAGTTGACAATCTCAATAGAAGAGAAGTCGTGCTTGAGGAGCGATTTAGGGACGTTGTCAACCTCGCATCATTATTCGAAGAACAACTAGTAATAATGGCCGAGGAAGACTAAGCCCCTAGGAAACTCGGAGACTTTACCAGGCCGACATATAGCATAACCGCATCCGCTATCGTGCTATCGGCTGCGGGGAGGAATTATGAGTTGAAACATAACCACATCAACTTGCTTCCATCGTTCTACGGGCTGCCTAATGAAGAAGCACTCCTCTTCATCAGGGAATTTTGCACAGCTGTCCAGTCTATTCCACTCCAGACTATCACCGAGGACGAGCTGCTCAAGAAGTACTTCCCCTATTCACTCAAGGATAGGGCGAAGTCGTGGTATCTCTCCCTTCCAGCAAGATCGTTACCTAATTGGAAGGCAGTGAGTACTACGTTTCTGCTCAAGTACTATCTGAACCATAAGATGCAGCTGATCCGACTTCAGATAATACAGTTTGCTCAGGAGCCTGATGAGCCTTTTCACGAGGCCCTAGATAGATTCAGAGAGCTCCAGCAGCAGTGCCCGCACCATCAGATCGTGCCTGAACTTCTTTGGCAGATTTTCTACAATGGGCTGCAGCACACTTATCAGTTCATGGTGGATACAGTGGCTGGGGGAAATATATCTGAGAAGACAGTCGATGAAACAATTGAGATTTTTGAGATGCTAGCCACTAATTCGTAGCAGAAAATCTCCCGATCCAAGAGAGTGGAAGTCCGAGAGATTGGAGTCAGCCCGGACCTCAAGAAGCAGATGGCCGATATGATGCGAGAACTCCAAAAGTTGAAGATGAGTAAGCCTCCTGCAATAGCGAAGCACGAGCCCACACCCGAGCCGTGCCCGATTTTTGGTGATCTGACACATAATGAAGATCAATGCACCAGGATGGTAGAGATGACTTATGAAGGAGAGGCGGAAGTCTATGCTGCACAAGGCTTCCCGCCACGCCCGCCATTCGAGCAACATCTAGTCCAGCAAACTTCGGGATGGAGAGCTCAAAATAACTCTACATGGAAGGGGCCAAATCAAGGGCAAAATTCGAATTTCCCGATCCGACAAGCACCTCCACAGCAGTACTACCCACCACAACAGGGGTATTATCCGTAGCAGCCATATTACCCACCTTAGTCAGGGTATTATCCACCTCCTCCACCTTATCAGCAGCCGGCGACGCCTCAGTTCCAGTTGCAGTTCCCATCTGCACCGCGATCAGCCCAGTCTAAACCATCTCTAGAGGACAGTCTTGTAGCTTTCACGCAGGAGAGCAAATTGGCTTGAGAGGCTCAAGAGGCTACTATCAAACGCCTCGAGAGTCAAGTCGAGCAGATCTCTGGAGCTATGAATCAGGTGCAGCAGCAGCCACAAACTGGAAGGATACCGGGACAGGGACATACGCCACACCAAGCGCAAGCTATTACTGTTCTACGTAGTGGCAAGCACGCGGATAACAAAGTGGAGCTTCTGGAAGCTGAGGATGACAAAGTGGAGGAGAAGAAGGAGAAGGAAAAGAAGATGGAATCGGAGCAGCCAGCTATTTAGTTGCACAAGCCGGCCAACCCGTACAAGACACTAATTCCCTTCCCGAGCAGACTGAGGAATGAGAAGCTGGAACAAAAATTCAATGACTTCTACAAAATGCTTTCTCAAGTGCGTGTGAATTTTCCCCTATTGAAGGTCATTCGAAATGTTCCTTCCTATCTCAAGTTCTTCAAGGAGCTTGCCTCCAAGAAGAGGAGATTTGCAGACGACGAGTCCGTCATGGTGTCCGAGGTAGCCAGCTCTACCATGCAACAGCCTCTTCCTCAGAAACTGCGAGATCCAGGTAGCTTCGTTATCACTATAGCTCTTGGGAATGGTAAGATTGTTACAGGCATACTAGATTTAGGTGCTGGTATTAATCTCATGTCTTACTCAATTTTTAAAGAATTAGAGTTAGGAGAGTTGAAACCCACTCGCATGAGTTTGCAGTTAGCTGATCGTTCTGTTAGATATCCTAGAGATATTATTGAGAATATTCTAGTTAGTGTTGGTGGATTGATTGTTCCTATAGATTTCGTTGTTCTTGAGATAGGTGATGTGCATGAGAATGACCATGATCATACTTTGTTATTAGGTAGACCTTTTATGGCAACTACTAACACTTTGATTGATGTTAAGAATGGTAATATTAAGATGTCAGTGTTAGGAGAGTCAGTTTCATTTTCTGTGCATAAGCAAAAGGCTGTGACCTCTGTTAGTTCCATTGAAGATTGTGCATTTATTGATTCTGTTGTGCAGGATTCCAGTTTGAAAGAGAGCTTCCGATCAGAAGTTGAGGTCGGAGCAGTCACTAGCCCTCAGCTCGGCCTACCTAGCAGCCGCCACCTTCTACGAAATCACACATATCCATATTTTATCCCACGTCTCTCTCTCTCTCGTCCTCCACGCAAATCTTATCACAAATTTCTTCTTCCCTTTTTCTTCCCTCTCCCACGATGCACACCTCTTCCAAAACCTCCATCAAAATTCTTCATCTCCAGTTTTGCTCCCTTAATTTTTCCATCCACTATCTCTCTCACCCCCATTCCACAACCACCCATCTCCACCTACGGGAGACTCTTTCCACCACCACTGGATGGCACCTGGTCGCTGCCGCCGCCGCTACTTTTCGGCAAAATCTCCAACACACCCCATTCGACGTTATTCACCCTGCACGACTCGTACTTTCTACCATGACTTTGGAGGGTACAACACCCCGATGACAGGGAGTCAACGAAGGATAGAGCACCAGGTTGTCGAGAACTACCGCCTCATGGCCGAGATGAATGCTCAGTGGTTGAGCTGGGCTCTCTTTGATCCTCCTCCACCACCAGATCAGCAGTGACTTCTCACTGCTGTTTAGTTTGTTTTCCTTTCGTTTTGCTTTCGTGTGAGTCCGGGTTGAATTGTTTTTGATTATTTCGTTTTGTTGCTATTTTTTTGTTTTTTTTTGTGTTTCTCTCACAGGTTTCCATTCCTAGTTCTGCTCATGCATCATCGCCGCCGCATCATCCCCAATCCGGTAGTTCCTTTCTCTCTCTTGTTCTTACTAAGCAATGAGGACATTGCTTCTTTTTTGTTGAGGGGGAGGGGGGGAGGGTCTGCATAATCTTTAGTATGCGGCGTATATTTTTATAGTTGTGGTAGTTGTGGACACTTGCTTGTCCAATTGCATATTGGAGCTTGATATGACTAGCGATCGATTTTGATGAGAACTTGTTGATTATGTTTGATGACATGAATTGCCGTTGTGAGTCGATGATCGGGTGATAAGTGTTACATTTTGATCATAACTGTCGTGGGTTACTCTTTGTGTGATGAATTGATGTGATAGCTCGTAGCTTTGTGAATTTGGTTGTGATTGCTTGTTGTCTAGACTTGTTTATTAATTGTTGTGTTTGTAAGATTGAGTTGGGAGGCTTCTGCTCCTCTGGAAACCATGAGCATGGGAAACCATACGAGAACACTTTAGATAACCTCTAAATGTTCATATCTTGTGCCTTTTGGTCATATAACCCACTATTTCCAAAAAATTTGGCTCGAATGACCTTAATAATTGAAATTGAATCGCTTGAACTGTTTGAATAGGTGATAAGAACTCCTTCTTCCTTTAAGAAATTGAAAGAAATATTAAATTCGAGGAATGGGTATGGGAAACCACACTAGGATATCCGGTTTATGTCGAAGATCACACCTAGTGACTAATGTTCTATATATCACTAAAAATTCTATGCAGTTTGATTCTTAAAAATGTTTGAAAAGATAAAACTTTTAAGTCTAGCTTTTGAGTAATTAAAAAAAAAAAACCGGATTTGCATATGTTACTGAGTTTGATCGGATTGAAGTAGTACCTTCGAGGGAAACACGTAATGGTGATTGATGTGTAGTCTTATTATCCCTTCCGTAAACTTGTGTTGAATTTGATTGTTGTTGCATAATTAAACCTGCTTCTTGTTTTGAAATCTCCGTATTTTATTGAGCTTAGACTTGCTTGAGGACAAACAAGGTATTGTGTGTGGGGAGGTTGTTTTATACGTTTTTAGTCTCATTTCCATTGTGTTTATGGTCTCATAATCTTACGTTTGTTGTTCAAGTGGATGTTTTGGTTTTCTATATGCTACATTGTAGGTGAAAATCGATAAAAATAGTTAACGAGCCTTGACAAGAGAAACGAGACCAAAAGATGAAGAAAATTGCATTCTTGGCCGTGCGTTGACCTAGCGGGCGCTAGCCCCTAGCACTCGCTAGGTTCAGAATCTGAATCAGGCAGAACTAGGGGCTAGCGATCGCTACCCCCTAGTAGTCGCTGGCCCCATGCACAATGAACCAGAACAGAACGTTGAGGTAGCAAACGTTACCCCCCTAGCGCCCGCTACCCCTCTTCCACTCTTGGAAGAACAGAACGTGGGGGTAGCGAACGCTACCCCCTAGCGGTCGCTTGCCAGACGGAATTTTTCTACCCTATTAAAACCTCCACGCGTGATTTTTCAGAGACACTTCGTTCACAACTTCGTTCACGTTTTTAATTCTAGTCTAGGGTTTAGATCACGAGAAAAAACATTATTAGTCTAGATTTTTATTCCTTGTTCGTTCTTCAATTTTTTGTGGATTCGTTCGTGATTCAAATATGGAGTTCTTAATGCATTATTTTTCCTTAATCTGTGAGTTCTTTTACTGCTTTCTTTATTGCTTTATGATCTATTTTCTTTCTGCTCTGTTATTGATTAATTTCCAATTCAGTAATACAAACCTTTTAATCATGTTAATTAATCAATTCAAAGCATGTTTAAATTCAGTTTCCTTAATTCATTGTTCTTAGATTTATGATTTAATCGCTTTATTAATTTTCGCCTAGGTTATTCGTATTTTAAATTCTTTAATTTCGCCTAAATAGATTAATTAGATTAAAAATCCAAAACCACTTCTTTTTAATTGCTTTATGTTTTGCAACATAGATAAAGCCCTGCTTAGTCTTCCTTGAGAATACGACTTAGGATCAACTTATTAATCTATAATGAACTCGTACTCTTGCGAGCAATTTAATAAAATAAATTGGAAGTATATCGGCTGGAAATATTCCTCGTGCCTGATACTGAGTCCCTTTATCGGATAGTGGGTCTGGTCTAAGTAACGCCACGTACTGAAGATTTAAAATAAGTTGGAACACGCCTCCCACTCCTCCCTTAGCCTTCCGGAGCCGCCTTCCACCGCTCCAATTCCGCCTCCTTTGGTGAAAGGTAATTACATTATGTTTAATTTAATCATGTTTATTTAATTTGTTTAGTTAATTAAATAAATTAGTTAATTAGAATAATTTTATTGTTTAATTACTTAGGTTAATTATATATATGCAATCTAGGTAATTACATTGAATATCTTAGGTTAATTAGTAATTAGATTTAATTGGTTAGATTAATAATTGTTGCATATATATTTTATGACATTGGGATAGACGTAATTAATTTCTTTAGGATCTTCTCATTTGGGATAGATTTTGATTACATCTTAAGGATTTTCTCCCAATATGTGTAATATTATGTTGTGGTGTTTGATGAGATGCATGTGTTGTGATGTTTTGATGCTGAGATATATGTTGAGATATTTTGATTATTATGTTCGGATGTTTTGATCATGAAATGTATGTTGGGATGTTTTCATGATTATGTTTGGCTGTTTTGATTAGATTCAGTGATATAGGTTATTTGGATGCAATTAGGTATAATATAACTCAACATAACATTTCCCAAAATGACAAAAAATGACTAAATGCTTGTGATCTTTGAATATCACATAATTAAACTCAATATTGTATGTGATCTCCATATAGTTACCGTTAAACAGTATAAGCATCAACTTTTAATTCATCAATGAAAATCAATAATTTACAAGATTCAGTGACTCGTTATATTAGATGCAATTAGCTACAAGAAAATTCACCATAACATTTCCCAAAATGACAAAAGCTTGTGAACTTATAATTTCCATAATTCTCGCCCTCTATTCAACTTCAAATAATTCAACTCCTCTATTCAACTCCTATAAAACACTTTCCTAAGTGAGTCTCTGTTTACACATGTGCAATCTTCATTTAAATGTCTAATTTAATAGACCACTAATGTAGTCTCGCCCTCTCCGTAACTAATTAATCTTTATTTTACTATGTGAATACTTATTAATAATCAAGGTTATAAAAATGAGTCGAGATTGGATGTACTTGCGGTTACTTCCGAATAGGGGATTTAATCCATATTTTCTTTTTGGGCTTGAAGAGTTCTTAAGATTTGCAAGTAGTCAGCACGAGTACATGGATGGAGAAAAAATTAAATGTTCATGTGTGAAGTGTAGGAATATATGGTTTAGAAGTACAGATGTAGGAATCACTGTATGATATAGTGGGAAGCAGATTCCAATCTTGTGAATTGCAAGTTTTGCAATGAAAATCGATACAAAGATAGGAGTTGGGGACGTAAACCAGTTGCATATAAGAAGATGTAATAGTTCCCTTTAACACCTCGTTTACAGAGGTTGTATGGATCTAAAGCTACAGCCGGAGACATGATCTGGCATTCAACTTCAGTTGATGATGGTGTTATGCGACATCCTACATATTCACCGGCATGGAAGCACTTTAATGTGACTTTACCCAAGTTTTGCAGTGGAGCCACGAAATATCAGATTATGCCTATCAACAAATGGTTTTCAACCCTACGGTTAATCGGGACAACAGTACTCATCTTCGCCTGTTATCCTTACACCTTACAACTTACCTCTGCGGCTGTGCATGAAAGAACACATTTTTCTCACAGTGCTTGTTCCTGGTCCAAGAAATCCAAAAGATAAGATAGATGTGTACCTACAACTACTTATATCTGAATTGAATCAATTGTGGACAGTTGGTGCACATACTTATGACATTTCAAATAAACAGAACTTCCAGATGCATGCAGCGTTGATGTGGACCATAAGTGATTTTCCAGCATACTCTATGTTGTCTGGTTGGAGTACAGCTGGAAGATTAGCTTGTCCTCGATGCATGGAACAGACTGAAGTATTTTCTTTAACACATAGTCGGAAGCAGTCATGGTTTGACACACATCCAAGTTCTTACCTTATGATCATCAGTTCAGGAGGAACAAGATGGCTTTTAGAAAGAATAAAGTCGTTGTAGATGATCCTCCAGAGAGGAGGTCAGGGGAAGAGCTACTGTATCAGATTGAAGATCTGGGTCTCGTGAAGGTAACTGAAGATTATGATGATAATATCAAGCGTATTTTAAAATAAGTTACCACTGGATGGAGGAAAAAGAACATCTTTTGGGACCTTCCATATTGGTGTTCTTTGTTGATTCGTCACAATTTAGATGTTATGCACATTGAAAATAATGTTTTTGATAACATTTTCAATACTGTGATAAATGTCGAAGGCAAGACAAAAGACACAATAAAGTCTAGGATGGAACTAAACTATTATTGTCATAGACCATAGTTAATGCATGACGAGTATACCAATAAATATGTCAAGGCATGTTACACACTTGACAAAAAAGAAAGAAAAGTCTTGTGTGAATGGGTGAAAGGCCTTAAGTTTTCGGACGGTTACGTGTCAAATATGGGTAGATGTGTAGACATGAGTAAATTGAAGATGTTTGGCATGAAGAGTGACGATTATCACGTTTTCATGCAGCGTATACTACCCATAGCATTTCAAGAACTACTCCCATAAGCCGTTTGGAAGTCGATAACAGAGTTGTGCTTATTCTTTCGTAATTTGACATCACGAAACATAAAGAGTGAGGACATGGAGACACTTGACAATAACATCCCAGTGATTTTGTGTAAAATTAAGCCTATATTTCCGCCAAACTTCTTTGACTCAATGGAACATTTGCCTATCCATCTAGCTGACGAGGCAAGAGATGGAGGACCAGTTCGATATCGATGGATGTACCCATTTGAGAGGTACTTCGAAACATCTTAATTACAAATTATATTTCAACTAATACATTATGTTTAATGCTTTCCACCACAATCATTTCAATTCAGATATTTAAGAAAATTGAAAAATAATGTAAAGAACAAAGCAAGTGTTGATGGATCCATATGTTCTGCATACTTAGTGGAGGAAGCCACTGCATTTTGCTCATATTATTTTGAGGATCATGTCAGTACAATACATAGAGAGTTGTCTCGCAACTACGTTGGAGGATGTTCTACTAGTGGGGAACAAGATCAACCAGGCTTGCTTTCCATATTCAAATTGGCTGGTGTTGGAAAGACAGCCAAAAGATCATTGGATGATAGGGAATACAGAGCTGCTCATCTATACGTACTCCATTATTGTGTGGAGATCGATCCATATATCAAGTAAAGTTTTACAACTCAATAGAACACTTTTATTTAATTTAAGATGTAGCTTTTATCAACTAATATCTACTTGTTGTATGAAGGGAGTACGAATCAAGACTCAAATCCATAGATTTCTGACATGGACATTGACAAGAAAATATCGACAGAATTTCCTGAATGGTTTTGTACCTATGTGACTCAAATTGACACTAATGTAACTTGAATTGAATTTATAATTAAGATATATGCATCAATACTCAACTTTACAAATATTATAACTTTTTGGTGATATAAGTACAAACTTATGTAACAGATCCTGTTATGTGGGATATTGCAAGTGGACCTTCACTAATGACTACAACATATCATGGTTATTTGGTGAATGGTTATAAATTTCACACGATATCTCATGGAATTCACAAAGCCACTATGAGTAGTGGTGTGTGCATCAAAGCTGGTAACTATGGAGACTCGAGTAAGATAAATTTTTATGGACAATTAGTCAAAGTGTGCGAACTCACATATCCAGGATTATACAATAAAATTGTTATTTTATTCAAGTGTGACTGGTTTGACACTTTGTCAACAGGTACAAGGGTTGATCCTCGGTTCAAATTAGTGTCTTTAAATCACACACGCACACTTAGAAAGTATGAACCCTTTGTATTAGCCGTCCAAGCTACACAAGTGTATTACTGTTCATATCCAAGTATGAATCAATAGTGTACAGACTGGTGGGAAGCTTGTTCTATCAAGGTAAGGTCCAATGTCGATATTGTTCAAGTTGATGTGTCTAGTTCTACATTATAGTCACCGTATCAGGAGGATGATGATGTGAATGTAGTAAACATTGTCTATGTAGATGATACTATATCACTTCAACGAAACGGTGACCAGGTAGAAATTGAAGATGATGAGGAAAATCAAGACACTGATACTGTCCTTGAACAGAAGAGGATGAAGAAGATGATGATGAATATGAAGAAGATGAAGCTTCAGAAGAAGAAGAAGAAGAAGAAGATGATGATGACGAGGATGACTATGTAGATGAGGAAGATTAAAATGACAATGAAGAAGACGACGAAGATTAGCACATTGTGTAGAAAACTTACCACATTCGAATTTCAACTTATTAATTATAAATGCAACACATTGTATGTTTAATATAAAACTTCAACTTATACGTTTCTTGTTATAAATGCAACTTATTTATTAATTTTCAACATAATAGATGTCTTCCTGTCGGAGATCTTCACCACGGGATGATGTGTCTACTCGTCGAGGAAGGGGTGCACGCCGTTCTCATTTATCTATCGGCCGGGGTAGTTCCTTGAGCTCATATCCAGATATGAGTCCGGAACGGGTCTGAGCCACCACATTGGTGGCATACATATAGGTGTTCCGTCGTCTGACTCCGATACGGATCATCAGGGGGAGCAGAGACCCATAGGGGACTGCGTTCTCTCAGTGAGTGAGCTGGGGTAAGTAAATACAATCACATATTCAATTTTACCAAATATTTAATAAGTAATTCAGAAGACTAATATAAATCAAACTAAAATGATTTATGTAGGAGATTTTACCCGCATGGCACCCTAACTCATTACATCTAAGAACTATTGAAGATAATTCTCAATCCGACTGGATACAGTTGGAAGCTGACGCCTGAGGACGTGAGGCAGAGATATTGAGAGGATTTAAGGTTCGAAAAAAATTCTAAAACTTTCAATTTCTTTTATAACTTATAACTATATATTGAAGTTAACTACAATTTCTAACATACATTTTGGATGCTAGAAAAAATTTACTTGGGAAGCGTCTCTCGATGCCAAGATTCGAGTGCTGTAGTACGATAAATGTCGGGAGAGATATAAGGATTATATCTGTGGGATAAAAAGGAGGAGGAATGATCCCCCACCTAGAGGTGGGAAGCCGGGATGGTGGAGTGATGAGGTCTGGGCGGGTTGGCTCGCTTGCTGGTTTAGGGATGATGTCGTTGCTAAATCCCAGGCAGCGAGGCGCAGTCGGATGTCTGAGCCCCAGGGACCGGGGACTGGTCCTATCAAGCATATGGGAGGGTCGAAGTCCATCATGCAACGAGCTAAGAAAAAGGTAATTTCAAATCATAATTTCAAACATGTTTTATACTTTTAATTCATATACAAATGTTTCAATAACACAATCCAATTGGTTTGTCATGTACGGGCTGTTGAGAGGGGAGTACAGCCGATAGACTGCATGTTCGACTCCTTCCTCGATGAGCATCGGTACGCAGACGGGACGTACACCGATGCTAAATCGGAGGCAATAGCGGTAAGTCTTAATTTCAAAGTAATATATATAGTTTATAAATACAACCTTTATAATATGTTATTAACAATTGTTCATTTCTTGTTTACATGCAAACTGAAGTGTTTGCTCGTGATGAAGCGGAACGGACCCAGCTGCCTGAGGGGGACCACGATGCGGTGGACAGCAACGAGCTATACTTGGAGGTTCTTGGCGCCCCAGACAAGAAGAAGAGTCTGTTCGGTACGGGAGGCACAGGGAAGGCGCTGACAGCCTCCAGGTTCAGTGGATCGTCGTCCGCCTCACGAGCCACCAGGAGCGAGGTTGAGGACCTGCGGCGCCGAGTCAAGGAGCAGGATCATGAACGACAGGAGTATATTATCGAGCAGCGGAGATTGACTGACCAGATGACGCTCGTGCAGTCTCAGTACGCTCAGATGATGCAGTGGATGCAGTCTCAGCAGCAGGGAGGCGCAGGTCGTCCCTCATTCCCCCCCCCCCCATTTCTCCCCCAGTTTCCCCCTTCGATTCTGATTCTTATACTCTATTTTTACGGTTGCTACATTGATACTATTGTTTTGTATTTCAACATTTATAACATCTTTGGTTATATTACATTGCCACTTAATTTCAATTGATTTCTTAAATTTTAAATTATCATTGAATGTTCTATTTTATTTGTATTTTTTGTTGTGACAGGTTATAAGTTACTGGTATTACAAAAACAATAAATAATTAAAAAAATTAAACCTAACGACGGACTGTGAATCCGTCGTTAGGTCAACGGTCAAACGCTGACGACGGACTGTAAATCCGTCGTTAGCCCTTCAGCGCCGTCGACGTTCACCGAGGGAGACCTAACGACAGATTGTAAATTCCATCGTCCGGTGGCCTAAAGACGAACGAAATATAGACAGAATATTCCGTCATCAGTCCGTCGTTAAGCCTCACGGACGACGGATTTCGAGGCATGACGACGGAATATTTCGTCGCTAGTGACCCTTTTTTTTTGTTGTGCTAGAAATGTCTCCAAGCATAGCTTCATCACCGGCATCAGTGAGTTCATGTTCTGATGGATCAGGTTCAATATCATCCTCACACCTACAAGGAAGAGAAATTTACTACGACAACGATGGCTAGATGATCATTTCTGATCACAGTTATAGCAAAGCCCACGGTCACGCTTGTCTTTGATTTCAGCTGGACTTAAACGATGGATGGGGAGTTGTGGTGTACGTGGTGATGTAGTCAGGAGTGGAGGAAGAACGGAACAATTAAGTTGTGGCACCGGAGGGGTAGCAACGAGCGGCTGTGATACTTGAGGAGTTGGAATCGATGATGGTGCTACAAAGCGTAGTGAAGTTGCAGACACTAGCCATCAAGGGTGCAGATGAGAGTCCAATTTTGCCTCCTCGATTCGTGCCTCATATGCACGCGCCAACGCAAAGGTCTCCATGAGAGGGTTAGGCCGCGAAATAGTGAGCTCACGCCGAAATCCCCGACTTCAATCCCATAATGAAAAAACTGATCAATAGATGTTCTGGAAAACCATTAACTTGATTCATGAGATCTTCAAACGAGGTTTGAAAATCTGCCACGATTGTAGTTTGGGTAAGGTTAGATAGGGATCCTTGTGGATCAGTAAACAAAGAAGAACTGAAACGTTCCTTAAGGGCTTTGAGAAAAGCAGGCCAGGTGGAGAGCAGATTGTTCGATTTTGACCACTGAAACCAAGCCGCCGCTTTACCCTCCATGTGGAAGGATACAATGCGTAGTCGAATCTCATCTGGAGTGCCGTGGAAATCAAAAAATTTCTGTATACAAAAGATCCAACCATGTGGATCCAAGCCATCAAAACGAGGAATGTCCATTTTCATAGAACGCAACAATGGGGAAATATCAGTGAATAGCGAAGGTGGCTCAGGAGGTCGATTTGGAGGGGGTTGAGCCAGGGGTTTAGAGGAGCTAGAAGCAGAAAATCTTGGGGGAAACTGAGGTGTAGGAAGAGCAGCAAAATGAGAGTCCACCGAAGCTATGAACTCCTTAACTGTCAAATTGGTGGCCTCAAGGTGAGCACGCAAGTTAATGGCAACCGTAAAGTCGGAGTCAGCCATGGACAAGAATGAAACAATGAAAGCACCGATTGATACACTACAACTAACAAGAGCTCTGTGAGTGAGCTTGAACTCCAAGAATTATAGAAAGAGAGAGACAAGATAGTAGAGGGAAATTAAAACTTCATTCTCATAATAATCCAAAACACAAGGTGGTACCCTTTAAATGGCTATACAGCATTCTGGCATCTTGCAGAAACATATAAAACTAGCAGTAACAAACTAACAAACTGGGGACCACAAAGTAGTGCATTAACCAACAACAAAATCCTTAAACCTAATGGGTCGTTGAGTTGCACGTTTGGGCTTTCTTGGTGTTGGAACATCATTGGACTTTCCATGTTGTATTGTAGGTTCCTACTTATCACTTAGCTCTTGGGGCGTAACAAGGACATGGTGATGACGGACAAGGACACTGCAGTAGCTGCTTCTGTTTCCAACTCCACTGAGGTGTGTATGGGTGAGGATTCCAGCAACCCTGCAGCCAACGTTTTCCACATCAAACTTAAGCAACCCAAGTCAAATTTGCTGCATAAGATGAGCATTCCCGAGCTCTGCAGAACTTTCAGGTGCATTCTCTTTATTATTTTTAGAAAATGGTTGTGGTACTAATTAAGCATTTTTGGGATTTTTTCCAGAATTTTTCTATCACTTTTCGTTTCACTTCTTTCATGTATCTTCTTATATTTAGCAATTATTATGTTTTGATTATCTTATCTGATTTTTGGTTATCTCTAGGATTATGTCCAGGATTTTTGGTACTAATATATATATACATATTATTAACACTTAAGATATACTCCCTCCGTCCCGCTAAATGTGGCCACGTTTTCTTTTTGGGACGTCCCACTAAAAGTGGTCACTTTCCCAAAAAGGAAACAATTTTATCTTTAAAATACATCTCTACTACTTTTTAAAGCACAAAACTTTACTTTCTTAATCTCCATCCCGAATCTTTTGTGGCCGCATTTAGCGGGACGGAGGGAGTAATATTTTTTACTTATGTATTTTGATTATCAACTTTAGACTTTGTGTGAAGACTAAATTACTATGGGGATGTGAAAGCATCCATATTGGATTTTGATTTTTTATTCAAACGAAAAATTTACTAGATTTTTCGCAGCATGAATAGCTTTGATCTTGTTAGTTTCAAGAGGAGTTGTAACATATTATTTCTCACTTACAATAAAATTGATTTGAGAAACATACAATGCTACAATTATCTACTCAAATAGTACAATAATCTTATACAATTTAATCGACACGCGATTAAATAAACAAACCGTCAAATTAATTAAAAAACCTACGAATTCAAAATTAATTAATATTCGTACAAACTTAAAATCAATTTATCCGACACTTTTTAACCTTGACAGTGGCCAATGAGAGCTCCCCATGAAATTCCCATTTAATAGTCCGGCTCTCTTCCGAGTGCTCCAAATGCAAGTCTCTCTTCCTCCACTATGCGAGACTCTTGAACAACTAGCTCTTGCCTAGAACTAGAAGCCTGCATTCTAGAGGCTTTTAGAGAGTTCCTTCCATAAAATCTCTAGAGCAATTGACTCATGCTCTATAAAATGAGTACTAACTCTATTTTTTATCTTCACTTCTCTCATTTTATATTTTTCTTCTCAAAATATATAGTTTTTATGTTTACATCAATATATATAAATACACATTCTAATGATCCTGTTTAGCCTAAAGTGTGTTGTCTAAATTCTCACAAATTATTACGAGGTCGATTTCAATGGAAAGCTTAAGAGGGCGGCTCTAATCCCAAGTGTTATTAAAACAAGAAAACGGAAATCCTGAACATACTATGACTATAAGATGTAACAATAAAGAAATAAATATTAAAAGCAGCTAAACGAATCCCAACGGATTGAAGATTTAGGATAAGATGCTCAACTCCTATTCAATGTCTAATTGATCATGCATCCATATTTGATTAAGAACACCAAAGGTTGCTTAGCAAATTACTTTCGTATTAATACACTAAGCCGTGATCTTTACTTTCGTATACAGTTCACACCTCTAGTAATTAATTAATCTCATATAGAATATTATTCTTACGTTTCCAGTTTAGAATAATGTTGATTAACTAGGTCAGCAAAATGATCAATCTACTTAACATAAACATATGAATTCAATGGTGATCAAGCATTAAATTCCATACAAAACAAGTTAATCAAGGGCATAGATCAAACAAACATCAGGTAAGAACATAAACATCCAATCCTAATAGGATCTAACCAAACATCATATACAAGGTAGAATCCCAAAAGGAAACCATAAGAAGGAAACTTACTAATTGAAACGTAAGAATCCAAAGTCGGAATCCACTTCAATCCATTGGAATTCTCTAATCATAAACTAGAAAAGCAGTAAAAACGAAGTGTTTGAGAGGTTCTGGTTACATAGGGGGGAGAGAGAGAGAGCAAATGACGCCCAAAGGGATGATTTAAACCCGTGCATAACTTCTAGCCAGCGGCCGCTAGGAAGCCAACGGTCGCTGGCCTTGACCTTCTGTTCCACTGCAGCAACATTCCCAGCGATCGCTGGCTGCACGGTCAGCTTCCTTGTGCTCGATTCCATCCCGTGCCATGCTTGTCTTGCCTCTTCCTCGTTCGGCTCTGCACAAACGACCTCTTCCTTACTACTCCTAGCTCAAATCATCCTTTTTCACTTCATCCTACAACAAACATAACCAAATAAGAACCGGCGTACAAACGAACTAAAATCAATACGAAAAACATACAAACTAAGACATAGAGATGAAAACACAACGAGCTAAAATGCAACAAAAACACACTAAACAACTCACCCACACTTAATCATTTGCTTGTCCTCAAGCGAAGTCCAACAACCAAACATCAACATATATTAATAATCAACATATAAGCCCAACCATCATTCACATCTTCAAACCAAAATTAGACTAGGCTCAATTCTAATTGTATTCGGTCACTTAATCAAGATGTAATGTTGTCCGTTACTAAGTTCATCAATACACATATGGTCACGATGTACACTCATCTCACATCTCCCTATTGTTCATATGTTCAATTCCCCCTTTATTAACGCCCTTCTAGCGTTGTTTTTTTTTATTGACGCCCTTCTAGTGTTTTATTCTTTTTTTTATAATTCAAGGGAAACTGAACATATAAACAATAAGGAGTAGCCACTCATAATCCGAATCATGACCACTATGTATACGACTAATAAAAGCAACATGCCCCACATGTCATCTTAACCACACAACCTAGCCCAATCACAATCAAACATAACTAATATTCCACCTATACATACCACATACGGGGCTCATATATCAACCATCAATATATATCAACACTAAGCTATTGAATAAGCAAGTAGACAATCCATGATCAAATTTGGGGAATAACAACAAACAAACACAAACAAGCAAACATAAAAACACTAAAAACAATAAAGACATGCAAGAAAGTAACCAAACCCCCCACACTTAAATCTTACTACGCCCTCGTAGTAAGATTGCACGTGGCAAGCTAACCCCGGTCGGATCTCGATGGAAAGCTTAACAGGGCGGCTCTAATCCTAAGTGTTATTAAAACGAGAAAAGGGAAATCATAAACACTCTAACAAAGATAAACGGAGGAGCAAGAAATAAAATGAAAACAATAAACAAAAATAAAAAGGTGGATTCGGGATTGAAGGGCCTAGAATTCAAAAAAACTACAATTAATTAAATCATGCTCCTCTACTCATGCTATTGTTCGTTCATTAAGGACTTCCTAAAAGTTAGTATAACTAATCACTTACGTGTTCTCAATTAGACAACAATCAAAACTCTCGTATTAGATTACCCTAATAGGAGTTCCTCAACTACAAACAATGATCCGAACCTAATTAATGACTTCCTAAAGTTTCTTAATCACTAACTTTCGTATTAGACAATTAAGCTGTAATTCTAACCTACGTATTCGAATTACACAATAAGAAAAATCAATAACAACTACGAATACGATTCCTACGTTTTCGATTGGAATTATTATTTGATTTAACCCCAGGTCTATATTGGAATCAACTCTCGATCTCAACCAATAATGATAAATCAAAATAGTGATCAAGCGTTTCAATTAAACAAGCACAAGTTAAATCAAAAAGCACGAATCGAAGAGCAATCAATAAAGAATTAAAAGAGATTCTAAACCTAGGAAGAGGAAGACAATCAATCCATAGAACAATCAAAATAAGAATTAAACATGCTTATAAAGATTGAGTCTTGGATTGAGAGCCAAACTCACCCTCAATCCATTATCCCAAGTAAACTACTGATCTACCCTAAGAAAGCAAGTAAAACTAGTGTTTTGAGAGCAATGTTTTGAGTTCTATCTAAAGGTATGAGAGAGATGGATGTTTCAGATGGCCTGGAAAAGGCTTTAAAAATGCGCCAATAACTGTCAGCCAGTGGCTGCTGGGAAGCCAGCGGTCGCTGGCTATGAGCCTCTGTCCGCTGCTGCAGCACAGGCCCAGCGACCGCTCGCCTGTGCAAAATCAGAAAATTTTGAAATTATAGAATAGAAGCTCGTCTCGATAGGAATTCGTAGCGCAGACAGATCCAAATTCGGAGTTGTAACGAAGGACAACGAGCCAAAACAAAATTGTTGCGCAAAACGCAATAATTTTATGTATGGCTATTGTTGGGAACCCTTAAGTAGTTTAGTTTTGATGATGATCTCTCGAAACACACTTAGTCCTCTTTAGAGTTAAATTGTTCTACGTGTTAACAGATCACTACATATAAAGTGAATTCTGATAGAGAACAGATTAGGAGATGACTTAGCATGTAAAGGAACTATTCCTATAGAAATCATTTCTATAATAGTATAGGATGAAGATCAAGTTTTTTTTTCACCAAGAAGAAATCGATCTGCTGTGACAGACAGCAACCAGATCACCGACCAGATCAATTATCACATCGTATCACCAGATGGATAGAGTCATCAAACCACCAGATGACATCATCCTGCACATCATATCCTCTTACCACGTCAAAATTGAAGTCCATCCAATCGGGTTTGGAAAAAGAATCCACAATTGACACAAGGAAGGAAAGTAACCGTTAGCGATCTGCTTTCCATACTTAGAGGATTAAGTCAACGTTTTTATAAGGCAAGAACAGATATGATGGATACCAGTAATTGGCAATCTACAATCAATCTCACGCCAATCAACAACGTCTAGAATTTTAAATTCAAAGCCTATATATATTTGAAGTTCAAGATCTGGAGAATGAGATACGCGCTACATCTACAATCAACTCTCAAGCAATCATTCTTTGAACCAGAATAAGAGCCTCAAACAAACTCATGATTCTACATCACACCAACCCAGCCTCGATTCAAGTCTGTCTTATCGAGAGAGAGGAGATCACCCTGCTAGCTAGTAGATTTCTAGTGGTAACGTAGAGGTAATCTGTTGTAAAGGGACACGATCCTTACTTCGTGCATAAGTATCATTCTAGCTTTGACTGGTACTTGTGACTCGTTCTCCACGAGTATAAAGAAGAAGAGTATCCTAGTAGTGGATAATCTGGTCTAGTTTTGATCAGATCGTGGACGTAGGGATTTCCCGAACCACGTTAAACAACTGTGTCATTTATCTTTCTGCATATTTATTTTCAGTTGGTTATTATTCTAACTCCTTGCACTACCATATAGTCTGCATCTCTAATCAATCTACTTTAATCAATCTGGTTAATCTTTAAGGTTTTCTATATAAGAGCACTCACTAAATCCACCATATTTCCGCACACACAATACTTAGAAAATAATAAGATCACTCTTATTATTGTCTAAGTGTCTTCACTAGAGAGCTATCTGTTTGGACTGACCTGGTATCGACCTGCTGATCAATCTGGTTAGTCATCTGCCGATCAATTTCTTATTTTAGAATAGCTTGAACTCTCTAATAAATAACCAAGTAAACTGAAAAGTTTGTATTTGGTGTATTCCCCCCCCCATACACCAAACCTTTCTCTTTCGGGACCAACAAGTGGTATCAGAGCAGTGGTTCAAACGACCATTGTTTCACAGGGATAAAACCTGCGTGGTCAATTTGAATAGATCTAGAAAACCTATCTTTCATTCACGTGCATACTATCTGTTATGGAATCATCTGTTGTTAGGGCTTGTGAAGAATTCTCCATCCAAGGATATAGAGAATGGAGTTTCAGAATCAAAACTGCACTTAAAACCCATCACTATCTGATGTGGAAAGTTATAGAAGAAGGCCCACTACAGATGACTGAAGAAGTGACAATAACTACTTCAACTGGAGTAACTTCACAGATAGCTCCCAAAGATCCAAGAAAATATACTGCAGAGGAACGTCGCGAAGCCAATCTGGATGATTTTGCTAAAGTGATCATATCTAGCACAGTCAAAGGCGTACATCTGGCCAAAATCCAAGATCTGGATACTGCCAAAGAGATGTGGGAAGCCTTAAGAGACCTGTGTCTAGGATCAGAGGTCATGATTGATAACAAGCTGTCTCTTGCCTGCAATAAATACGATGAATTTAAAATGAAACCAGGCGAGACCATTGAGCAAATGAAAATGAGATTCACTGGAATCCTCCTTGAGATATCAGCGTTCAATAAGAACAAGTATACTCAAAGAGAGAAAAACATGAAAGTACTCAGAACACTTCCACCTAGCTGGGAGATTTATGCTGCAATGCAACCACTTCGTACAGACTTCAATGAACTCTCTACAGAAGCCTTATTTGATCACCTTGAAGGTCATGAATGTGACATTCAAAGAATTCGAGGACCAGATCATCTTTCCAAAAAGGAAGACAGCAGTTCAAAGAAAGAAACAGAAGTTGCCTTCAAAGCGAAGAGCAAAACAGACGAACCTTCTGAATCCTCTACACCAGATGAAGAGAAAGATTATGACAAACTCTTAAAAAAGTTTGTAATGATTGCCAAACGTATGGACAAGATGGAGGTCAGATCGAAGAAATATAGACATTTCTACAGAGATAACAAGAACAAATTCTACAAGAAACGTGACAATGATCGACCTGATAACAAGGATGAATCAAAACAGCAGACAGGTAAAATCTCAAAAAATCTAACTCAACAGATTATACCTGCTTTGGTTATGGCAGAACAGGTCACTTCAAAACAGATTGTCATGATCTGTCCAAAAGCCAAAGAGAAGAGTTGAGAGCAAAAAGAGATCGAAAACTCAAATATGAGCGAAAGGCCATGCAAGCTGAACAAGATTCAAGCAGCTCGAGTCATTTTTCAGATAGCTCATCAGAGAATGATGAAGCATTCTTTGCTAATGATGAAGAAAGCTGGAAGTAGAAGATCAATCTAAATACTCATGGGAAGAAGTAAATGAGATGTTCAAGAGCTATTCGAGCATCAAAAGACTGTTTAGAGAAGTAGTAGAAGAAAATGATAGGCTGATGAAATCAGAACAGATACTGAGCACAGCTAACACCCAATTCGTTGCCCAAATAGCTGATCTGGAAGAACAGATCAAAGAAAAGGATAGAGAGATTCACTCTCTAAACTCTAAGGTTAAAGACCTTATCAACAGAAACAACGTAGCTGAAAAAAAGATAAAGAAAGGCAAAGAAATGATCTACAAAAGTAATGAGCGTGCCAAGCTGTTAATCAATCTGCAGCAAAAAGGCACATCTGGACTAGGGTATCCAGGTCACTCAGAAAAATCTTCGGGAACCATAAGTTTTGTACCAGAGAGAAAGCAAATACCAGATCAAGTAATAGATCTAATTAAGAACAAGAAAGATCATCCCCAGAAGATGATGGTGAAACAGACTGGGTACAGACAATACCATCAAACAAAGGGACAACCAGCCCATTACACAGAAACAGACCGTGTTCATAAAAGGAATGTCAACAGGACATTACCCAACAAGAATGTCAACAGGACATTACCCATTAAGAAGGGATTGAAGAATGATGGAATAGAGAGACATCATCCATCTGTATTCCATTCTCTGTCTAAAGTTGATAATGTTGGGAACATCATTACCTGCTATATTTCTGTTCCTAACCCAAAAATGTTCTGGATTCGAAAGGGAACATTTGCTAATAACCAAACACTCAAACGTTGAAGGGTAGCTAAGTGTAATTAATTGTAGGACCAGAAGACTGCAAGAAGAAAGAAGATAGCTAGAGGAACAATCTGGATAATAGATAGTGGATGTTCGAAGCACATGACTTGTGACAAGAATCTACTATCAGATTACATTGAAAAGCCAAGACCACAGGTCACCTTTGGATGTAACTCAAAAGGATACACCAGAGGATATGGAAATATAAAAGTTGGCAAGATCACCATCTCAAATGTTTCGTATGTTGAGGGTCTCAGTCACAATCTGTTTTCTGTAAGTCAATTTTGTGGTAACGGTAATCAGGTCGTTTTTGATACTAACAACTGCTTTGTGAAGAACAAGGAAGGAGATGAGATACTCCTTATCGGAAAATTGCAGGATAGGCTATATATTGTCCAGTGGACAAACCAGATCGAGACCTGCTTAGGCACTAAAACTGAATCAGAAACAAGCTGGTTATGGCACAAAAGGTTGAGTCACCTAAATTTTAAGTCAATCAACAAGATTGCCAAAGAAAAATTAGTGGAAGGACTACCAGATCAAGTATATGATAAAGATCATATATGTGATGCCTGCCAAGCTGGAAAGCAGACCAGTTCATCTTTTACAAGCAAAACAGCTCACTCAACATCAAGAATACTGGAGCTTTTGCATCTGGATCTGTTTGGACCAGTTAAACCACTAAGTATTAATGGAAGAAAATACACCTTAGTAATCATAGATGAGTACTCAAGGTTCACCTGGGTCATCTTTCTGTTAAAGAAGAAAGAGACATTAGCCAAACTACTTGATTTTCTACACAAGATCACCAAACAGAAAGAGGTGAGTGTAGCTATTATCAGAACAGATCGAGAAACAGAATTTCTCAACCAGAAGATTGAAGCATACTGCAATAAGATGGGAATTACTCACCAAACTTCAGCTGCTAGAACTCCTCAACAAAATGGAGTTGTTGAAAGGAGAAACAGATCACTTAAAGAAGCAGCTCGTACTATGTTAAATGCTACCAATCTACCCAAGAAATTCTGGGCAGAAGCTATCTACACAGCCTGTTATACTCAGAACAGAACATCAATCACACTTAGACATGGAAAGACTCCATATGAGATCTGGAACAACAGAAAGCCTAAGATTTCTTACTTTCGTACTTTTGGCTGTTTGTGTTACATACACAATAATGGGAAATCTCAATTAAGGACTTTTGATAGCAAAACTGATCCTAGAATATTTTTGGGATATTCTGACGTCAGTAAAACGTATCGAGTCTACAATAAGAACTCTCATATTATGGAGGTAACACCTCATGTTGTTTTTGATGAGTCTATTGTTAAGTACAGGTTACCTGTTAATAAACAGACAGAAAACCAGATGAATTCAAGAAAGATCAATGCAGTGCTATTAGAAGATATCCTCATTTGGAATTCAAAAAGTGATGATGAAGATATCAATACTCCACCAATTGCTGAAGAAGTTATACAGCAAGGGGGAACAAATCAACGTAATCTGGATGAAAACAGATTACCAACAGAAAGCAATGAAACAGTCATTGCAGATAATGATCAATCTGAAAATTTAAATCCGGAGGCTGAAACAAATAAGAATCCATTTCAAGCTTCACCAACAACACACTCTGAATTTGAGGAACCAATAGATCAACCTGATCCTGAGATATCTGATGAAGAGATGACCAGGAGAAGGAGATGGATACAAGATCATCCACCAGAACAGATTGTTGGGAACCCATCAGATCGTGTGAAAATAAGAAGAATGCATGGAGAAAGTGCCTTGTTAAGCTACTATCTTTCTTGCATTTAACCATCTGATGCTAATGAAGCACTACAAGATGCAGATTGGATAACAACAATGCAAGAAGAACTTAATGAGTTCAAAAGAAATGAGGCCTGGTATCTCGTGGACAGACCCAAACACCAAGGAGTAATTAGTGTAAAATGGGTGTTCAAAAATAAACGAGATGAGAATGGTGAAGTAGTCAGAAACAAAGCCAGATTAGTAGCTAAAGGTTATAATCAACAAGAAGGCATTGATTTTGATGAAACATTTGCACCCGTAGCCAGACTAGAAGCAATAAGGCTATTCTTAGCATATGATGCACACAAAAGATTCAAGGTATACCAGATGGATGTTAAAAGTGCCTTTCTAAATGGTATCCTTGAAGAGGAAGTCTATGTGGAACAACCACCTGGATTCGAAGAAGCAGATCCAAACCAGAAAGTATACAGACTGGCAAAAGCAGTCTATGGTCTAAAACAAGCCCCTAGAGCTTGGTATGAGACATTGTCTACATTTCTACTAGAATCTGGATTCAGAAGAGGATCAGTTGACAAGACCTTGTTCATCATCAAAGTCAAAGAGAATATCCTTTTAGTACAAATATATGTAGATGACATCATATTTGGATCCCAATCTACTTATTTGTGTGATAAATTTGCTGAACTTATGAAAAATAAGTATCAAATGTCCATGATGGGTGAAATGAGTTTCTTTCTAGGTTTGCAGGTCAAGCAGTTACCAGATGGCATCTTCATTAATCAAGCAAAGTATGTTCACGACCTGCTGACTAAATTTGGGATCAAAGACAGTAAACCTGTTAAAATACCAATGCAGACCAACGGGAAAATTGATCCTGATCCAGAGGGAAAACCAGCAAATATCACCCAATACAGAGGGATCATAGGATCATTACTCTACCTAACTGCCAGTCGACCTGACATCACATTTACAGTAGGAGTATGTGCAAGATATCAAGCAAACCCCAAAGAGTCTCATATGGAAGCAGCTAAGAAGATATTAAGATATCTTAAGGGAACATATCACATTGGATTATGGTATCCATGCGAAGACAACTTTGAGCTAACTGGATACACAGATTCAGATTATGCTAGATGTAAGCTGGACAGAAAGTCAATATCTGGTACATGTCAGTTCTTAGGAAATAAACTGATCTCTTGGTTCTCAAAGAAGTAGACATATGTTGCCACATCAACCACAGAAGCTGAATATATGGCGGCAGGGAGTTGTTGCGCACAAATACTATGGTTAAAACAACAACTCAAAGACTATGAGATCAATGTCAAGGATATACCCATTTTCTGTGATAGCTCTAGTGCTATAGCAATCGCACAGAATTCTGTTTTGCATACCAGATGCAAACATGTAGATGTGAGACATCACTTTATAAGAGACCATGTTGAAAGAAAACATGTACAGATTGAGAAGATACACACTGAGATACAGAGAACAGATATTCTCACCAAAGCATTACCAGAAGAAAGATTTAAGATGCTTTGTGGGAAATTAGGATTGTTAAATCTGGAAGAGAGGACCAGATAGTCTTAGAACAGATCAAGAAAAATATTCCAACAGGGAACTAGAACAAGATTGATACAGTCCAGATTGATAAAAACCAGATCATGTAAAATTCCAACTGGGAATTGAAACCAGATCACTAAGTACATGTTAATGGTCAAACAGATCAATCAAATTCCAATTGGGAATTATTAAAAGGTCATCACACTAGATTGATGTCCAAATTGGAAAGTGGCATGAACAGATCGATAATGTTGACAACAGTTCGTTAATAAGGAGATCGATTTGGACCAGATGACTAATAGCCACGTGGATATTAATTAGTTCTTTTATTAATATTTCACATTACTTGGTCAAGGGGGAAAGTCAACAAGATACAGCGATTAAATCAATTTAATCATAGCATATATATCTAAATTCTGACATTATATACCAAATCTTTTATTTTTGATGATTAGGTACAGTGTTTGGGAAACGTGATCGAGGAGATTTTTACCAAACCATGAAAAAGGAAGAAAATTGACGGCTAAAACAAACACGCGCCACACTAAAAGGAAGAAAGTTGCAGCCTTTTATCTCTCGTGGCAAGGAGAGAAGGGTGGGAATGAAGCTACCATCCGAGTCAGCAAGGGTAGCACCATTAGCAACACAACCTATAACGTGCTAAACATAATTGATGAAGTCTACAAGCTGAAAGATGAAGGTCTTAGCCTTGGAGACCTAACGGACGAGCAACTCCAAGAGGCCATAGAGATGGTGATGGTAGTGCCCATTCGTTACACGAACAAGATGTTCAACAGGGCACTGCTCGCACCTGAATTCAAGATCATATTTGAATTCGTCCAGCGAATTTTCATGAACCACAATGGTTCCTATGACCAAGTCACCCCAGAGAAATTCAAGATTCTTGCTGCTGTCGTGTTGAATCTACCGGTGAACTGGAGCCAAATTCTCTTTGATCTCTTGGCAAAGGAGGCCAAGATGATCACATTCGTGAAAGGGTCAAGCCCTGGGATTGAAGTGAGGAGGAGCAGCTTGAGGCACTCCACCAAGATAAGCTTCATGCTGGAATCCTTCTTTAACCAACACAAATGGGATACCATGGTCGAATTTAACAACAGATTGCACTTCCCAAAGGACCAACATCAAATTAAAATGTCTATGGGCATTTCTGCCAATCTGATAGCAAGGGTGACAGACCCTGTGTATGCCAATGCTTTGATGGAGATGGGAAGTTCTAACCCAATCTGGGTTCCATCATCTGCCCCTGCTGAGAAATCCACCAAGTCAAGGGTAACAAAAGAAAAGCCAACTGAAAGGACTCCCTCCAAGAGAATTACAAGGAGAGCTAGCTCAGTGGATACTGACGCCTCCACAGCAGCTCACCAGCCAAAATCTAAGAGAAGGAGGTTACAGAAACTTGTGGAAGAAGTCCAGGTTGAGGAACATGCAGTTATTGATACATCCATCCCTCAACATGAGGTAGAGGTTGAGGATGAGGAGATTTTGGTTGGAGGACCACCAGAAGATGTTTCCCCCATCTCCTCCTTGGACCCAAGTCAGGTCAAGGACTTCTCCCCTGCTCATACTACCAGCCCATCATCTGCCGAACAACTAGAGCAGATTGATGAAGAGGAAGAAAGAGAAGATGAATCCTCTGATGAGGATGTAGAGAAGAAAAAGGCCGAAACCGTAGTGAAGCTACAAGAAGCTGAGACAGATCACTCCATTCTTAAGAATTTTCTGGGATCCAACTCACTCCTGAGAACTACGAAGCAGCAAGACGTCTCAAATTCCTTCTGCTCATCAAGGATAAAGAATTCTATGTCCTTGATGCCCTACTCAAGACAAGATCAATAGATGCCCTCAAGGCAGAGGAAGCCACTCTTCTCAATATCTTTACTGCCTCCTCCATTGCTGAGTTGAGGGACACTTATCGTCCAGACATCCTGACCATGGCAAATTTTGAGGCCAAAGAGCTCAAGATCGATCTCAGATCGATATATGAAAAGGCATGAATGTTGGAATTTTTTAAGTGTATTGATGAAGATGAAGATGAAGCACTTGCTGAAGCTCACCAACAGGGTGCAGCAATATCAGAATCAGAACCAGATCAGCATCAAGCTGATGCTGCAGAACAGATCGTGGAACCAACTGCATAGGCTGAGGGGGAACTGTTGGGAACCCCATAAAATACTCTAAGTTTTGATGATGCTCTTTCAAAATACACTTGATAAAACCAGCCAGTCTCAAACAGAAGGGTGGAGCAGAAGGCTGGAGCAGAAGGTCAAGTTTTAAGACAGAACGTTAACCAGCAAGTCTCAAGACAGAATGCTAAACCAGAGAGCCTCAAAACCAGCAAATCTCAAGACAGAATGCTAAACCAGAGAGTCTCAAAACCAGCAAGTCTCAAGACAGAATGCTAAACCAGAGAGTCTCAAAACCAGCAAGTCACAGACAGAATGCTCAATCAGAAAGTCTCAAACAGAAGATGAAGCTAATCAACTTTAACAGAAAGTTGAACCAGAAAAGCTTCAGGCAGAAAGATAGAAAATGCTTCAACCAGAAAGTACTTCTACCAGAAAGTACTCAACCAGAAAATGTCTAAGTCTATACTCAACCAGAAAGTCACTAGACCAGAGAGAACACAACCAGAAGGTCAGAAGCAAACCAGAAAGAGCAAAACCAAATCTGTCAAAGAAGCATTAAAGACTTTCCATCGAAGAAATAGAAACTGAATCACTGATTGACATGAAGAAGGAAAGCAATCACAGATGATCTGTTTTCCATACATAGAAGATTCAGTCAACAACTCTACAAGGAAAGAAGAGTTATGACTGATTGGCAATCTACAAATCAAATCACGCCAATCAACAAACGGCTAGAATTTCAAATTCAAGCCTATATATGTTTGAAGTTTAAAAGTCTGAATATATGCAAGCGCGATACTGCAGAAATATTCTCAAGCACTCCATCTTCAAATCAGACAAAAGCTTCAAACCGTTCGTGATCGCAATCACACCTCGATTCAAGTCTGTCTTATCGAGAGAAGGAGATCTTTACTAGCTAGTAGTTTTCTAGTGGATTAACGTGAAGATAGCCTCTGATTACAGTAGTTTTCTGTAAGTTGTAAAGGGACACGACCCTTATTCGTGCATAAGTTTCAAACCAGTTTGTACTTGGAACTTGTGGCTCGTTCTCAGCGAGGTTAAATAAGAAGAGTATCCTAGTAGTGGATATCTAATCCAGTTTGGATTAGACCGTGGACGTAGGGGGTTTCCCGAACCACGTAAAAATAACTGTGTTATTTAAATTCTGCATTTTATATTCAGTTGTTTTTATTCTGCATCTATCATACTCATTCAAATCTGCATTCTTAATCAACTCCTTAAATACTCGATTAAGTCTTCAAAAGATTTTCATAACAAGAGCACTGACTAAGTCCACCATTATTCCGCACACAATACATAGTTTGGAAACAAGTTCACACTTGCTTTTTGCTTTGTATATCTCACTTGAGAGAATTTATCTGGATAGAATCTAATTGATTGAAAATCAATCTGTTCTATCACTTTGAGCAATCTGTAAACCAGAAAGCTTACATCTCTCTGATTAAATTAGTCAAGTAAACTGAAAAGTTTGCATTTGGTGTATTCCCCCCCCATACACCAAACCTTGCTCTTTCGGGACCAACAGGAACCAGCCAAATCACGCAAAATCCAGATTACAGTAGTAAATTATCCACGAGAGGAAACAGAGCTAGCTGGACAGAGGGTGGGTGGTAAACTAACAGATGATATATACACCCCTGTTGTCGCAGCAACGATGGAAGAGTTTGTGGAGACTACAAATTTGGAGGATATATTGATGACACAGCATCAATCCCTATCCAAGGAACAAGTCAAGGACCTTATCTCTCTTAAGGTAGACAAGTTCATGTATGGGACGCTCTCCACAGTCCAAGACCAGGCCACCAAAATTCTCACTGATTTTAACAATCATCTGAAGTCCCACGTAGACCAGGTGGACTCAGATTTGAGGAGAATTTGTAGACTGAAACTTAAGGAGTTGAGTAAGAAGATGGATGATTATCGATCTACCGCGAAGTAGAGAAAAGAACAGATCGATCAAACCCTGGCCACCATGGAGCTTAAAGTCAATGAGATATACAAGATAGTGTCTGATTTCGCAAAGAAGGAGAAAGACATGGTTCATACCATTGTCAAACAACAAACCGATGGGATAGCTGAAGAGGTGATTAAAGCAGCCAATGCAGAAACCAGATCACTATTCAGGAAGTTTGAGAATGAAGGGAAAAGTTTTGTGGAAAGGAAGCTGAGCGAATTGCGCTACCCCACAAAGACCTTAATTGATTCATATTTTGATGAAATTGGGATAATCAAGGAAGACCAAGAAAACTACAAAGCTGATCTGATCAAAACTAGAGCCTCACTGAAAAAGAAGATCGATGACTCCAATTTGAACATTACCTCACTGCTCACACAAAAGATAGACTCAGAGAAAGAGATGAAGGACATGAAGGAAGTGATCATCTCCCTTAAGGCACTCATCAACATATACATTGATGATGTCGAAAAGGGGGAAGGATCCAGGAAAAGAAAGGCGGAAGTGGAGAAAGGGAAGGAGAAAATGGCCGCCATCAAAGAAAAAGGTCAATCTGGTGCCATGGATGAAAAGAAAGAAGCTCAACCTGGGCAACTGACTGCACCAAATCGACCAACCCTACTATCTGCTCAAACTCAGAAGACATCAAAATCATCATCAAGCAGATCAAGTCACTCTCAACCGTTAAAGAGGAAGAAAAGATCTGGATCTGGTTGGTTCTCATCTGCTCCTATCAAGACAAACAAGACAAAAGAATGAGAGACCAACTGGGTCCCAGATAACTTGAAGAATGGTTGGGAGGGACTAAAGTACGGCTTCATCATGTGTCGCTACTTCATCAAAGAACCTGCATATTGCGAGGGCACACCAAATGAAGCGTTCAACCTATACTTAGACATGAATGATGCCAAGGACCTGGTGCAGGCAATAAGAGAAACTGCTGCAGAAGCCCAGGTCACCATCACTGCCCCAGAGAGGGAGTTTAGAGAATGTCCTGAGATACCTGGCACCAAGCTTCCAGACAAAACTTATCTGCTAAACTTCATCAACCAGCTCGCTGAAAACAGAGGATATAAAATAGATGCTGAAGATCCAGACTTTATAAGAGTCAGAGAAGGTGTTTATGAAAGTGTGCAGCTAATATCAGATGAAACTAGAGCTAAAATGAAGAAGCAACAGGAGGAAAGGAGGAAGAGCAGATAGACACTTATTTTCACATCTTTTACTATCTGCAATTCCTGTTTTTGATGAACTGTAAATCTTATTTTACCTCTTATCTATGAAATCATTTTGAGTTTCTGATGACAACATCTTATTGTCCAGAACATATACAAACTACTATTAATCGTTATAATCTAATAGCGAAAACATAAACAAACTGGATCTCAAAACAGATCAATCTTAATGAGTTATTAGGATATAATTGTAAAGTGTGGTTTCGACATCATCAAAAAGGGGGAAATTGTTGGGAACCCTTAAGTAGTTTAGTTTTGATGATGATCTCTCGAAACACACTTAGTCCTATTAAGAGTTAAATTGTTCTACGTGTTAACAAATCACTACATATAAAGTGAATTCTGATAGAGAACAGATTAGGAGATGACTTAGCATGTAAAGGAACTATTCCTATAGAAGTCATTTCTATAATAGTATAGGATGAAGATCAAGTTTTTTTTTCACCAAGAAGAAATCGATCTGTTGTGACAGACAACAACCAGCTCACCGACCAGATCGATTATCACAGCGTATCACCAGATGGATAGAGTCATCAAACTACCAGATGACATCATCCTGCACATCATATCCTCCTGCCACGTCAAAATTGAAGTCCATCCAATAGGGTTTGAAAAAAGAATCCACGATTGACACAAGGAAGGAAAGTAACCGTTAGCGATCTGCTTTCCATACTTAGAGGATTAAGTCAACATTTTTATAAGGCAAGAACAGATATGATGGATACCAGTAATTGGAAATCTACAATCAATCTCACGCCAATCAACAACTGCTAGAATTTTAAATTCAAAGCCTATATATATTTGAAGTTCAAGATCTGGAGAATGAGATACGCGCTACATCTACAATCAACTCTCAAGCAATCATTCTTTGAACCAGAATAAGAGCTTCAAACAAACTCGTGATTCTACATCACACCAACCCAGCCTCGATTCAAGTCTGTCTTATCGAGAGAGAGGAGATCACCCTGCTAGCTAGTAGATTTCTAGTGGTAACGTAGAGGTAATCTGTTGTAAAGGGACACGACCCTTACTTCGTGCATAAGTATCATTCTAGCTTTGACTGGTACTTGTGACTCGTTCTCCACGAGTATAAAGAAGAAGAGTATCCTAGTAGTGGATTATCTGGTCTAGTTTTGATCAGATCGTGGACGTAGGGATTTCCCGAAACACGTTAAACAACTGTGTCATTTATCTTTCTGCATATTTATTTTCAGTTGGTTATTATTCTAACTCCCTACACTACCATATAGTCTGCATCTCTAATCAATCTGCTTTAATCAATCTAGTTAATCTTTAAGGTTTTCTATATAAGAGCACTCACTAAATCCACCATATTTCTACACACACAATACTTAGAGAATAATAAGATCACTCTTATTATTGTCTAAGTGTCTTCACTAGAGAGCTATCTGTTTGGACTGACCTGGTATCGATCTGCTGATCAATCTGGTTAGTCATCTGCCGAGCAATTTCTTATTTTAGAATAAATTAAACTTTCTAATAAATAATCAAGTAAACTGAAAAGTTTGTATTTGGTGTATTCCCCCCCTCCCCCCACATACACCAAACCTTTCTCTTTCGGGACCAACAGCTATGCTCTCGCTTCTCCTCTCGTCTTTTGCCCGTAAGTCCTAGAAAAATCTCGTCTGGTTTTCTCGGCTTCGTTCGGCTTAGCATTTTCGGCATTTACGACATCATTTGAGCTCCGATCAACTCCTCTTCTTGTCATCCTATATCCAACACAAGTACAACAAAATCGGCGTAAACACGAACTAAAGAGACGCAAAATCAAATCAAACTAAAAACTTGAAAGTGTATCAACTACTCTAAGTGAAGATTTGTGGAAGCTAAAGTAGAAGACACGAGATATTTTTGCGTAGGTTATATAAATCAATAACCTACACGGAAGCCTTACTGCCAAAAAGAATAATCAGAACAAGTGTTGAGCTATTACAATGTTGAGCAACACAATAATATCAACACTATTACTAAAATACTAAATGTATGTTCTTAAGATCTAAGAAACATACAGAATGAAAACTACGAAATTAATCTGCAAAAAATGTCTATCTATCCAAAGAATGAATCTAGTATTTATAGATAGACTACATGGTGGATCCACGAATATAGCAACTGTTGGCCCATGTCTTCCACAATTCTCGCAGTTCAGTTGTTGTCTCTGCATTTCTGCCTGGAATTGTGGAACTACTTCAGTTGGTTGTTGACTCCTGGATTTGTGGAACAGAATTCCACTAGCATGAATATCTCAACAGCATGACAAGACTTGGTCTTTACTCCAGTCTTCGTGAGCTACTTCAATACTGTCGAGTCAGCACTCCACGTGGTTGTTGAGCTATACACTACGTCATCACCACTTGTTATGTTAAGCGGGAAGCTTAGTCAACATTCCTGTGAAGAACACAAAAACAAAAATGTTAGGTCAACATTCCCAATAACATTAAGACTTAAAAACCTAACAAAACTAAACACAACTAAACATGAACTAAAAACACACCAAAAACGAGCTAAACAACTCCCCCACACTTAATCATTTGCTTGTCCTCAAGCAAAATCCAATACCCAAGTATCGATACATACCAATAATCAACATGCTAGCCCAACCACCATTCATACCTTTATACCAAAACTTAGACTAGATTCAATTCTCAACCGTATTCGGTTACTCAATCAAGATGCAATGTTGCCCATTACTAAGTTCATCAATATGTACATGATAACGATATACACACATCTCACATCTCCCATCATCCACACATCCGGTTCCCCTAAATTTTAAAGTAAAACAAGCAAGTCCGCATACGGGTGTGATCATCGGGTCTAAACATTAATGGATCACATTGAGTGCCCCGATGTGGTTTTTCATACTCATTATCTATGATAAGCGGAGTAGAACCCACGGACTCGACTTGTCTCACTCATTTACGCCCTTCTAGCGTTTATTATTCGTTTTTTTTTAAAGAGTTAAAACTCTTTATTCTTTTTTTATTATTATTTTTTTTTATTCAAGGGAACCAAACACATAGACTCTAGAGAGTAGTCACTCATAATCCAAATCATGATCACTATACATACCAACTAGCAAAGCAACATGCCTCACATATCATCTCAATCACACAACCTAGCCCAATCAAGAACTGAAACTAGCTAAGTCTACCACCAATCGTACACATACAGGGCTCACATATCAACAATCAATATACATCAACACAAAGGTATTGAATAAGCAAGTAAACATGAAATGATCAAGTTGGGGAAATAACATAACAATCACAATGACACACTAAAAAGCACTAAAAACAAGTAAGAAAGCCACTCACCCCCCCCCCCCCCCCCACACACACACACACACTTAAATCCTACTACGCCCTTGTAGTAAAGAGTTAAAGTGAAGGGATAGAGAAACTTCCCTGACAACATAACGAGCCGGCAACAAGCCAAAAAATCGAGTGACTCCTAGAGTTGTACCTGCAAACAAAGACAGAACAAACAAGCATAAAACATAAACAAATAAAGAAATAAAAATAAATCATAAAAAGAAAAGGAAGCTAATATGCCGGAGGATCCTGAGGATCCCAATACTCGGATGCAGGAGGGGGGTTGAGGATGAAGTCCCGTCCATCTTTCCACTTATCCTCCGCTTGACTTCATATCTAGCTGAATTTACCTGCGATTTAAGGTCGTTAGTAGACTATTTATTTATTATGCGATGGAAGAAATACTAAAAGGGAAATAACAAAAGAACATAAATAAAAACAAATGCAATGCTCATTTAATGTCTCGAGCTCGACATGACATTTTTCTATGTGAATTACTTTGGTTGGAAACCGAATAATTCCCAAAGTCGAATACCTGCACAACACAACAACAAAAACCAAAGCATAACACCCACGAAACAAGAAAAATAATAAAGAAAACACCTAAAGAAAAACAATAACAAACGGACAAGAAAATACGAAACAACACAGGACAAGAAAAAAAAATAGAAATAACGAACAACACAAATAACACTCAGAATCAAAAACGCCTAAAGCTCTCCCCGGCAACGGCGCCAAATTTGTTTAGCCTAAAGTATGTTCTCTAGGTTCTCGCAAATTATTACGAGGTCGATTGCATGTAGCAAGCTAATCCCGGTCGGATCTCAATGGAAAGCTTAAGAGGGCGGCTCTAATGCCAAGTGTTATTAAAACAAGAAACGGAAATCCTAAACATACTATGACTATAAGATGTAACAATAAAGAAATAAATATTAAAAGTAGCTAAACGAATCCCAACGGATTGAAGCTTTAGGATAAGATGCTCAACTCCTATTCAATGTCTAATTTATCATGCATCCATATTCGATTAAGAACACCAAAGGTTGATTAGCAAATTACTTTCGTATTAATACACTAAGTTGTGATCTTTACTTTCGTATACAGTTCACACCTCTAGTAATTACTTAATCTCATATAGAATATTATTCTTACGTTTCTGGTTCAGAATAATGTTGATTAACTAGGTCAGCAAAATGATCAATCTACTTAACATAAACATATGAATTCAATAGTGATCAAGCATTAAATTCCATACAAAACAAGTTAATCAAGGGTATAGAATAAACAAACATCAAGTAAGAACATAAACATCCAATCCTAATAGGATCTAACCAAGCATCATATACAAGGTAGAATCACAAAAGAAAACCATAAGAAGGAAATTTACTAATTGAAACGTAAGAATCTAAAGTCGGAATCCACTTCAATCCATTGGAATTCTCTAATCATAAACTAGAAAAGCAGTAAAAACTAAGTGTTTGAGAGGTTCTGGTTACATAGGGGGGAGAGAGAGAGAGCAAATGACGCCCAAAGGGATGATTTAAACCCGTGCATAACTTCCAGCCAGCGGTCGCTGGCCTTGACCTTCTGTTCCACTACAGCAGCATTCCCAGCGATCGCTGGGAATCCCAGTGATCGCTGGCTGCACGGTCAGCTTCCTTGTGCTCGATTCCATCCCGTGCCATGCTTGTCTCGCCTCTTCCTCGTTCGGCTCTGCACCAACGACCTCTTCCGCACTACTCCTAGCCCAAATCATCATTTTTCACTTCATCTTACAACAAACATAACCAAACAAGAACCGGCGTAAAAACGAACTAAAATCAATACGAAAAACATACAAACTAAGACCTAGAGATGAAAATACAACGAGCTAAAATGCAACAAAAACACACTAAACAGATCCATCTTCATAAATTAGTAAAGGAGACTCTTTGATTAAAAAAGAATAAAGCAAAATATCAGAAGAATAATTCATCTACGTAAAATACACAGTTTTATAATGACAAATAATATAAATAAAAATGTATCAACTATTGCATATAATGATGGCAAACCAAATTTTGTAACCAACACTTTTATTAATAAGTATAATAGTCATTAATTAGTTAAGTGAAGGCATATTTTCTCAATTCTCGTTCATAAGAAAAATTGGCCTGGATAATTATTTGATTTAATTGTGTCACACTCAAGAAAAGTTGGCAAGAAATTAAATAGGACACCGAAACACGTAATATGCTGAGTTTGACATTTGGCAATAAGTCGTACCATAATTTTATAATATCATAGTTGTGGGGTTAGGGACAATTAACTTCTACTGAAAATAAAAAGATCTATGCAATATAAGTCAAAGATTTGTACATTTCAAATTTATTATGAACTTTTAGTTTCGAATATCGATTTGGAATATGCTTATCTAGGCAAAAAGAAAAAGAGGATATCAATTGTTTTATCATAAATATGCGCTAGCTTGGAGGAAAAATAATCCAAATATGAAGGAAAAAATACAACGTAAATATATTTCGATCTAAGAATTAGCTATAAATTCTACGGTACTACATGAAACCTCAAATAAATTACAATTTCTGTAAGAACATCTATAATAAAAATATATACGTCACTTATGGAATAATCAATCATAATAATCAATTAAAATAAAATAACCAAAATTTAAATGCTAAAAGTAATAATTAATTCGGTAAAAAAAATATTCCTAATCAATAACTATGAGATTATACTAAAAATTCATGAAATTAAATTTGAAATTACGAGGGAAAAAAACAAAACAAAAATTCTAATAGTGGTACACCTCACGAGGAGAAGTTAGAGAAGATCCTAATTGCGAGCGATCTCTAACGAATTATTACATAATGTATTAAACCTTCAAAAGCATGGAAATATTTATTTATTGCATTGGATCTTCATAGTTTAAAAAATGAATGCAGTATAACTAGATTCAGCCTTTAAAACACACATACAACAGATTCATCTTAAGATTGGGATGTAATTACTTAAAGAAACGCCTCAGTAAAAAAATAAACATTAGCCAAAATAGTGCCCCAGCTACACCTTCGTGACTCCAATTCTCCGGATTCGTTACAGTTCGCCACATTGGATCAAGAACAGGTTGAGAAAGATAAAAAACTGCTATTCATACAGACCCGTGAAACACGCCAAATCAGCAACCACAGTTATATGCATTATATGAATGGAAAGCAACCGGTCGGGATCATTCAATACAAGGGTATGAACACGATACCAAGGCAAACCCATGTATAATACCTCTTTATCGAAGAAAAATAGACACTACATGACTTTATTGCTTATTGCATTGGAAAGGTTATACTAGCACTAGCCTATACACTTCCCCAGTTCAGTAGATTATCAGAACACTTTGAGTAACTATTTTAGCTCTCCTTCTTTGTTTGAGTTGTCATTCTTCACATCACCTGAAAAATAAACTCCTCGTAATAGGAAAGAAAAAACATTGATAGGGAATGAACATAAGAATCTTGTGAAATAATGCAGGTGTAAATTTTACTAATGTACTATTTTTCGATTGCAAGTGTTTATCAATAAATAAGTATCTTTCCATGTGAAATCCCTTAGTTATTAGTTAATACATCTCTTGGTAATCGCTCATATGAATTAGTAAATGAGAAATAGCGATTGCATTTAGAGAAGCAGAGTTGTCCTAGAAACAAAATCTACTTTAAAAAGTAAATTACTAACTTTTGGCAATGTTTTAGAAACCGGGTCGGTCATCGAACCGGTCTCGTAAAAGGGTCACTGGGTCAACCGATTGAACCATTTTAAAAAAATCGGACAACTCATATATAATATTATATTATATTTCTAAATATATGAATATAAAAATCAATTCAAATTTCACAACCTTGTACATTTCATAAAATAATAGTTATAATAGTTACTAGTATTGTTAATAAATATAAATATGTACAATACAAGATAATATTTTAAAAAATTATATAAAGAAACTAGTATTAAAAAATGATGTCTCTTATCATCATTTTTATAAGTTTATGAATAATAATTTAATATTTTTAAGATAAAATAAAAGTACTAGCTAAGTAGTATTTATAATTTTAATTATTTCAATATAACAATAATTTTAATAGGCGTATTATATTAAGTTTATTAATTAAAGATCATTAAGTAAATATCTTGGTTAGCACAAATGGTTATGATGTTGGACTATTTTGTTTTAGGTCAATGGTTCAATTCATAATTCTTACATTTTTCACAAAATATTAAGTAAAATTTCAATGAACCTGGTTTCTGGATCACTAGTTTCAGCTGATTTTTACCGGTTCTTTCCGGTTCGCAAGGGGTCAATAGATTGACCCAGATGTAGCATAACCCAGATCGGTTCACTGGCCGGTTTGTGGTTAAACCGATCGAACCGGCCAGTCCGGTCCTGTTTTTAAAACATTGAGCTTTCGAATCAAGCTGTAAATATTTCTAGGTGGTCCTCAGATATCCACGAAAGATGGACTACAGCGCAACAAGCCTTAGCCTATGAAGACGAGAGATGTGATTCAAATAGCTTAAGGAATTACCATAACCATCATCATTAGGTGCGAGCTCAATTCGAATGCCTAACCTTTTCTAATTAGGGATCCACTCAAGAACCTCGCCTCTGCAGCTTCGAACACTCGCATCCAAAAGAATCGAGAGGTTTAGAAAACCAGCCCCAAATTTGTGATCAAGTAGGCATCCTCCCATGACCTCAAGATGTATCAGTTCCTTCATATCCCATATTTCCACCGGCAAAGGCGAATAATTTGCACATGATTTGATGTCCATGTATCGTTTCACAATCAAGTACTGAAGCTTCTGAAGATTGGATATTGAAGCAGGGAGGTTCCCGTTACAAGTGAGGCCAAGATATCGTATATTAATTAACCTCATAACTTCAACTGGGAACTCATACATATGGATGGTGACAACATTCAACACCCTTAGCAACCTCAGATTTAAATTTAAGGGGACATGATATTGGTGGAGGGGACTAACACATACCAAAGAATGTGCACTCGTACTGAACTCCATTGAGTTTTGCACATATTTTATGCCCAATAAAATGCTTTTTCGAATGCATAATCTGCGATGACCCTTTATGCTATCTTCTGAACAATTGTCATAATTATCCATGGCATGAAAAAATCTACACTTCACAGCTTCACTGTTGGATAGATGTCAAAAGACAGAATGGAGGTGGCACGTCTTGATTTGTACACTAGAGATCTCAAATTCAACGATAACATGACTTTTCAGAGAAAGCTCATACAAAGAGTCAACAATAAAATCTTCTATTGTTCGTGGAGAATTTGGTTCAAGAAATCCCTCAGCAATCAACATACTAGTGAGGTTGGACATGGAAATGTCAAATTTCTCACGAAAAACTCCCATGTAGAGAAATCATGCTTTCAGATGTTGCGGTAAACTCTGGTAACTCGGAAGTAGTGCCTTCGATATTTGATGATGTGCATTCATGAAAACTGATTTGTCTTTATCTGAGGATACAGTGTTCCAATTATCTTGGGACATGTCAACTTTGAGTAGTTGGTCGGCTACTATGAGAATTAGGATAGGAAGACCTTCACACTTTTCAACAATCTTACGCCCAGCTATCTCAAATTCTGGGGGGCACAACCCTCCACCAAACAGCTTTTGACGAAGAAGACACCAACTTTCTTCTTCGTCAAGCAACTACATTTGAGAAACAGTATCATCTCTTCCAAATTTGGCAACTTTTACTTGCCAAGTTGTCACCAAGGTTGTACCCATGATATCTGAGAATAGATTTTTCATTTGATGCAAGGGCTCTTTGCTCCATAAATCATCCAACACGATGAGACATCTCTTACTGGATAGTTTCAAACACAAGTTCCTAGCTAATTGTTCATCACCTTTCAAAAGCAACTTGTCAACGTAAGTATCAATTTGAGCTAGAATATCTATCAAAATTTCTTCAGTTTTGTATCTTGGGCCTAAAGAGATCCCCACATGATGATCAAAATGCAAAAATGTGGATTGATCTTTAAAAACTTTTCTTGCTAAAGTAGTTTTACCGATCCCGGCCATCCCCAATAAAGACACAATTTGCATTCTTGAAAATAACCTATCAGGGTGCATCTCCCTCTTGATATCTGATACAAACTCAGGATAGTGAAGCAATTTCGATATTAATTCAACATCTTTTCTACTTTCCTCATTCGTATCCCAGATGTACTGTATCTCTTTCTTGATTTGACTTATCTACAAGATGACAATTAAAGAATGAGCAAAATAATTTGGCATACACATATTTATATATATATATATAGGGAAGAGATCAAATAAAAATGGTTTTGTACGAGTTAATTAAAAATAAATCTTAACAGTTAAATTATTTAGATCAATGATACAGATTAAAAGATAGTTTTGGTATATATCTGATTTAAAATATTTTATCCCTAAAAATAGAGAATTTGTTATTCTTTCTGACTATGGTTTATTGATCAGTATATAGTTTAATTATATCCATTGAATTAAAAATATGGATAGTTCAGATTTATTATTAGTTAACACGTGCAAATCTATTTTTATTATAATCATTCCCTATATATATATATACACACATATATATAAGCTTTTCTACATATGTGATTTGGATAAGGTATATTAATATACAAACCTCTGATATTTCATCTGCAACCATGAAAATGGGATTTTCATTGTCTGCAACAATTTTCCTCCACTTATGCAGAGGCTTCCCTGCTTTTTAGAAAGATCAAAGTTTTGACAATTGAGATAGAAAGACCTTGACAGATGTTAATAATCTTATTCCCCGCTTCCTCGAATTCCAGATGGATTGAGTTTCGACCAAAAATCATACCACGTAGACAGAGCCAGATGAATTCTGTGAAACTATTGGAGTTCTCAACTCGAAGAAGGGAAAAATGAGAGCAATGAAGATGAAGAATGGACGAAGCAGAGCAATACAGATGCTGGGGAGGTGAAGAAAAGTGTTTAGCGCGTCATTTCGATTTTAAATAATTACCGTTGGATTGATTGATAGATCAACGGACGAGATTATATCTCAAATCTATTTGTTTGTTAGTATAATTGTGTTTACGGCTTATATTTTCCATTACGTTTTTTGTTTAAATAAGTAGATACATGTTCTTTACATGTACTATAAATACACTAATGTATACGTATACTGTTGATTTTTTTTGGTTGAATTCAATATTGAAATTCTTCTTTCTTTTGATTTTTGTTCTCACAAATGTCACAAACGGTTATTCAACTCCTACAAATCAAGATGGTATCAGTTTAAGCGAGGTTCGATCGGTTCAATAATCATGGTGAAGAACAAGAAGCAGCCATGGTGGACACTAGCTCGCGATGGTGTTGAAGCAGAGGAAGATGCTTGTCGAGATGCTGTTGATGAATCTATCCATGAAGCTGAGACTTCAAATCGCTCCAATCCATATATGGTGGATGATCGTCACTCGAATCATGAGAATTGGGAGATGGATATGGACCCTACATTAGTGAAGAAGGTACTTCATATTCAACCACATGATCACCTTGGCATGAAACTAGTATCTGCCCTATTAACTGCTGATAATTATCTCAATTGGAGTCGTCGGATTACTAGGGCGCTAGTTGCAAAAAATAAATATGAGTTTGTAGATGGTACGATGAAGGAACCTATTGTTTCATCTCCATATTATAAGGATTGGGTTACTGCCGATTATATGGTGTCATGTTGGATTTTAAATTCTATTTTCAAGGATGTTGTGAATGCTTTCAATAAAATAGGTACAACTAGGAAGTTGTGGGATGCTATCCATCAACGATTTGGCCGTAGCAATGGTCCAAAACGTTTTAGACTATAAAGGGAAGCAAACAATACTTAGTAGGGTAATATGAACTTACTAGATTACTACGACAAATTGTGTGAAATATGGGATGAATTAGAAATGTTGATTGTACAACCGGAGTGTTGTTGTGGAGCACACGATGCTTATACAGAGCATCAGGAGCAAAGCAAGCTTATGCAATTACTAATGGGGTTGAATGACTGCTATACTTTAGCTCGTAATCAAATTTTGTTCATGGATCCTCTTCCCATAGTGCACAAAGCGTATTCATTATTACTTCAAGTGGAGGATCAAAGATTAGTTGTTGATGGTACTCTGGATTACAATAATCAACTTATGATGCATCCAGAAAGGGTGATGTTCAAGAATACATCTGTTGATGATGGTTTTAAACAAGCATTCCACAGACCTCGAAGAACCAAAGATGAGAAGGCCAAATTATTTTGCACTCATTGCAAAATCCATGGTCATGAAGATAAAGAATGTTTCAAGCTACATGGTTACCCGGAATGGTATAAGAAATTTAAGGCTTCAAGAGGCAAATCCAGAACCAATTTTGTGGATGATTCATATTCAATTGATCATAGCCATACAGATCAGTCATCAAATGAATTCAGTCCTCAGTTTTCTAAGAAGCTTCAATTAGAAATTGCCAAGTGCTTGGGAAATTTTCAGAAATCTGACCCTATTGGTGCTTCTGGTCATGACATCAATATGTTCAATACACCACATATAGATGATCCATTTCTTTCTGGACATTAAGCATTCACAGTGGGCACTACTCCCAGCCCCACTACTTGGATCATGGATTTTGGTGCATCAATACACACATGCTGCAATATTACTCTCATGCATTCCATATACAAGCTCAATCACTTACATGATTTGCATTTACAAGATGGTTCTATAAAGACTGTGTAGTATGGTGGAGAAGTAAAAATTATTGAGGAATTGGTTTTAAGAAATGTTTTGTTTGCTCCTGAGTTTACTAACAATTTGATTTCAGTAGCTCAACTTGCACAAGACCTTGATGTACGATGCTTATTTCTGAAAGCACATTGCATCATATAGAAGGAAAGGAATGAGAGGATCATTGCTATTGGAAAAAGGCATGACAATCTTTATCTTTTTAAGCCTATGGCCACTGAAATTGCAGCTCCTCAAGTTTCCTTGCAGGCCAATCTCTCAGTCCTTGATTGGCACAAGAATCTTGGGCATGTTTCTATGCAGGCTTTGCAACATATTCCAGCCATTCAGAGTTTAATCACACACCTTGATGCAGACATTATATCTAAGTGTGAGGTATGCCATAAGTCCAAGCAAACTAGATGTTCTTTTCCCACATTGAATATGAGATCTAGTGCATTATTTGAGATATTACATGCTGACATTTGGGGTCTTTATTCATCTGATAACATTTGTAATGCTAAGTTTATGCTGACCTTAGTAGAGGATCACAGCCGGTTAATATGGACTTATATGTTATCTTCCAAGTGTCAAGTTTACAACATTCTTAAAAGTTTTTTTAGCATGGTTAATACTCAATTAGGCATACAAGTTAAAATACTTAGGACTAACAATGGAAGTGAGTTTATTAACTCTAATATGCAGAACTTGTTATCAAATCTTGGTATTTTGCATCAAAAGTCTTGTATCTACACTCCACAGCAAAATGGTATTGTGGAAAGAAGGCATAGGACTTTACTGGAAATGGCTAGATCTTTGATGATTCAGAACAATGTACCCCATATTTTTTGGCCGTATTCTCTCTTGATGGCCACTTGGATACTTAATAGGATTCCCAATAAAATCCTTGGTTGGGTCAGTTCTCACTCCATCATGTTTGGTTCACAACCTGACTTCAGTAAGGTACCTAGATTTGGGTGTTTGACTTTTGCATCTACTCTCAAGCATGGCAGATCGAAGTTTGATAGTAAAGGGGAGAAGTTTATATTTTTAGGATTTTCTCCTACTCATAAAGGCTTTTTATTGTATCAGCTGCATGGTTCTAAGTTACTCATATCTAGAGATGTGAAGTTTTTTAACAATGATAATCCATACCAAGATATTCTTCCATCTCAAACTATTGGAGATTTTCCAGACTTTTCTACAACTCAGGAGCAGGACACAATTGATACAGATGATGATGTTGAGTCTTCCTTTGCTAATGCTGATAATGGATTACCTACTGGTGTGGAGGATGGTTTATTCGAGGATTCAGATGTGGACAAGATTCCAGATCAGACAAAGGTGGAGGCTGAAGCTCTCCCACCACAGTCCATCCAGACTCGAAGCAAACGCAACACTAAGCCTCCAGTATGGATGCAGGACTATGACTATGTGGGTTCAACAATTGCCTCAAGTCAAGTACCACATGAGGTACACTTACCATCTACATTTCCCTATCTTGATGTACCTCATTTGTCACCCAGTTTCAAAGCATTTTTAGTCAATGTAACAAGTTTACATGAGCCTACATCTTATAAAGAAGCCAGTAGATATATTGAATGGACTAAGGCCATGCAGTGTGAATTGAATGCTTTAGAAGAGAATCAGACTTGGTCTATTACTGAGTTACCCCAAGGCAAGAAAATCATAGGGTCTAAATGGGTTTACAACAGTGGATAAATTTAAAGCCCGGTTGGTGGCTAAGGGGTACAATCAAGAATATGGCATAGACTATACTGTGGTGTTTTCTCCAGTTGCTAAACTTGTGACTGTTAGATTTCTTATTGATGTTGCTACATCCTATGGTTGGCTTATCCATCAAACTGATGTTAACAATGTTTTTCTCCATGGTTTCTTGCATGATGATATTTACATGAAACCTCCGCAGGGATATATAAAAGCAAAAGTTGGTCAAGTTTGTAAACTTCAGAAAAGTTTATATGCTCTGAAACAGGCATCAAGAGAATGGAATGTTGAGTTCTGCAAGACCTTATTCTCTTAGGGTTTTTCTCAATCCACAGCTGATCAATGCCTTTTCAATAAGGGCCAAGGAGGTACTTTCATTTGTTTGCTTGTCTACGTAGATGATGTTCTGATAAGAAGTCCTAATGCAACTGCCATTGAAGAACTCAAGTTTTACTTGCACACATCTTTCACAATTAAGGATCTTGGCCTAGTTAAATATTTTTTGGGTGTGGAGATAGCTTGAGGTCAAAATGGTACATACTTGAACCAATGCAAATATGTTCTTGACCTTCTTGATAGTAGCAACACATTTTTCTCCTGGTCTCAAATTCACAAATACAGATGGGGATGTTCTTAACCAACCACAGCTTTACAGAAAGCTCATTGGGCGTTTGCTCTATCTTAATTTGACTAGGCCAGACATCTCTTATAGTGTGCAACAATTAAGTCAGTTTGTATCATTGCCAAGAACATCTCATTGGTCAGCTACTATGCATGTTCTTCGCTATCTCAAAGGGTGTCCTATAATAAGTAGATACATGTTCTTTACATGTACTATAAATATACTGATGTATACGTATACTGTTGATTTTTTTTGGTTGAATTCAATAGTGAAATTCTTCTTTCTTTTGATTTTTGTTCTCACAAATGTGTATTCAACTCCTACAAATCAAGAGAAACGCGTTGAAGGCAATTCAGTTCTATATAAACTGTCACCCAATTCAGCTACTTCATATAAGCTGGTGGTGAGAATGACTAAGCTTCCATTACTCTGATCCGGTGACGACCTTCTCAAATAGTGCACAATCTGCAAATCGTGCACATCATCCAACACAATCATGTATCTTTGATGCTCCAATAGTTTGCACAAGTATTCACATAACTTCTCATCTTCTCTCGAGATAAGATATTAATAGTAGCGTGCAGCAAGATTGTATACTTGAACGAGTATACATATGAAAACATCCTTCAATCGATTCTTCGTGCCTATTGTCACCCACGCGCAGCAGTCGAAGATTTTACCTCTATCATCGATTAGATCATCAAATATGGTATTGGTAATCATTGTTCTACCGGAGCCCTCTCTCCCCATAAATGAGTAGAAACACAGTTCGTGAGGCCTCAGTGCACGAAGCAGATTCTTTCGGATGATGGTGAATTCATGGGAATGTCCATACCAAAATCAACATTTGACGAAGCAATTGCTGAATCATCGTCATCGTCATTGCTATCATCACCATCTCCGTCTTCTCTCACTGAACTGGATAATTCTTGAATGTCGTCTTTTTCGACCTCCTTTACTATTTTGGCAAATGAAGTAATCTCTCGCCTTATTTCGTCCAAGCCGCCCTCATCTTCATGTAAACTCGACTGATTTAATTCATAGTTGGAGAAAATCTTCAAGTTTCTGTGCAGCATCTCTGATTTGCTCCTCAAAACAATTCAGCCTCTTGTTGCTGCTGCTGCTCCTGATGCTATTGTCGTTGAATTCAAGAACTTGTTTCAAGGATGTGGTCTCACTGTATGCAAATTCTAAGATTTCTCGACTTGAGGGGGAATGAGAAATACGAGAAGACTTCAAAAGATCATTTATTGTGTGCTTTAGAGAAATCACGGAAACATAAGCCATCTCTGATTTCTCTCAATCCATTTTTTGCTATAGCAAAAGTATTAAGAGCAGATTCATAGTTTGGACTAATTTTAATGAGTGGAAACAAAAGCTGCAGGTCATCTTGGAAAACGAAGCTCCCTCATGACTTGACACAGTTCCTTCTGTAAAAAGTTGAACTGATATGAGTACTATATATTTTAATAAGTTTTGTAGTACTACTGAATAGTTAGGTCTGCATACTGTATTCTCAGCTTTGAAATGTGGGAAAGGCCACATCATACTGTTGAACTATCTTATTAATCTACTATATATCTGTTATTTGGTTAATAGAAAAAGCCGTGAGATCTTCAATGTTTGCTTTGTTTTCGATCAAAAATGGAAACAAGTTTCAGAACTGACCTCTTTAGTTTTTGGTCATATTTCTTGTGAAGTCCCTTATATGCTGTATGAATTTCCAGTGGAACTACAGTGTCAGTGTGATTAAAAGATGATAGAAGAACCACACTGCTATTCATGCAGAATCATAATCTTCACACCTCCTCCAATCCTGCACTTCTGTTTTCAGCAGTAGAAGAAGAAAATAACTAATTGTAGAGATAACAGAAGATCTTATTATCCAAAACAAGATTTGTATATTACCTTCTTGTGGTGAAGTTAAAGCTACAAATTTATGTTTACATGATCTATTCAAGAAGCACATCATATGCAGCTTTACTTTTCCTTCTAAAGAGAAAAGAAACGGTAAAATTAATCGATTAAAAGCTATACCTATAATGCTGAAAAAAATTACAGCTTTCCATTCTCCAAGGGTTCATAACAAGTGATATATCCATTACACCACCTAGTCTACAATTACAATGATGGAAAATTCTACAAGTGCATATGAAACTGAAGCTACATCCTTCCAGATACACGTATTTTATCGATGGCACGCTTTCAATATTGAAGAAAACTATTGGCACCTAAAGGCTTTTTGGTCTAACTAATGAGGAGTTCAAGTATATGGCAGGCCTCCTAAGGTCAACCAAAACAGGAAACCGATGAATCCAATTCCACGTCAAATAGCATTGGGGCATTAAAACGCGTTTACACATCCGAATTCTGATGCACTTCTCCATTCTGCATAACAATAAAGGATAATAAACAGCTTGCCACATGAGAGAAGATTTCAACCAAGTGCTTTTCAGACTGAATGACCAACCAAAAATCTGAATTACAAATCTACTTTTCCCTCCAAGAAGAAAAATAACAGGTTTGCATAATGTGAGTTTGAAGATTGTATGAGAACATCCCAAGCAAATATCATAGTTTCAAGAAAGAAAACATACTCATCATTATCAGGTCATAATTTAAGTTGTTTGATTTAAGTGCAGCTCTGACTATCCAAAGCTAGATGCTAGGCTATCTACAAGAATACTACAACAAGTAAACTTTTTAGATGTCGTATATAATTGGTTCATGATCTTATGTTCTGCTACGGACTACTTCCATGAACATGATACTCTCGTAGAACTGGTTTCACAATTAAAATTTATAATAACAGAGATACACAGTCGGCAATCCCTAGATAGAAAAGCTTCAATTAGGATCTAATAGAGCTTCATCCTTCATCCAAAGCTCACACTTACAATTATCATGTCTCAGCGCACTGGTTAAGCTTGATGTGAGGGAGTGACCTGTAAAGTTAACAAATATAATATAAGAATAACTAAAGTGATACAGACCAACATACACCATAATACAAGATTAATTGCAATAGCTAGACAATTGCTCGACTTGTAAGTAATAGGAACTGGATTCGAGTGGGTTTCAGCCCCTTTTTTACCACTTCTAATTCACTTGGGATTCTTCTCTTACCACTCTAGAGAAGCATGTGATGGAAACCAGCTCATCAAATTAATTTCTAGAGAAAACAAGTTCTTCCCAATCTATGTAAAAGAATTTCCAATGGCATGAAGTGCTAAATTTTGTCTTCTATTCCTGAGACAACCACGCTTGACAATCTCACAATGTTATTTCTAGAGAAATTCTGGTAGGAGAATAGATGGTCCATCATCGAAATAATCCACTAAAGTTGTTATACCTCTTTTGAACTAGTCAATTTACAAGACATACCCTATTCAAATAGTTTCATCAACCATTAGATAAAACCTTATTAAAAAGTTTCTACCTTCACATTATATCATACGAAACCATTTTCTTTGATTGTGATTGTCAATTCACTAGCTAATTCCCTCAACTTCTCAACAAATCAAGAATTCCAAATAAACAATTAAGCACAAACTTAAAACTCTGACTAGATATACACACAAATTAAAAAATATAAAAGATGATAAATTCAAAATAAAAAATCATCAAAGAACAGACAAACAATTGTACAAACAACCGCTCCGGAAAGAAATTCCCAAAAATTGATGTTCTTAATATCAGAACCCTAATTAACCCTGATTAATTCAAATTTGGGATAATAAATTCCGAATTCAGTTTATATACATTCAAATCTGAAATCGATTACCATTAGCATCACCGATGGCGAGATTCATCTCGTTCCTTCTCAATTTGCTGCTTCTGCTTCTCAACAAGCTTATCGATCGCCGCCTGCACAGCGTCCCGGCCTCCGATAAGCAGCCGGGTCACCACCTCCGGGTCCTTCTCGAACCGGGCGGCGTCGAATTCCTTGCGCGCATTTTCCCTCAAAACGTCGCGCCAAAGGACTCCTCGCGAGTCCGGCCACGTGAAAAACCGGGTGGCGCGGATGATATCTCGGTATAGACTCAGAGCCTCGCGGCGAGTGCTGGTGAGTCGCTGCCGAGTTAAGATCTCGTTTTCGTCGTCATCGAGGTGCTTATTGTTGTCTTTCTTGACTACGTGTCTGTCGAGGAGCTCTTCGATGGTGTCCGGACCGTGGTGTAGTAAACGGCGATGGAGATCGCCGCCACGGCGGAGGCGCACTGCCGCGTCGATTGTCCTAAAATTCTGTAACTTAGGCACCATGTTTTTTTTTGGTACCCTTTGTTTTCCTTTCGCTTTTTCTCTTTGAAACGAAATATTTATATTAGGAATTTCTGAATTAGTATGATTGTTTGAACTTTGAAGGCAATAAAATAATGAGAATCAATTTTTAGTAGTCCATTCATCATTCCATCATACTCCGGCCCAACTAGTCGACTCGTATTCTGTTTCGAGTCATCCCAACTAAGTTGAGTCATTCCATTTTTAAAATTTTTTTATTATACTCACAAATTTAAATTTGATATATTTTTATCATCACTTTATATTTTAAATATACATTTCTTAACTTTTTAATTCTCGTATCGAAATAAGTGCTCCAAACTAATTGAGATAGACGGAGTATATGTTTCGGTAAAAAGTAAAAAATAATAAAACTCAAATTATACTTTTTTTTCAATTTTAAAATGGATCTTTTTAGTTTAATTTTAGGCAATTTTCACAGTAAAATTATCTGACATGTTCGCAATTGTATTTCTTGAAATATAAATTAAATATATAAAATAAATATCCTCGTGAAACTTCCAGTCTTTCTCAAAACATAATATTAAGAAACTTAATAAATTATAACATATAAGTCATATACGTGTACTTTATAAAATTTTATAATAAATAATTATTTTTGTTTCTTCAAAGATCTCTATATTGAAGTAAATGAGAGCACATATTTGCATAAATTTACGTTATTTAAAGGATACTTTTTTTTTGGTAATGTTACCATTTTTAAAACTTGGGCTGATTAATCTAATAATTTAAAAATCGGATCAGATCGTACAATCAGTTTAATGCAAATCGATCTTATTAGTTCAATTGCATCAAATTTTAATAATTTTAAAAAATCATAGCGAATTGGTAAAAGTCAACAAAAATAAAATTGGTAGAATCATCAACTTAAAAGTGATTTTTGACATGTTTATTTTTTTAAATAATAATTAAATATTAATTTTATCTCATTCAATATCTAGTTGTTTTATAGGTGATTTTCTTCCTTGGATGAGAGGGCATTTCCCTTATGAGTAAGCCATTAAGCGAATCAAACTATTCGCGAACTATTCGGTGGTCGGCTCGATAAAAGTTTGTTTCCAACTTATTTTATTTAGTTACTCGCAAGAGAATGAGTTCGTTATAGATTACTAAGTTGACCATAAGTCGTATTCTCAAGAAAGGCTAAATAGGGTTTTATCTATGTTGCAGAACAGAAAGCAATTAAAAAGAAGGGGTTTTGATTTTTAACTAATCTAATTAATGTATCTAGGCGAATTAAATTAAAGAATTTAAAATACGAATTACCTAGGTGAAAATTAATAAAGCAATTAAATCCTAAATCTAAGAACGAAGAATTAAAAAAACTGAATTTCAACATGCCTTAAATTGATTAATTAACATGATTGAAAGGTTTGGATTAACGAATTGTGAATTAATAAAAAAAAGAGCAGAAAGAAAATAGATCATAAAGCATAAAGAAAGCAGTAAAAAAACTCACGAATTTAAAAGGTAAATAATGCATTAAAGTACTCCGGGTTTGAATCACGAACGAATCCACAACGACATTGGAAATTAAACAAAATAACGGGATGAAAAACCTAGTCTATGGTGTTTTCTCTCGTGGTCTAAACCCTAGAAAAATAAAAGAAATTGTGAAGGAAGAGTCCTCTGAAAAATCACGCGTGGAGGTTTAAATAGGAGAAGAAAAATCCCGCAGGGGTAGCGCTAGTTAGGGGGTAGGGGTCGCTACCCCCATGTTCTGTCTTGAATACACTGAGAAGGGGTAGCGCTCCACTACTAGAAAAACACACATACATAATGCTTTTTAACCGTTATGTATGTGCGATAAAAACTGTGTTAAACTTGTGTGTTATCTATAATACCTATTTTAGATAACGCTTCTGGACCGTTATGTATGAGCGAAAAGATGCACATACACAACAGTTTTTAACCGTTATTAAAAATCAAAAAGCGTTATCTATATATTATTTATATGACAATTATATGTGTTATGTATAACACAAGAATAGCGTAATCTATACTACATATTAATAACGTTTTCAAACCGTTAAGAAAAATTGATTATATGTTATGCTTTATCTTATACATAACAGTTTTTAACCATTATAAAAAATATTATAATTGTTATTATTTGAATAGAAAAGTTAACACTTTTATTATGAAAGCGTTATCTATTCCACTGTTAATATTTAGCAATATTTTTTTATTTTTTCTATTTTCTCATTTCAAATAACCTGTATTAATTTGCAAAAATAAATTAATAACATCAATTATTAAACATTATAAATACCACCAATCAAACTACACATTAACATTAAAAGCATCATGTCCATCTATTATAACAACATTAATCCAATCCAATATAACAAATCTAAAAGTCATAATCGAAATATTCAAGCATGTCTAATCATTCATAAACTAACCACAAAATAAAGTAACATATCATCATGAGTTACATCATATACTAAATCCAAAACTAAATTAATCCAACATATGATCAATAACACATGAAGCCCATTCCTCACGAACCTCATTGAGCTCACCAATGGAGTATTCTTTTTTCTTAAACTGTAAACAACACAAGACAAACATCAAGTAACCAAAGAGCAAGTCATACATTTCCAGGCTTCGATTTTGATAATGCTTCAAGGGTTGCTGATTCCGCTTCCTACATCACGTGAAAATGTGGCAGTAATGACAATGAGAATAAACATCAAGTAAGACATTGGAATACAGTAATGTATTGGCAAAGTTTTCTTTATGATACAAGAAAAACACATCCTGTCAGCGTGTATAACTCAAAGCAGTAGTATGCAGAGAACTAGCCAATATATCACAAATATATAAAAATGAGGTAGGTATGAGATGATTTGAACCTTCAGAAACCTTCCATCAGAAGCAGAGTTTGCAAAGATAAACACTTGGTCTATGAGAACAATAACCGGTTCTTTGCCAAGACTTTTCCAAGGTACCTTGTGGTCAGAACAAAGAAACAACAATAAGTATCCAATAAATCATTCTAATTCATGTCAGAACATATATAGTATGACACATACACTTCAGTTATAACAATCAAAAGAAGTCATTAAGATAATCTTCAGCTATGACCTCATGTTTTCTTAGCATCATAAACTGTGGATTCTTGTTCAGTAATGGGGTAAGAGAATTCAATGAAATTCTCAATCTTTTATATTGGTTACTATCATCAGAACATTCTCAAATTGTGTAAAATGTGTAACGCGACGTAAGTTCAAATGAAATAAGGAAATTTTATTCATTAAGAAAATACAAGTATAAATGGGTGGGTAGACACAAATAAGTTATAGAGCCAACGAGATGACACTACCCCAATGAAGGCTTTCAAATCTATGGTGGACCAAATTGAATCCTCATCAAGGGACTCCTCCAAAATTTTGAATGTTCTCATAATCCTTGCTAACCAAATAGACCAACTAGAGGAAAATCATGAACATCTAGACATGTAAATAATGAAGTAGTTACCAACCATTTGTGCAAATACTACCAAACTGATCATCTTGAGGTATAAAATAGATGGCGCATACAACGAAACCAAGTAAAAGAGAAACCAGAGAGCAAAAACATACCTTCAAGGTTATAGTACCAAGGAAACCTGCTTTAACAGTCACCGGAAGCTTCAATGCATTCAATGCTTCTGCTTTTAATTTCAAATCTCTGAGAACCACATCACCTAAGAAAGATGGGGAAATAACACCAAATATTAACCTGTGTCCTAAACTTTCGCCAACTCTTCAAATTTACTATAAGAACTCAAACCTCCATTGAAGTGACATAAGATAGTAAGCAACTGGAAGTTCACTTACAATGCTAAAGGACCTATTAATGGTAAACATAGTACAGTACATTAAGTACCCAATCCATACCTTTCCATACACTAATTCTCAAGGCCTCTGATGACAATCCTTGGACATACTCACCCAAGTACTTCCGAAGCAAATGCAATACCTAATAGAAAATTAAGCAAGAAAGACACGGACCAAAATTCTATTAAAAAAAATTGCATAAGGAATTCATCAGAGAGAATAATATATATTATAAGACATTTGGAATATGCTTGAAGAAGCTCTCTGATGGAAAATATTCAGACCAAGAAAGTGCAAGCATATATCAAGTTACCCGTATAAAAAATACAAGATAATAAAATAAATTAAGATCAAATAAAAGTATTTTGGTTTCATCTATCTCCTTAGAAGATTAACTAGCGCACGAGCGAAATAGCTTCAACCAAAAGTTCACCCATTATTAAAGTCAGAACAGAACAAACACTTTTAAGGAAGCTCGAGGGCACGCCGCACGCCATGGCGGTAGACGATGGGATGGAGGTAGAAGCAGTCGGCGGTTGCGGGTGATAGTCGGCTGGATTCAGAACAAAATTAGGGCATAGAGAATATAGTGTTCAGTGATGAAATAGAAGAATTAGGGGCGTAAAATTTCTTAAAAATTTAAATTAATAGAAGTATTATTTTTATTTCCTAATACAAATAGTTAATAATATTTTATTGTAATTTTATATCAGTTTTAAAAAGTGTTATGTATATTCTATTATTAATAACACTCTTTATAATAGTTTTCATAACAGTGTTACGAAACTGTTATATATAATACATATTATACATAACGGTTTATAATAAAGTGATAGTAAGTGTTATGAAAAGTACACAAACATTACAGTTTATCGTAAAACCGTTATAAAAAAAAAAAACGCACATACATAACAGTTTGTAAAAAAACCGTTATCTATTCTATGTTATCTATGTCCATTTTTCTAGTAGTGCTCGCTACCCCTACGTTCTATCCATAGTGATCTCCCAAGGGGTAGCGGTCGCTACCCCCACGTTCTGCCTGGGTACCCTAGTGATCACTACCCCTGCGTTCTGCCTGGGTGCGAATTCTTCTTCTTTTTGTACCCGTTTCGTCCTCGTTTCTCATCTCGAGCCTGGTAACTCCATTTTGTCAATTATTACCTACAATGTAGCATATAGAGAACCAAAGCATCAACTTGAACTATAATAATCAACATTATAAGTCCAAAAGTATAATAGAAACGAGACCGAAAACGTATAAAACAACCTCCCCACACACAATACATTGCTTGTCCTCAAGCAAGTCTAAGCTCGACATAATATGGAGATTTTAAAACAAGAGACAAGTATAATCACGCAATAACAATCAAATTCATCGTGAGCAATCAAAAGGGATCATAAGGTTATAGATCAATCATCACTACGTGTTTCCCTCGAAGGTGCAATTCAATCTGATCAAACTCAATAACACATGTAAATTTGGCTTTTCAATCACTCACAAGCTAGACTTTAGATTTTTTATCCTTTCGAACTCAATTGATTAAGAACCAAACCGCATATAATTTTTAGTGATATATAGAACATTGGTCATTAGGTGTGATCTTCGGATAAACCGAGTATCCTAGCATGGTTTCCCATACCCATTTCTCAAATTCAAAATTTTCTTCGATTTAATAGAAGAAGAGGGGTAGAGTTCTTATCACCTATTCAAACAGTTCAAGCGATTCAATTTCAATTATTAAGGCCATTTGAGCCAAATTTCGAAAGAGTGGGTTATATGGCCAAAAGTCACGAAATATAAAATATTTAGAGGTCATCTAAAGTGTTCTCGTGTGGTTTCCCATGCTCATAGTTTCCAGAGGAGCAGAAACCTCCCAACTCAATCTCACAAACACAAACAACCAAGTCTAGCCAATGAGCAATCTTAACCAAATTCATAAAGCTACGAGCTATCACATCAATTCATCACACAAAGAGTAACCCACGACAGTTATGATCAAAATATAATTCTCATACCCAATCGATAACTCACAACGGCAATTCATGTCATCAAACATAATTAACAAGTTCTCGTCAAAATCAATCACTAATCATATCAAGCTCCAAAAAGCAATTGGACAAACATGTATACACAACTACATAAGCCTAAAAATACGCCGCATACTACAATTTTAAGCATGCACACCCCCCCCCCCCTCAACATAGAGATAGTAATGTCCTCATTGCTACTATAAGAACAAGAGAGAGAGGAAAAGAGACTACCCGATTCGGGATGATGCGGCGGTGATGAAGCTTGAGTAGTTGTAGAGAGCCATACCTACAAGAGAGACACCAAAAGAAACCAAAGAAGTAACAAAATAAGGAAATAAACTAAAGGAAAAATAACCCGGACACACGCAAAAAGAAAATGAAAGAAAATACGTACTGGGCAGCAGTGACAAGTCACTGCTGATCCGGTGGTCGGCGCTCGGTGGTGGAAAAGAAAATATGGGAAAGGATAGAGTTGTAGAGAAGGATGGAGTGGTGGTAGTGTATAGAGAAGAATCGAGAAAGGTAAGGGAGGAAAGAATATGAGGAAATATATATTGGGGAAGAGAACGAGGTAAGAGAAGAATAACAATGACGGAGGAAAGGAAGCAAGAATGGGGGTTCCGCTGGGGTAGCAGTTATTACCCTTGAGTATTGGAGAGGTGGGCCGAGCTGAGGGCTAGTGATCGCTCTGACTTCGGCTTCTGGTCTGAAACTCTCTTCCAAGCTTTATGATCCTTCGAATGCTTCCTCCACACTGGAATCCTGCACAACAGAGGTCTCGGCCAAAGTATCAACAGAATCAATAAATGCACAATCTTCAATGGAACTAATAGAGGTCATAGTCTTTTGTTTATGCACAGAAAATGAAACTGACTCTCCTAACACTGACATCTTAATATTACCATTCTTAACATCAATCAAAGTGTTAGTAGTCGCCATAAAAGGTATACCTAGCAATAAAGTATGATCATGCCCATTCTCATGCACATCACCTATCTCAAGACCAACGAAATCCATAGGAACAATCAATCCACCAACACTAACTAGAATATTCTCAATAATACCTCTAAGATATCTAACAGAACAATCAGCTAACTGCAAACTCATGCGAGTGGGTTTCAACTCTCTTAACTCTAATTCTTTAAAAATTGAGTAAGGCATGAGATTGATACCAGCACCTAAATCGAGCATACCTGTCACAATCTTACCATTCCCTAGAGCGATGGTGATGTTTCGGATGACGAAACTACCTGGATCTCGCAGCTTTTGTGGAACAGGCTGCTGCATGATAGAGCTGGCTACCTCGGACACCATCACGGACTCGTCATCAGCAAATCTTCTCTTCTTGGAGGCAAGCATTTTGAAGAACTTGAGGTAGGATGGAACATTTTGAATGACCTTCAATAGGGGCAGATTCACATGCACTTGAGAAAGCATTTTGTAGAAGTCTTTGAATTGTTGTTCCAGCTTCTCATTCTTCAGTCTGCTCGGGAAGGGAATCGGTGGCTTATACAGATTGACCGTCTAGTGCAACTGAATAGTTGGCTGCTCTGGTTGCATCTGCTTTTCTGTCTCTTTCTCCTCCTCCACTTTGTCTTCCCCAGCTTCCGGGAGCTCCACTTTGTTATCCACGTGCTTGCCACTAAGTAGAACAGTAATAGTTTGCACTTGATGTGGCGAATGTCCCTGTCCCGGTATCCTTCATGTCTGTAGCTGTTGCTGCACCTAATTCACAGCTCCTGAGATCTGCCCGACTTGACTCTCGAGGCATTTGATAGTAGCCTCTTGATCCTCCCGATCCAGTTTACTCTGTTGCATAAAAGCTGCAAGACTGTCCTCTAGAGATGATTTAGGCTGGGCCGGTCGCTGTGCAGATGGAAACTGTGGCTGGAACTGAGGTCCCGGCGGCTGGGGTAGCTGCTGATAATGAGGTGGCGGCTGCTGATATGGTGGAGGAGGTGGATAATACCCTGGCTGAGGTGGGTAATATGGCTGCTGTGGTGGATAATACCAATGTTGAGGTGGGTAGTACTGCTGTGGAGGTGCTCGTTGGGGAGGAAAGTTTGACCCTTGGCCCTGATTCGGCCCCTTCCACGTGGAGTTATTTTGCACTCTCCATCCTATAGTCTGCTGGACTGGATGTTGCTCGAATGGCGGGCATGGCGGGAAGCCTTGTGCAGCATAGACTTCCGCTTCTCCTTCATAAATCATCTCTGCCATTCTGGTGCATTGATCTTCATTATGTGTCAAATCACCATAAATCGGGCATGGCTCGGGTGTGGGCTCGTGCTTCGCCACTGCAGGGGGCTTGCTCATGTTCAACTCTTGGAGCTCTCGCATCATATCGGTCAACTGCTTCTTGAGGTCTGGCTCACTCCAATCTCTCGTACTTCCACTCTCTTGGGTTGAGAGATTTTTTGCTGCGAATTAGTGGATAACGTCTCGAAAATCTCAATTGCTTCATCGGCTGTCTTCTCAGATATATTTCCCCCAGCCATTGTATCCACCATGAACTGATAAGTGTGCTACAACCCATTGTAGAAAATCTGCCAAAGGAGTTCTGGTACAATTTGATGGTGCGGGCACTGCTGCTGGAGCTCTCTGAATCTATCTAGAGCCTCGTGAAAAGACTCGTCAGGTTCCTGAGCAAACTGCATGATCTGAAGTCAGATTTGTTGCGTCTTATGGTTCAGATAGTACTTGAGCAGAAACGTAGTATTCACCGCCTTCCAATTAGGTAACGATCTTGCTGGAAGGGAGAGATACCACGACTTTGCCCTATCCTTGAGTGAATAGGGAAAGTACTTCATGAGCAGCTCGTCCTCGGTGATAGTCTGGAGAGGAATAGACTGGACAGCTGTGCAAAATTCCCTGATGAATAGGAGTGCGTCTTCGTTAGGTAGCCCGTAGAACGATGGAAGCAAATTGATGTGGTTATGCTTCAATTCATAATTCCTCCCCGCAGCCGAGAGTACGATAGCAGATGCGGTAATTGCATATGTTGGCCTGGCAAAGTCTACGAGCTTTCTAGGGGCTTCGTCTTCCTCGGCTATTATTACTAGTTTTTCTTCGAATAATGAGGCGAGGTTGACAACGTTCCTAAATCGTTTCTCAAGCACGACTTCTCTTCTATTGATGTTGTCAACATAAGACACCAACTCTTGTCTCAAGCTTCGGCGACCTAGCATACACAGACCAAAAGAAAATCAAAAAAAGCAACACAAATAAATGCCTAAACCCTTCCCCGACAACGGCGCCAAAATTTGTTTCCAACTTATTTTATTAAGTTACTCACAAGAGAACGAGTTCGTTATAGATTAATAAGTTGACCCTAAGTCGTATTCTCAAGGAAGTCTAAGCAGGGCTTTATCTATGTTGCAAAACAGAAAGCAATTAAAAAGAAGGGATTTGATTTTTAACTAATCTAATTAATCTATCTAGGAAAATTAAATTAAAGAATTTAAAATACGAATTACCTAGGAGAAAATTAATAAAGCAATTAAATCCTAAATCTAAGAACGAAGAATTAAAGAAATTGAATTTAAACATGCCTTAAATTGATTAATTAACATGATTGAAAGAGTTGGATTAACGAATTGTGAATTAATCAAGAAAAGAGTAGAAAGAAAATAGATCATAAAGCATAAAGAAAGCAGTAAAAGAACTCACGAATTTAAAATATAAATAATGCATTAAAGTACTCCAGGTTTGAATCACGAACGAATCCACAACGACATTGGAAATTAAACAAAATAACGGGATGAAAAACCTAGTCTATGGTGTTTTCTCTCGTGGTCTAAACCCTAGAAAAATAAAAGAAATTGTGAAGGAAGAGTCCTCTGAAAAATCACGCGTGGAGGTTTAAATAGGAGAAGAAAAATCCCGCAGGGGTAGCGCTAGTTAGGGGGTAGCGGTCGCTACCCCCATGTTCTGTCTTGAATACACTGAGAAGAGGTAGCGGGGGCTAGGGGGTAGCGCTCGCTACCCCTATGTTCTGTCCATAGTGATCTCCCAAGGGGTAGCGGTCGCTACCCCCACGTTCTGTCTGGGTACCCTAGTGATCACTAGGGGGTAGTGATCACTACCCATGCGTTCTGCTTGGGTGCGAATCTTCTTCTTTTTGTACCCGTTTCGTCCTCGTTTCTCATCATGAGCCTTGTAACTCCATTTTGTCAATTATTACCTACTATGTAGCATATAGAGAACCAAAGCATCAACTTGAATGACAATAATCAATATTATAAGTCCAAAAGTACAATAGAAACGAGATTGGAAACGTATAAAACAAAGTTAGTTTCAAATTTGTTCATTTACTAAACGAATCGAACTCGAGCCTCAAACCGAGCTCGATTGATTTTTCAAGCCGAACTCGAGCCTAAAGATATTCGGTTCGAAAAGTTCGCGAACATGTTTGAATATAATTTAACGAACCGAGCTTCGAATAGTTCACAAACTTTGTTAACAAGAGCTTTTTCATGAACTTTAAAAACGAGCCGAACTTCAAATAGTTCGCGAACTTTATATACGAACTAGTTCACGAATTTATTAAAATAATATAAAAATATATTAACAAAATAATTTAATAAACAAGCTTTTTAACGAACTCAAACTCGAATATTTAACGAACTCGAGTCGAGTTCTAATTTTTTATTAAATCGAATAATTTACGAACCGAACTCGAGCTCAATTTTTATTTATCGAACCGAACTCGAGCTTGATTTTCAGAACTCGAATTGAGCTCAAACCGAACTCGAGCCTTCGAATATTTAAACGAGCCGAACTCGAGCCTGACAATATTCGGTTCAGTTCGGTTTGATTTCACCCCTAGCTATGAGTCTTATTCATCTTCGGATAGATTCCTCAATTGATATGATAAAACTTTGTCTCTGCATGTGCAAATACAACTGCGGGTATGATTATAGCAACAACTTCCGCCTAGAACGCATGTAAAAGAAGGTTGAAAAATATCACGGTTGTACGCGGTGGGTAGAGGCTCCTAAAAAGGCGATTAAAGAAACGAAAGAATAAAGACAATGAAATGAAACACTTCCCCTCATCATACCTTGAAGAAATGAACTCTGGAATTATTATCCCTACCCAATGGGTCTACATCCATCATTGAATGTTGTCGGGGATTGTTAATTTCACCGCCATTCTTGTTAACCATCACCTGTAATTTGCGCAGGTGTGTCCGCACCCCTTTGAGTGGAAGAGAAAGAAATGATTTATCGGAAAAACCATACCCAATAGTCAACTTTCTCGTATGAGCATACGCTACATGTATCAGTCCGTGGAAGAGTGAAAGTGTCACCTCTAGTGAGGATCTTGTTAGGGTTTTTATACATCAAATCATGCTTTATACTTAGACAATATATCAAACTTGTTTTTAGTTTCATTTTAATGAGAATAAATATTTCTATCATTCGTTTGTTATTTATTATCTTTATATATTGAATTGCAAACAAGTCCATTTACTACAACTGTAGATTGTGTGGTGATCGATGATCACATAAGGTAACACAGTCGAATCATTTGTAGTATAAAGCTCACAATCTAGACAAACTTAGAAATTCTAGTCGGTATGTATAAGCAGATACACATGATTTGTGTATACATATTGAGAGGTTTCACAATGAGATAAGTTCTACGTGTTGTTGTTTAGAATGAGGTCTCGAAAATTAGTCATTTCTTAATTTGTGACAATGACATTAGTATATGCGGCTAATTAGACGTTGCTTTGACTCATCTATGTTCTGAACCATGTGTTTTAGAAAGACTATCCTCTTAAGTTTCCACACCATGTGTTTCAGAAATACTATCAAGTATATGCGTTCTGATCGTGGGGGTGAATACCTCAGCTGAGTTTTTGAGCTATCTGTCGGAAGCGGGGATTCAATCCCAGTTGACTGCACTGGGTGCACCCCAACAAAATGGTGTAGCAGAAAGACGAAATAGAACGCTTATGGAGATGGTGATATCTATGATGAGTTATGTAGAGTTGCCTATTTCGTTTTGGGAATTTGCCCTAGAAACGGCAGTTTACACATTGAACTTGGTACCATCTAAATCTCTCCCTAAAACACCGATTGAGCTGTGGACCGGACGCCAACACAGTCTAAGACATCTCAAGGTGTGGGGTTTTCCAACACACGTGCTGGAAAGGGGCGCCGACAAGTTAGCACCTCGTACTGATTTGTGTTTGCTCGTGGACTATCCTAGAGAGACGAAAGGGTGAGAGTTTTATAGTCTTAGAGATCGAAAGGTCGTGATTATCACTCACACTCAATTTTTAGAAGAAGACTATGTGAACAACAACAAGTCCATAAGCGATGTAGTTCTCGAGGAAATGAGAACTACAGTTTCTCCAAATTCACAAGAAACACGACGACCACCAACACCAGCTCAAACACTTGTACCACCTGCAGTGGAGCCTTGTCATAGTGGGAGGATTGTTTGTCAACCCGACTGATTCATTGGAGTGGGAGACACATCTGACTCAGTCTCAAATTTTGATGAATCGGAACCATGGAATTACAAAGAGGTAATGCACGACAAGGACTGTCACTTCTGGAAATATACAAGCTAGTTGATCTTCTTGAAGGTTGTGAGACCATAGGGAGTAAATGGTTCTTCAAGCTGAAACTAGGACCCGACGACAACGTCATAGTCTTAAAGGCTATATTAGTAGCAAATGGCTATACTCAAAAGAAAGGTATCGATTACGATGAGATCTTCTCACCAGTAGTCATGCTCAAGTCTATTCGTATACTCTTGTCAGTTGCCGCACATATGGATTGAGAAGTATGTCAAATGGATGTCAAGACAGATTTCCTAAATGAAAGTCTTGAAGAAAATATCCATATGCAACAACCCGAGGGCTATGCAGTTCAAGGAAAGGAACACATGGTGTGGAAGATTAAGAGGTTCATCTATGTACTTAAGCAAGCCTCACGGTCATGGAACCTTTGTTTCGATCAGGTTATCAAGTCCTATGGATTTGATCAGTTCCCTGATAAAAGTTGTGTGTAAACAAAGTGTGAGGGTAAGGTCGTTATTTTATTGGTGCTATACGTAGATGACATTCTATTGATCGGAAGTATCAAGAAAGTGTTGTCGGACGTTAGAGCATACCTATCCAGGCAGTTCGATATGAAGGATATGAGAGACGCGGGACATATTCTAGGGATCAAGGTCATCCATGACCGATCTAAAAGAATGATTTATCTCAAGATTCATATATCAAGATGAGACCCCTGCTGAAAAAGTAAAGATGAGACAAAATACTTTATGTTTCCTGCAGTAGGTAGTCTCATGTATGCTATGATGTGTACTAGACCGGATATCTGCTTCGTCGTAGGCATAGTAGCACAATACCAGTCTAACCCTGGAAAGGGTCATTTGACAGCAGTAAAGAACATACTCAAGTACTTTAAATGAACTAAGGAGTATTGGTTGGTTTACCAGGCTGATTCATTATACCATTTGGGTTACACTGACTCTGATTTTCAGACGGATCGGGACTCAAGGAAATCTACCTCAGGATATGTATTTAGTTTGGGAGGCGGGGCCGTGACATGGAGGAGTGTGAAGTAGAAATGCATCGCAAACTCCACCATGAAAGCTGAATATGTGGCCATATCTGAAGCTGCAAAGGAAACAGTTTTACTCAGGAGCTTCTTGATGGACCTGGATGTGATTCTGAGTATGCTGACGAGTATCACGATTTATTGTGATAACTCATGTGCAGTGACAAACTCAAGGGAACCACGAGCCCACAAGACGAGTAAACACATCGAGAGAAAATATCACATCATCTGTGATATAGTCAGAAGATGCGATATAGTGGTGACGAAGATTGTGTCGGAGCACAACCTGGCATATTGCTTCACGAAAAGCCTGAACGGGAAGACGTTTGAGAGTCATGTAGAGTGATTAGGAGTACAACGTGTTACATATCTGCTTTAGGTATAAATGAGAGAGTTGTGTATTATGCGACACAGGTTTGTTTACTCTAAAGCATGTTTGAGTAAGTAGGAGATTGTTAGGATTTTAACTCATCTACGCTTGCAGATTTTTCGTAACCCAAAATAGTGATGTCTTGGGCGGTAGTGATTGACTTAACTAGAAGTGTTCGATTGTCAGTCTAACAGAATCGTGTCTCGATTAACATGAGTTGAATAAATCCACGTGAGGGTTTCAGAAAGGTTTATTGCATAAGAAACCCGGCTAGTTGGAATTTATTCCGTATGTAATAATTAAGGTCTGAATCGGATCACTCACGAATAAATTTATTAATTAATTATAAGTTGTCAGCGAACTCAATTAATTAATGGATTTAGTAAATCTTAAACGCACGAAATAATTAATGACAAGAGGGTTACGTCCGTAATTTGGATGGATTAAGATGAGTTCAATATTTATCTTAAAGTGCAGTGGATAAATATTTATAATATAATTACACTTTATTACATTTTCAGAGTAATTAATTTGAAGTTAAATTAAATTGAGTTAATTAATTTAAGTTTAAGTTGGACTAAGTAATTAATTAAATTTAATTGTGTCCAAAGATACTTAAAATTTAATTTACTTAAGTTATGAATTTGACTAAGTCAAATTAATTTTAAACTATTCAAATTTAAATTTGAACAATAAATGGAATCATAGACACATAAAAGTGAGAATTTAAATTCTATTAATTTAAAATTTTATCCATTCACTTTAAAAACTCTAACTTAACCCAAAATATCTATAAAATGAGCACATATTGGCCGAAAACTGCACACTCCATACTATATAATTTTCGGCCATTATAGAGAGATAAAGTCTCTCTAATTTCAAAAATTAAGAAGTTTCCTAGGTAGGATCGAAAAAGATCGAGTGAAGATTCCTACAGTGTGTGGATTGTTATTCGTAGCTAACGATTCAAATACTTCTCCTCAAGCGAAAGACTAGCGAAGGAGAATTTATAATTACTAAATTCCACAATTATATTTTCCTATGTGGTATTATTTGTTCAAGAATTAATTATTTATATGATTAATTAAACATGTGAATCATGTTATGAACCACGGTGGAGTCCTTAAATTTTCAAGGTATGATTAAATAAATTGTTCTTTTTATTTGAATTTTATTTTACTGTGATATATTAAAAAAATTATATAAATTTGATAAAACTAATTATCCTGAACTATATAATGTGGATTACTAATAGTTTATATTATATTTTATATTTTAATTGTAATTTAAAATAGCATATATAAACCATTAATTAGATATGCCAAGTTTATAAAAGAATTAAAAATATAGATTTATTATATAATATACATGAACCATGAAAATTGGATTGAATCTATCATATAAATTTAATTTTTAAATAAAAATTAATTTGTAAAGAAAATTACAATTATTAACTAATTAAAATAATTAATTATGATATATTCTTATTTCTTCTATAAGTTTCTTTATAATAAAATCCAACATATACTTTCTTTAACTATTCCTCTTGGCGGGTGGGATTAGGGCTGTCAAAATTTATCGAAAAAACGGTATATCGTATATACTATATCGAAAAATATCTAGAAATACTGAATATAAGGTATACCGAAATTTTTGGTAAGCTATAATACTGTACCGAACTTTTTGATAAGGTAAATGTATAAGTTTTTTAAATACCGAGGTGTACCATCATATATCATACCTTAGTATATAACAAAAAAATTAGTATATACAATTTTTTTCGTATATATCAATAAATATATATATATATATTCAATTTTAATTATAACAAAATAGTTTGTTTATAAATTATGAATGATAATTAATAAATCTTAGTGACAAATTACAAAATCCGAGTTTATTGATATATAATTGAAAAGGATTAAACAATACATTTTTTTGTTACATAACTAAATAGTTATGATATAATTCTACTAAATTATTTTCTAAAACTAATATGTCAATTCAAATAATTATATAATTAATTACAATAAAATAAGATAATTATAAAGTATGTTTTAAAAATATAAATGTTTTATATGATCATATGACTATGTCTACCTTATTTTAAATATAATATAAGATATACATATAATTAATCAAAATATACTTAATTTGTTATAATATATCATGCATATATGACCAAATTAGTAAGATAATGATTCATATATTTAAATATAGTAAATATATAATAATATAATTAGTTAAATTATATGATATTCATGGATTAATCTCGAAAATTATGTTATTATAAAAATAATAATAATTACTTTTTTTTATATGTTGGATGTTATTTAAGGTGTCACTCGCTATGTTTTATGTATGTACATATTTTAAATAAATAAGTCTTTAGTATACGGTAAAATAAAGTTATATCAAAGTAAGAAAAAATATACCGAAAATAAAATAAAATTTATGTATATAAAAATATCATACTAAAAATAAGATAAAAATATGAGATTTTTTATAAATAAAGTATAAGATATGACGATTTTAATAAAATATACGGCGTAACCTAGGCTAACGTTCTAACTGGGATAGAAGCAGCGACAGACGGGTACGATTTTGTAAAGCATTAGATAAGCAACTAACATTTCTTCGTTAAATAGAATTAGAATAACGTGATTTGGACAGTAAATTAAGGCGACAAGTTGTGAGTATTTTAATTCATGGCAAAGAGTAAAACCCTAAACCCCTACACTAAATATAATCGGATATATTGGGTTTTCAAATGTTCAATTTTTCAGTTACCCTTCTCCTCAACTTCTCCACAACTCACAAGTAGCAGAAGCTGCCTCCAATGGCGATCGTGAATTCTAATCGACACTTAAATTCAACACTTCACGTTCTATCCCCATTCTTGAGAACCACTATCAGCCTCTACACCACTTCCGCCACCGCGACCGGGCTCCAAAACGACATCGTTGCAGCGGTAGACGACGCTGAGGAAGAAGCACCCCCCGCCGCCGTTCAACTCTCTCCGGCCGAGACCCACCTTGCCGGAAATTTCTATTCCCTAATCAAAGACCACCACCGCAAGAACCCCAATTTCGCCTTAAACCCCTCAAACCCTAATTTGGTTTTGCCCTCTCTCTCATTCGACTTCTCGAATATCTCCACGGTTCAATCCTTATCATGCGCCGTTGTTAGTCACGTGATTGAAAAATGCGCCGCTCCTCGCCACGGCATTCCCTTCCCCCAAACCCTCGCTTTCTTTAATTGGGCCACGTCGGCGGCGGAGCCTCCTCAATCTTTGGAGCTCTTCAACGAAATGATCGATCTTTCTGGGAAGGTACGACAATTCGATGTTGCCTGGAGCTTAATTGATTCGATGAAAGCTAAGAATATGAAGATTCCGATCGAAACGTTCTCGATTTTGATTCGCCGTTATATTCGCGCTGGTATGGCTGCAGAGGCAGTGCATACTTTTAATAGGATTCATGAATATGGATGCGAGGCTGATAGGAAGACTTTCTCGATTGTGATTGGTATGCTGTGCAGGAAACGACGTGCGGTCGAAGCACAGGCGTTTTTCGATAATTTGAAGGACAAGTTCGAACTTGATGTCGTGGTGTATACGAGCTTGATACATGGCTGGTTCCGCGCAAATAACATCGAGGAGGCGGAGAGGGTTTTCAAGGAGATGAAGGATGCTGGGATTCAGCCTACTGTGTACACTTACACAGTTGTGATTGATGCGTTGTGTAGATGTGGGCAGGTCACGCGTGCACACGATGTGTTTGCTGAAATGATCGATGTCGGGTGTGAGCCGAACTCAGTTACTTTCAACAACTTGATGCGTGTTCATGTAAAGGCAGGGAGGACCGAGAAGGTGCTGCAAGTGTACAATCAGATGAAGAGGCTCTCCTGTGAGCCAGATATGATTACGTACAACTTCTTGATTGAAACTCATTGCAAGGACAAGAATAGGGAGGATGCTCAGAAGGTGCTTAATTCTATGATCAGGAAAGGATGCGAAACGAATGCATCGAGTTTCAATCCAATCTTTAGGTGCATAGCTAAGGACCAGGACGTGAATGCTGCTCACCGGTTATTTGTGAGGATGAAAGATGTGAAATGCATGCCAAACACGGTGACGTACAATATACTGATGCAGATGTTTGTGGAGTCGAAGTCTACTGATATGATTATCAAGCTTTGGAAGGAGATGCATGAGAATGAAGTGGAACCTAATGTGAATACTTTCAAAATCCTTATTTCCTTGTATTGTGCGATGGGACATTGGAACAACGCGTACAAGTATTTTAGGGAGATGATTGAGGAGAAATGTTTGAGGCCTACTCCACAGGTGTATGAAATGGTAATGAAGCAGCTGAGGAAAGCAGGGCAGCTGAAGAAGCACGAAGAGTTGATGGAGAAGATGCTCGATCGGGGTTTCATTACCCGCCCTCTCTAGGAAGAAAACTACTGCACCTGCATCGTTGCTCGCTTCACTTGCTTAGCAGCATTGTATTGCTTTCGATAAATTTATTTGATCAACCGCAGGGAAGCGACTGAATCGATTTAGGAGTCCAGTTCGCCCGGTACAAACATAACATATACGTGCCGCGGGGCAGTGATTGGTTTTGCTATGGTTAAAGAGCTAAGCATATATGAGATGGTGTATTTCCTCAAGCATTACTAGCTAGCTTGTGCATCCATTTCTGATATAATCTTATTACAGTAGAGAAAAATGAAATCTTGAAACTCCGAAAGCATTTTGTTCTACTTGTTGGTAACTGATGACAGTGGATTGAATAAACCTTGTTTTTTTATCAGAAAGTTGGCTACCCTCACAATAATTTATACTTCTCCAATTTCTGTTATCAAACTTATTACTGACATTTACTGACGAAGTTGATAAAATTCAGTCCAATTTATTATATTCCCCCCCAAGTTCTCTTTCAATTAATTGACAACAAAATCCATATTACTAATCCTTTAAATAAAGGATAGAACAACAATAATTTATTGGTGGGACAATCGAACTAGTCGTGTCAATGTATATATAACATCTTATTTTTAACAGTACAAAACTTTGAGCAAATTGCATCATCAGCACAAAAATTGCGAGACATTTTCACCTGTCAATATTGTAAGACAGGAAGTACATATGCTCGTATGTGAACCTATATCGAGCAACATATATATAATCTTGTCTTTGTTTGATTGTATTTGGATCATGATATAGGCACCTCCTCGTCTACTGAACAGTGAAACCAAAGCAAACAAGATCCCATAATACTAATGCCCTTGCATATCGAGGGTCTCATTGAATCGCTTCAATCTCTCCACTCCATCACCAATCAGAAACCTAATTTTCTGTTTGTCTTTGCAGGTCCTGTTGTTCTCCACCTCTTGTCTAATAATCTGTCTCACTTCATCTGATTCATAATCACACCACAACAAGATCAGCATATGAGAAACCACATATCCTAATTTTGTTTCACCAAGTAAACTGTCAATACCAAAATAGAGATAAGATGTGATTCAAGGAAGGTTCCAATACTAGGACCAAGATGAAAGAATTAACTCAAAAATTGACCAAGATTGTAGTTTTACTTTAGGTTAATTGCCATAAAATCGATGATGTTCCAACATTTTCGGTTTTATGACATGACACTTAGAATTGGAAAACAAAATGCACACCCAGCTTTGAGGTTTGTTTGATTTATCCCACAAATAGAGTTTTGGTCAAAATCGAAGTTGGGCCTGCAAAATTGAATCTAGAGTTGCATCAAAATTACATAGTTAGAATTGCAAACTTAGAAGGACAAAAAATACATGTGATCAAACGCAGCCCACAACCACATCAACATTGTTTGCAATCAATAGAACATTGTTTTGAAGCCAAATCGGATTCGATTGTGTCCATTCAACTTCGATATTTTTCCACAAATTCTATCTTTGGGAAGAATCAAACAAATTTCAAAGTTGGTGTATCTTGTTTCCAGTTTTAAAGGTTAAATGTCTGAAACTTCATGGATTTTACGTCAATAACATATTTCCAGCCAATTCCTATGGGCCTAGAATGGAAGTTGATTTACGGAGTAGACACCAAACAACAAAAACAAAGTTATGAATGATCCAATTAACCAAACCCTAAACCTTAAGTTGAAAGGTATGATTCATCCAACAAAACAGAGAAGTTTTCAAGATTTCATCTTACTAATTTCCAAACCAATTTCGTAAGACCCAGAACTATATATTGGCTATACATATAGAAACACTAAAATTCTTCAATATATCCAAACTATTTATTTTTGAATAAGAACGAATTCATTACAAATTGCACTTATCACCTAGTTACTGTTTTGAAAGACCAATCTCATTATCCGAATTAACCATTATTATTGTACTAACTTCAGAAAAAAACATGCGAATGCACAATTGGTTAGGAGAATATAAGGCATATGGCAAGAAAATGGATCTGAAATCCGAGTCAAGGTTTAAACATATTTTTTTCTTTAAGATAGAAATAAACGAGCAGAATTATTGAGAAAGGATAGAATAACTAACTGCTTACTAACCCTTGGAATCAGGAGGCGCTCTCCGCGAAATCCTGAGAGCTTGTCTGTAGAGCTTGAGAACCCTAGCTCGGAGAAGGAAATCCTGCAAATCCAAGGCTACAACCATTCTTTCTAATTTTGTTTCACTTATTTTCTCAAACAAAAGAAAAAACGAATAATGGGCTTTGATTGGATGTCCTGCTTGAGCCCATTATATGCTGTTCTCAGATGCAATAATTTTAATTTCGAATCTTTGGTGCATTTTGCCTTAATTGAATTTATTTATTTATATTACAAGTAATTAATTTTACCGTGCAATGCGTGGAAACAAATTATAATTTAATCTTAAATTTTATAATATAAAAATATTCTTTCGTTTGTTAAAGATTTTGAAAATTTAAGTCAGACATGTGTTTTAATAATTTAATTTAATTTTGTATATAGTGAGTAGAATTTGAGATCCATCAGAAAAAATTTTGACCTTCCAAAAGAGTGTAGTACTCTATCTTTTTCGAGTTAATGGGTACACAACTCAAAAAACGATTACATGTTGTTCGAATATCCCCTTGCTACTCCTACTCTCAAAGTCATCGTGTTCACAACACCAACGAAAACGGGGCTGAAGATATGCGCCATCCACCTGTTGCTCTTGTAGACGGATGTCTCAAATACGAGAAGGACAACAAAACTTTTGTGGACATCTTATCAATCATATGTCTAGCATCCTATTCGATCTCTTTGTTGATCGACGTTCTGCAAAAGAAATTTGGGACGCACTTAAGAAAATGGGAGATGACAAATCCATAGTGAAGCAACTTCACGAGTAAGAAAATCTGATTGTTGTACTCAACTAAGGCATGAAGATCTACGAGATACTGCAAGCGAATGTACTTGAGAAGTTCCCTCCTTCCTAGGTAGAGTACCAAAACATGCTAAAGTACAATAAATATATGAGACCTCACTCACGAGGAGCTCATCAATCACATTTGCACAAAAGAAGCGAATCGCCTTAAAGATAAGGCTTCCAACACAATAAATTTTTCAAATGCTAATTTTGTGAAATCCTAAAAGTGTTCTGCATGAACAAATAAGTTTGCTTAACTACAAGACCCCGAATCATGACAATAAATTCAAGGCAGAGAAAGAGATTTTCAAGTTATAAAGTGGAATGTATTTATTCAATGGAGTAATAAAAAATATAAAATATAATAAAAATTTAAAAATAAATATAATTGGAGAATGATTATCTCTGATTAAAAATTAGTTTAGCTATTAGTTAGGTGATGACCGTTCCACTGCCGACGAGGCTTAACATGCTCACAGTTGATTTGACAATGACACATCAATATACGAGTCATTATAATTTTTTTATTATTATTTTGTATTGAATAATATTAAATTATACCCTAATAAAAAAATCCTAATTGTAAAGTGAGAAATAATATATATATATATATATATTTGTATTTAATATTTTTTATCAACGAGGCATGCTACATCGTTCGCATGCATATATCGTTAGTTGGGTAGAGTTTATTGATTCAAAATAGGGTTTAATCTCTTTTGAGTTTTTCCCATCAAAATGTAAATGTAATCTACGCAAAAAAATAATATAATTAATTAATGAGGCATGCTACATTTAATATTTAATATTTAATATTAAATATTTTTATCAATGAGGCATGCTACATCATTCGCATGCATATATCGTTAGTTAGGTAGAGTTTATTGATTCAAAATAGGGTTTAATCTCTTTTGAGTTTTTCCCATATGTAATCTACACAAAAAATAATATAATTAATCAAGTTAAATAAATAATATTTTTTAAAGTCATATAATATCGAAATTATTATTATAGTGCACCGTAAGACTTCACTTAATGCATTATTTGTAAATCTATAATGCATATGAGAAATTTTCTATTCTAAAAATAAAACATCAAAACTATGAATTGACATGATAGTATCGTAATTTAAAAATTGGCAAATTGTGAGTTGATTGAAATTGACCATAAATAAGGCAAATTTAAAAATAAGTATTAATAGAGGATTTAAAAATTCTAAGAAATAAGAAAAGTAACGGTTATACTTTAGTTATTTTACACTTCTATCCTTATTACATCTAAAATCACATAAAATAAGATTAATTATCAACCATAGATTATTATGCCCGACCTTTATGTATTGGGGGTTGGGACAAAGGCCTAGGGCCCCAAATTTGAGGGCCCCAATTTTTGTAAAAAAAATATATTTATATTTGAAAAATTATTTTAATTATTTTTAGTAAATTTACAATATGTAATATATATATATATATATATATATATTGTTTTCTTTTTTTTTTCCTCTTGACCTTAAATCGAATCGAATGATAGTCAATATTTCAAACTAAATTATGAATTTAATTTTTCTTTTAAGTATGTTGATTATAATTAAATATTTATAATTTTACATTGTTTATTTTATAAATTTTAGATGTTATATTTTAATATATCTTTTAGTTAATTGGTTGAATCATAAATAACTACTACCTCTATTCTATTAAAGTTGACTTTATTTTGATCAAATATGTGTAATTTTTATTAAAGCAAAAGCAACTTTAGTAGAACAAAAGAGTAATAATTTGGCTGGATTTGAGTTAGTTTGTTGATAAATTATTTTTTCTCATAATCATTTCTTAACAATTAATTATTATTTTTATTTGCTTAATTGATAGTTAGTTACAAAAGTATAGAATATGAATAGTATTTTGACGTGTTGAATAAAAGTACAAATGGCCCCTTTTTTTTTCTTTTCGCCCAGGACCTTGAAATAGTTAGGACCAGCCTGTAGATTATGTGAAATGAAAGGTGGAGATGAGTTCTTAGTTCCTACATAATCAAGTGTTCTTATTTGATTCAATTCCTATATATATATATATATATATATGTATATACACATCTATATATTATATAAAAATAAGCTTTTTACCGTTTTTTCTTAAGGAGCAATTATCTTTAATGAAGAGTTACGTCTTCCCTGAAAAGTCACCTTCAAAACATTCATATTTTTCGCTATAGTACAGATACCTTAGATTTTCAACCTCTTTCTTGTGAGAGTTTAATGTTTGCACTTGTATTGGATAGGGAGCGTCGTTGCGAAAGAGTCTGAGAAAGGGGCGCTCCGCCATAGTCCACTGACAGATGGACACTTCCATTTGGGCCACTGGCTCTTTTGGTTTTGAGTCTAATAAATTCTAATAATCTCTCCAGTCTTCTTCATTCTAAATTTTTTTTTTGGGTTGAATTTGGATTTAATTTGTATTGTTTTGAGGGAAAGAAGAAAGAAAGTTTGGATCTTAATTATTATTCTCAAGAAATCCTTGAATGAAATCAAATTTGATGCAAGTGAGATCACCGGAGATGAGTTTTCCCGATCCTATACAACCACCGAAGCCGTTATATTATCGGCGGCAGAGACAGAGCCACACACGGGTCCGCTCAAGATTTTCAAAACTATAGTAATATCTATTAGCAAGAATCCATGGAAATTAAAATTTTGGTTATAGCGCAATTAATCCAATAAATAAGTTAGGTTTGAAGCATTTATATAGTCCCATGTCCGCCTCTTCTCAACACTCGATTGTTCCCATGTCGAGGATTGGTTATCCCATGTCGTCGCCAGTTCTTTCTGATACCATACAAATATATGATGCCATTTGGTAACAAAGAATTGAAGATTATGGTTTTGAATTTTGGTGTGGTCGTGTGAAGCAGAAGACTCTATCGAAGGCCTCTTAGCTTCCTGGCAAACTTCCTCATCATTGGAACCTTCCTGACCTTTAACATGGTGCTTCCGTCGATCTACGGAAACGGCGTGACAATCCACATGATCTATGCCCTCCTGAGGCTATGCGGCTCTTGTGCTGCTTCTTCAACTTACTGAATCCTTCAGGGACCATGATGACAAGGTCTACGGCTTTATGACCCCTCATGGTCTCGCCGTCTTGAAGTCCGGCCTGGGTGTGGAAGTCCCCCGTGACAAAAGTTAATCTTGAGCGTGCTGGATTATATAGCGTGTGCATGTGTGCATGAAGGAGTAGTTATAAGGTGGTTGAGTTTGTTGAGTTTGTTAGTTAGTTTACATCTAGAAGCTAGCTAGATTAGTCTAGAATAAAGGAGATTCCTCTTTGTAACTGCAACTTCTCATGGTTTATAAATAGAGTGACCATATGCAGTAGAGTTCTATGATTTTATATACTCATTTTCACTCAATATATGAATTCTCTCTTTTCTAGCATCTCTTTTCTACTCTTCAAATCCTTTCTCACTTTATACTTTAACATGGTATCTAGAGCCTTTTAATTTCCTCTTTTCTTTTATTTTTTTTCTTCGGTCATGGCTATTGGCTCCACTTCTTCCACATACAATCAACCACACTTTACTCCTATTTTGGTGAATCTTGATCGAACAAATTATGCGCATTGGGGAGCGCAGACGCTGTGCACTATACGTGCCTATGATTTTGAGGATCTTATTTCTCAATTTGTGGCACCTCCTCCTCCTACACTTGTCTCTAGTTTGGCTAATCCATTGCCAAATCCTGCTTACACGACGTGGATTTGAAGAGATCAATTTCTACTTAGCTGGATGCTTGCATCAGTTGGTAATAATATAGTTGGACATGTCCTTCGGTCCTCTTCTTCATGTGAATTTTGGCGTATCCTTGAACGAATTTCCTTGCTAATTCTAAAGCTCGAATTATGCATCTTCATATGCTTATTCAAACCACTAAAGATCTATTAACATAAAGACATATTCATTGAATTTACTAGTGAATATTGACTGACTTGTTATTCATCTCCCCAGTCAATATTTACTAGTGATGTATTACATCCGTATTCATCTCCCCAGTCAATATTGACTGACTTGTTATTCATCCGTATGATCTAGTTAAAGACATATTCACCTCCCCAGTCAATATTTACTAGTGATAAAGACATATTCATTGAATTTCACCATGATCACTATGTTGTAAAGGATAAGGCCTCACTCAAACCACTACTGAGGGACATCTATCTAATGGACTTTATCATCTGGATTTGTCCTTGCTTAGACGTTCCAATGATCTACAACATGAGTATTCTTCTTCTTTAGCTCACACTCAAGCCTCTCCTAGGGATCAACCTTCTTATACTTCTTTCCTTTCTCATAAAACTGATATAAATACTTTACACAAAGTTTTAGGTCATCCATCTCCTCCCGTGCTAGCAAGAGTCTGTAGTGAGTTAAATTTACCATTTGTTGCATCTTCCTTACAATTCCGTGAAGCTCGTAAAGTTGGTAAAATGCATCAAAAAGCTCACTCAACTCAGCCTGTAAAAACTCTTAAGCCTTTTGAAATAATACACTCAGACCTTTGGGGTCCTGCTCATGTATCTTCCTCTTCTGGTTTCAAATATTATGTTCATTTTGTGGATGATTTTACACGATACACTTGGATATATCCAATTAAAATCCAATCTGATGCATGCTTAGTGGTAAAACAATTTATTGAAATGATTAAATGTCAGTTTTCTGTTACCATTCAAACCTTGCAAATTGATTGGGGAGGTGAATATTGACTGACCTGTTTCATTTCTTTTGTCTCTAGGCATACGGTTCCAACATCCTTATCCTCATGTACATGCTCAACAAGGTAGAGTCGAAAGGAAACATATGCACATAGTGGATAATGGCATTTGTCTTCTAGCTCAAGCCAATCTTCCTTTTAAATTCTGGTGGGATGCCTTTCAAGCCTCCACTTATCTCATAAACAGGTTACGTACTCCTTGTCTAAACAACATCTCACCATATCAAGCTCTTTTTCACCACAAACCAGATTACAAGCTATTGAAAGTTTTTGGATGTGCTTGCTTTCCCTATCTTAAATCCTGTAACTCTCACAAGCTGATGTTCAGATCCACAAAATGTGTTTTTCTAGGGTATAGTGAGCATCACAAGGGATATAAATGCTTAGGACCCTCGGGTAGGCTCTAATCTCTGATACTGTCCATTTCAATCAACTTGATTTTCCTTACTCTAGCTTGTTCTCAACCGGTCCAGCTCCTTCATCTGCAATTTCTTCTCCTTTGCTCTCTTTTCCTTTGCCTCTTCCCATCTCCTCTTCATATATACACTCAGCTCATTCCAGTCTACCTCCTTCATCTCCAACCACTATATCTTCTTCTTCCTCTTCTTCTCAACCTTCACATCCTCCTGGTTTTTCTCCCGTACATGTTTCTTCTGCTCATGTTACTCCATCCCCAGCTCTTACACCTCCTCATTTCACAAATTCCCTTACTCCAGCTCACACTTCTGCTTCTATCTTAAACTCCACCTCTCTTACTTCAAATCCTACATCAACACTTATCTTGCACTCCACCTCTTCTACTCCTCTTGTCATATCCACTTCTGCATCCTCCTCTACTCGGCTGATCTCCTCTCCTATTCCTTCTTACTCTTTTCCACAGTAAGATTCTCTTCCTGCTCCGATATGTCCTGTTCAGAATACTCATGCTATGGTGACTCGAGCAAAGAATGGTATTTTTAAACTTTTTAGTGTTGTTATGGTTCCATCAGAGCCATATACAGACTGTGAAGCTCTTGCTTCACCTGATTGGTATAAAGCCATGGAGGCTGAGTTTGATGCTTTAAAGAATAATCATACTTGGACTTTAGTTCCTTATGATTCTAATATGAAGATGATTTATAATAAGTGGTTGTATAGAGTTAAAACACATGCAAATGGCTCTCTTGACAAACTAAAGGCTAGATTGGTTGCTAGGGGTTTTTAGCAACAAGTTGGGGTGGACTTTCTTGAGACTTTTTTTCCAGTTGTGAAACACTCTACTATAAGGTTTGTGTTCTCTCTTGCTGCATCCTATTGTTGGTCTATTAAGCATATAGACATCAACAATGCCTTTTTAAATGGTGTTCTTGAGGACAAGATATATATGTCTCAGTTTAAAGGTTTTGAAGATAGAGAGCATCCAGACTTTGTTTGCAGACTACATAGATCTCTTTATGGTTTGAAACAAGCCCCTATAGCTTGGTATGATCGGTTTAGGAGATATCTTTATAGCCTTGATTTTCTCAGATCTTGTTCTGACTTTTCACTCTTCCACAGGAAGATTGGTGATAATTTTCTCTTGGTTCTTGTCTATGTTGATGATATTCTCATCACTGGAAATAATTCTTCAGATATTTCTTCACTTATTGAGTAGCTGAATGTTGAGTTTGCACTTAAAACTCTTGGAGAGGTGAGTTATTTCTTGGGGATTGAAGTAACTAGGGATGTTGGCTTTACTTATTCTTTATCTCAGAAGAAATATATATCTCAATTGCTTCATAAAACAAAGATGTTTGATTGCGATCCATGCTCTACACCTATGGTTTCTTCTCTGAAATTATCAAAAACAGAAGGAGTTTTGTTGACTAATGCTTCCATGTATAGGAGTGTTGTTGGTGCATTACAAAATCTTACTTTGACAAGGCGAAATATTGTTTTTGCTGTGAACTAAGTAAGTCAATTTGTGACTGCTCCTACCACTTCTCATTGGCATGCTTGCAAAAGACTTCTTAGGTATCTAAAGGGTACTGTTTCATTGGTGTTAGACTTGAAACCAGCCTCTGCACTTTGTCTTGAGGCATACTCTGATGCTAACTGGGCAAGCTGTTCAGATGACATGAGATCTATAGGTGGACACTATATTTTCTTTGGTTCAAACTTAGTTGTTTGGAGTTCAAAGAAGTAGGAGGTTGTGTCTAGGAGCAGTGCAGAATCTGAATATCGAACTGTGGAAAATGTTGCTATGGATATACTTTGGTTGTAGTCTTTATGTGCTGAGATTAGTATGACTTTAGCTGCTTCTCCTCTAAACTTATGGTGTGACAACTTAAGTGCCATTGAACTTCCTTCAAATCCTATGTTTCATGCTAGGACAAAACACATAGAGGTGGATATTCATTTTGTTAGGGAAAAAGTTGCTGCTCACCAAATGTAATTTGGTTTGGTTTGGGATTTTACAAACCATACTAATTTTGGTTTAGTTTGGTTTGATTTGGTTTCAAACCAAATAAACCAAACTTCTAAATATATTTTCTTTTTTCTTGATTTTTTCCTTATATGTTAACGAGTTGGTAATGTTGCATTATGTTTTAAATTTATTAATTTTTATACAATATTGTTTAGAGTTTATGTGAAATTATATGAATATTTGAGTAAAAGGATTTAAGTTTTATTTAAAAAGTGATAAACTTAAAAGTGAATAATGTTATGAAATTATTTTGATGTAAAAAAGTTTATTAAATATCGCTTACGAATAATATATATCGACTTAATTTAATAAATAAAACTAAAAAAATTCAACGTTTTAATTCATATTGAAACATTACTTTTTCAACATATTATTATTTTTTGAATATGTATTATAGTTGTTTCAATTAATATTGACTAAAAAGTCCAAACTGTTGTATCAAATGTGTAGGCAGAGGTGCCCATGTTTCAGTTACAGTTAGAATCAAAATCGAAACTAGCGATTTCACGGTTTCAAGAATAGAAAATGGAACCAAACCATTTAAAAAGGTAGACGGTTATGGTTTGAACAAGAACGTGCATTTTTTGTTCTAACCGTTTGAACGATCTTTCTTTTTAAAAATTGGTAAATTTTATTTTTTATTTATTATTTTTTTATGCTATTTAAATTAAAAAATAAAGATAATGTTGTATTTTCAACACATAATAATATATTTTCATCAAAAGATTGAACTTATAACAAAATAATATTAAAATAAAATAATTATCATATTCACCGTTCAAAGTGGGAACTGTAGATTCAAAAAAATTGGAATCTAACCAAATCATGAACCAATTTTTAAGATTTTAGTTTGAAACGTTTGTCACGGTTGTAATTTTGATTTTCTATGTATTCCACAGTTCAAGTTCGGCTGGTCACCATTAAATTAATAAAAAAAAATTGGTGTAAAAAGATTAAAATATTAGTTGTTATAGAAGTAAACATAAAACTTGTTTAAACCAAACCAAACTAAAAAAGATTGGTTTAGTTTGGTTTCCTTAAAAAAAAATATGGTTTGGTTTGACTTCTCTAAATATTAGTTTGGTTTGGTGGTGTGTTTTCTCACCCCTAACTTTAACAGAGCGATTTCGTCCACGCCCTCATTTCCGTGCTTGTCTTCGCGGCCATCACCTTCTCTCACTACAACGTCTCTGCTTGCGTCTTCCCCTCCCACGCCAAGGAGCTGGATAAAGCAATGAAGAGTTACTGCATGAATAAATTACTCACAAACTATCTGTTTCTTTTAATGATGGAAATTTTTTTTTCCATTTCTGAGAAAAATTAATGGAACTTTGAACATCAAGTCAACTACATGCGAAATAAGGTTCTTCATTATCTACGAAAAGACACATCTTTCTCACTCTTTGAGCTTCTTGGAGAAGGAATTTTATATCACACTCATTGCCTTTTGGAAGATCACCAAATAATGGATTCAAGAAGCTACTTGGAAAAGGACTTTCCTTAAACTCAATCCCAACATTGGAAAGTGATAAAATGGAGTTCAAGAAAGAGAAACAAGTGAGGTAAAGTCTCTATGCTCGTTCTCTACTTTGCATCCCGTTTTCCAATCTTTGTAAAGTATGCATGCTTGTTTTACTAAGAGAGGAAGTGTCCCTTTTAGGTTCTACAGTGAAGAAAAACAAAATCTTGATGTTACGTGGGAGAGAGAGGGAGAAAAATTATAATACTCACTTTAAAGAAATACATGTAAAAAATACCCAAAATCTCAATTTTCATGTAAAAAATACCCATTTTGCATTGGAATTCGAAATACACCTGTAAAAGTCAAACTTTTTTCTTAAAATGTGAAAGTTGTTAGAGAAAGTGATGAATTTAATTTAAGAAAATATTTTTTAAAACACCTACTTTGGACCGCCCTCTTCCCCCTTCTCTTTCTCCTCATTTTTCCCTTGGACCTCTTGCTCACCCTCTCCCTTGGACCTCTCGCATCTGCCCCTTCTCTTTCTCTTCCTCCCAGCCTCCTCCAGACCTCAGACAGCTTCGATCAAGCTTCGAACGGTTCCGACAGACCCCGAATCACTCCGAATGGCTCCGGACGGCCCTGAAACCGCCTTGAACCATCCTGAACAGCCTTGAATCACTCCGAACAGTCTCGGACAGAACCGTACAGCTCCGAACCAAGCCCGAAATACCCCGAACAGCCCCGCACAAGCTTCGAACGAATCTCAAACACCCTGAACAACTTTGAACAACCTCAAATCTCCCCCGAAATCACCCCGAGACCAATCTGCAACTATAGAACCAAATCTTAGAAGGAAACTTCTCCCAATTTAATAAAAAACGGAATAGAATTTAAAAGCTTCAATTGGACT
>JAPKLX010000063.1:1150563-1360021 GCA_026898415.1 Leonotis leonurus
CCCCCCCCCCCCCCCCCCCCCCATACACCAATCTAGCTCTTTCGGGATCAATAATACGCGAGCCACCCTTGCGGGCGCTGCTCGCTCGGCGCTCGCGGGGTGACTTGTGCCGCATTCCCGAACCTGTTCCACACCCCCGACTTGTACTCGGGTCGTCCATTACGCTTTATCGTGTCAAACTTCATCTTCACGACTCAATTTCGCGTAATTTTTCAATTCACCAAACAACCTAAAATAACGAACAAAATACTATATAAAATGAACTAAAATACTAAGAAACGAGACTCGAACACACGTGTAAAAAATGATAAAAACGTACCAAACAAACATCCTAATATTTACATTAAAAATTTCTTTAGACATGTATCGACTATTAAAGTATATAATCACATTATTTTTTTATTATCATAATTTATATTAAATCAATTAATTATTATTCAAACTAAGTAATGCTCGTTTTGTATACATAAAGGTTGTTCTTACTATTCGTTTGGACTGTCGACTAAGACTTATATTATCACAAAAAAATATTAATATTTTAAATATTACAGATATTTTATTTGGTTAGTATCTTTTTCAACTGATTTTATAATTTTTTAATTTAAACCGATTTATCGGCAATACATAATTCTAGGTGTACAACACAATACAAAATTAGGGATGACAATGGGCTGGATCTGAACCAGATCTTATTTGGTCCAGATCCAGATCCATTTTTTTCTCGTCTTGTCCAGATCCAATTCACATCCTTTGGATCTAAAATTATTAGACTCTTACCCAAATCCATTGGATCAACGAGTTTACGGTTCCAGATCCAAATCCATATTTTTCTTAAACAAATATTCAAAATGAGAAAAATATTATATTGAAAATATCCAAACATTAAAATTTTAATCATTTAACAAATATAAATTTATACACCAAAAAAATGACATAATCGGTGCAATGTGTACATTCCAATCATTAATATTTGTAATAATCGATCTCAAAGTCTTTGATATTATTAATATTTTCAAAATCACCAACATCGGACACAAATAAGAAAGAAGATTATAAGATATACACTTCTTTTACATAAGCATAATATAAATAATTAATAAAATTAAAATGTCAATAAAAGTAATATGTTCTCCATCTTCATCGGAATTTTTGGTAAAAATGTAACAAACATATGAGATATTTATTGTACATTTGTCGATAAAAATTAAAATTTATAAATTATCATTAAATTAAACAAACAAAATTAATTAAAACAAATAGATAATAATAGATTTTGACATATAAAAAAATAACTATTATTTTTAATGTCATTAACCATCTAATTTTGTAAATAAAAATAATTAAAATTTAAAATAAATATTATGTATATATAATTATTATAGTTGATATATTTAATTCTGGATCTCGGCCGAATTTGGACCAAATCTGGATCTAAAAAATAAAATTATAAATCTAAATCCAATATTTGAGAAATAAACTTAGATTCAACCCAAATTTAACGGGTACAAAATTTATTCGACCAAAATCCATAAAAATAGATCTAGAGTACCGAATTTGAACGAATTCCTAGATCCATTGTCATCCCTAATCGGGACGATGTACTAGTTAATATTAATAACATCAATTGAAAAGGTCTAATCCGCTGGAGAACTTTATTAATTATAATTATCTAATAGAAATTTAGATAAACATTGGTACTGTTGCCCACTGTTTTATAAAAGCAACACTAACGAACTTTTTGAACTTCTGGCGCCCCATTTATGCCCCATTAATTGACAACAATATCCCTACACACCCACGTCACAACAACCAAAATTGCCCAAACACAGAGTCCACTTTGGTCTTTTCCTCCCAACCCCTCTCTCAAGTCTCAACTTCTTCTTCCCTACTAAGATCGCATGCATAATTCAAGATTCATCCCCCTCAAAATCACCTTGTTAACTCCAAACTTCACTTTTCTAATGTAGGATATTTTACTCTCTCTCTTTCTCTCTCTCTCCTGTATTATTTTTCTTCTTAATTTTGAGTGTTAATGGCGAAATGGAGGGGCAATCGGCACCCAGGAAAGAGATATTCTAGAAAATTTGTAGCACTTGCGATGCTGTTAACGGTAACGGTGCTTCTATTAACGGTTCTCGAGCTCGGAATAAGCTCTCTTCCTGTTGGTGCAGAAGAGGACTCCTCGTCGATCGATGACGGCGTCAGAGCGAAGCGTGTGATGTTAGAAAAGTAATTTCTTCTATCTCTGGTTATTTTACAAATCAATTTTCGCAATCCAATATTTTGATGCAAATTGCACAAAATTATTTCATTTTTTGTTAGAAGAGAAGGATTGGAAGAAAGAGGAGATGAGTGGACTGAGGTAGTTTCCTGGGAGCCTAGAGCTTTCATCTACCACAATTTTCTGGTGAGTTTTTTGCTGATATATTTGTTTAAATTAGTTTAATGCTCTGTTTTCTTCCCCTGTTTTATGCAGCATAATGAGAATGACACTGAGTTTGAGATCAGTTTGGAGTAGTCAGTCTAAGCTTAGAGAATTAAACATTAAGGAGGTGATTGGTATGATGGAATGGAATAAGGTAGGAATAGAATGGAGTGTGGAATGTAATGAAGTGTGGAATGTAATGAAATTATTCATCCATTCTTATGCTTGGTATGTATAAGGAATAAGAATGGAATGGAATGACAATTTATTTATTAATTTAATCATTATAATTGATAACTACAAATAAAGTAAATAAATAAATTATATTTATATTGTAATGCGAAATCATACTTTTAATATTCCAAGTAAATTTATTATTATCATTTATGTTAAAAAAAATTGTCGAAATTCTCTATTTTTTCTTTATTTTTCAATTATTTTTATGGACCAAAATAATTTAAAAAAATATATATATTTCAATATATGATATAAAACGTGGGGGTGAACATTCGGATACATGGTTCAATTTTGTCTAAAAAATCAAACCAAACCAGATTAATAAAAATGGATCGAAAAAGATAGTTCAACCAAACAAAAAATTAACTAGACCAAACTAACAAAATTTATTTTGATTTAGTTCAATTTATCCAAATATTTTATTTCGTAACTTATTCCATTCAATTTTAAAATAATTAATTAAAAAAAATAATCATTCATTTATATCTTCAATAGTTATCATGTACTAAAAAATTAAAAATCTAAATTAAAAATTATAATCACAATACTTAAATTATTAAAATATTCTCATATATCTTCAATAGTTTCAAATGATAATAAACATTATAAATTTATTGAATTTCCTAGTTTGTAAATCTAGAAAAAATAAAAATAAAAATGAAGTGAATAAATTATCACATTTAATTTATTAAATAATTTTAAAATTTAAATTATATTATAAAATATAATAAAAATAATAAAATTATATATGATAAAATAATTTTATTTGATAAAAATAAATTATATTTCAATATTAAAAAATAATTCGATTTTTGTATATTCTTTTGATTTGGTTTTATCTAAATCCTATTCAAATCTAATTAGAATTTGATTTTGAAATAAAATCCAACCAATCAAATATTTGAGTTTGATTAATTTTGCTCACACCTACTAAAACGTGTATGCTATGTTATAACTAGGGGTGTAATCGAATCGAACTGAACCGAATACTGTCAGGCTCGAGTTCGGATCGATTAAAAATTCGAAGGCTCGAGTTCGGTTCGAGTTTTAAAAATTAAACTTGAGTTCAGTTCGATAAATAAAAAACAAGCCCGAGTTCGGTTCGTAAATTATTCGATTTAATAGTAAATTCGAACCCGAGCTCGAACTCGGCTCGAGTTCGTTAAATATTCGAGTTCGAGTTCGTTAAAAAACTCGTTTATTAAATTATTTTGTTAATATTATATATTTTTATATTATTTTGATAAATTCGTGAACTAGTTCGTATATAAAGTTCGTGAAATATTTAAAGTTCGACTCGTTTTTAAAGTTCATGAACAAACTCGTTAACAAAGTTCGTGAACTAATCGAAGCTCGGTTCATTAAATTATATTCGAACATGTTCGCGAACTTTTCGAAGCGAATACCTTTAGACTCGAGTTCAGCTCAAAAAATTATTCGAGCTCGGTTTGAGGCTCGAGTTCGGTTCGTTTAGTAAATGAACAAATTCGAAATGAACAAATTATAAAATAAGTCATTTTGCATAGCAAATAAATAATATCAAAAAATTTAAAAATATATAATTTATATCATTTAATGAATCTTTCTAATAATATATATTTTTATTAAAAACAGTTTTTTAAATATTATAAAAAATTTAACATTTTTTTTGGTAGGGGAGAGGTGTGATGTATAGTAAAATTAACAAAATAATAAATATTTTAATTAATTTTGTCTTAATGAAAAATAGCAAAAAAAAATATTAAATAATTAGTTTGGAGCCTTTGATTAGAGAGGAATGACTAATACCTCTCCTAATGGAATGGTAATTCCAAACGGAATGTCGATTCCTAATCACAATACGAACCAAACAAAGGAATGGAATGGGGGAATGAATGGTCATTCCATTCCACCCTCCATTCCATCATACCAATCACCTCCTCCTAAGGAATCACCTCCTCCTAAGGGAGTGATAGATTTGGTTTTATGGGAAAACTCTTGAATCCTATATTTATGTTTTGTTTTTTTTATTATATTCTATGTTATAATGACAAGGATTTATGCAATCTTTCACCTTTGTATTTCTAGAATTTTTAGAATTTTAATTCTTTAGAATTCAATTGATTTATTTAGTTTGGTCATATAAATGTGAAAAAAAAATTAGATTTGGTTTTATGTAAAACTCTTGAATCCTATATTCTTATTGCAGTTTACATCCTTACTTTGTTGACATAAAAAACATATATTTGTTTGACTTTTTGTTCTATTATTGGCAGTCCAAGGCAGAATGTGAGTATTTGATCAAACTTGCCACACCCCATTTGGTGAAATCAACTGTCGTTGATAGCGAAACTGGCAATAGTATAGATAGCAGGTTTGTTTTTATGATCTATGTCCTTCACTACTTGTGTTTGCTTTTTGTGTTTTATACAAATAACTATCTCGTTGTTCACTCCCGATGCAATAAATGACTCCAATTATCAGTGATCGTACAAGTTCTGGAACTTCCTTCAGAAGAGGAAGAGACAAAGTAATCAGAGCTATTGAAAAGAGAATAGCAGACTACACTTTCATACCTGTAGGTAAGGGAACTTAACTCAGAAGCTGCTATAATGGTGGTGAATATTCAGTTTCAAATCGAAACAAAATATGTTTTTCGACTATGATGCATGGATTCGGTAAGAGTGCTGTCTGGTTGATTTTAATAGATGTTGTAAAGCCTAATGAACTTTAACAACTGATTTACTTGAAGAAACTATATCAGTATATGAGAATCAACAATTTGTACGTCGAAGAGTTCTTTATTTCATGAAAATGAATTATATCCCATCATAGTTGTCTAATTATGCTCTTATTTAAACAACAGAGCATGGAGAAGGCCTGCAAGTTCTGCACTATGAAGTGGGGCAAAAATACGAGCCTCATTTTGACTACTTTGACGATGAGATCAACACGAAAGACGGGGGTCAAAGAATGGCAACCCTTCTTATGTACTTCTTTGCCCCTTATTGATATTATGATATACCATCTTTTGAGATGCAACTTTCTATATAGTACTACTTTTACTATCAAGCCTGCAGTTTCAAGAATGCAATAATGCAGGTCGGAAGTTGAAGAAGGTGGTGAAACAGTCTTTCCAGAAGCCAAGGGAAACGCTAGCTCCGTGGCCGGGTGGAATGGAATGTCGGAGTGTGCTAAGGAAGGCGTTTCTGTAAAACCAAAAATCGGAGATGCACTACTTTTCTGGAGCATGCGTCCGGACGCTACTGTCGACCCTTTAAGCTTGCACGGTGAGTTCCACTTGTTAATTCAAATTCAAATCTCATCTCACTATTATTTCTCCTTATCTATTTCTTTTTGCTTTTTAGGAGCTTGCCCAGTTATTAAAGGGAGTAAATGGTCATGTACGAAGTGGATGCATGTTGGTGAGTACAAAACATAGGAAACTCATAAATCTTATACGCCTTTTATCCACCAAAATTCTTACAGTTTGATCGCGAGTTTTAATGTGGTGTTTTGATTTTATATAAAAGAGTATGTAATGAGTGTGGTTCGGATGTTTGTGAGAGTATGAGAGAATGCGAAAAAATTGTAGTTTGAGTATATTAATAAAAACTTTATTAAAATGACAAATTTTCAAGTGTAAATGAATTTCGTTGATGGATAAAGTAAATCATAATGTTTGTTGTATGTATTAAACGTTGTTTATCTTGGCAATTCTTTTAAGTTATAGATTAATATTTGAGGAAGTCTGTCTCACAAACTTCATCCCTTTAGTGATAATTTTGCATGTAAATTCTATTGGAATTGTGTTTGTGTGTAGATGTTGTGCGAGATATAAGGAATTGAGCTGACCATGGATTGAGTTCAACAAGTCAAGGAAACGTGACAGTTAAGGATGGGGAGCTAGAAAGAGAAGAGGATAGTGTCACGATCCCAAGACGGGATTGAGACGAATGATATGACTTACATAAATAAGGATAATTTTTGATGGAATAGAACATGCAATTATTATCAATAAGGATTGAAATCACTGAAAGCTACCACATTCCCAATGTATGATGACATTGGAGATGATCTTGTTCAAAATAAATTAAATCTCGGGAAAATCAAGAGTTTATGAATTCGAAACATTTTCAAAGTTCAAAATAAAGTAAGGTCAAATTCATGTAAGGCACAACAAAATACTAGTTTGAAGGAGGAAGTTGCGCATATGAAAACATGCATTATAACATTTGAGATAATGGCATGTAAATACATAAATTATCCACGAATTCTAATATTGCACACAAACTAAAAAATATTCCCTACAATACATAAACTACTTATTATTCGCTTTTTCCAACATTGAGCTTATTTTGGTCAAAATAGTGATGGCATGGACCCGAATTAATGACGTGTAAGTCCACCTAAGCCTAAACGACGCCATTTTTCATGAATACCTCTTCTCATATACGACGGAGTATACCTCTTCTCGATTGTGCAACCTATAACCGACCACACTAAGTTTGAACAAAAACGACGTCGTTTTGTTTTAATAAAAAACAACGTCGTTTAGGCTTAGGTAGACTTCCACATCATTAATTCGGGTTCATGTCATCACTATTTTAACCAAAATAAGCCTGATATTGAAAAAAGCAAAGAATATGTAGTTTATGTATTGTGGGAAGATTTTTTAGTTTGTGTGCAATACCAAAATTCGTGGATAGTTTATGTATTTAAAGGCTAGTATCTCATAACATTTTATCCCATTATTAAAAGCCAAACTATATATTACTTTACTAATTAAAAAAATAAAAAACTTTATTTACAAGTGGAAACATTACAATCGAAAAGGAATATAACACTTGGGTGTGCATATAAAAAGTAGAGATAATGGTCTGTAAATACATAAGCTATCCACGAATTTTGATATTGCATACGAACTAAAAATTCTGTCACACAATACATAAACTACCTATTCTTCTTTTTTTTGTACCTCAAACTTATTTTGGTCAAAAGTAGTGATGACATGAACCCGAATTAATGACGTTAAAGTCCACCTATGCCTAAACGACGCCGTATTTCATTAATTCGGGTCCACAACATCGTTTAGGCTTCCACGTTCAGGTTTAGTGGACTTCCACGTCATTAATTCGGGTCCATGTCATCACTAATTTGACCAAAATAAGCCCAATGTACAAAAAAACGAAGAATAAGTAGTTTATGTATTGTTTGTCTTAATTTTTAGTTTGTATGCAATATCAGAATTCGTGGATAGTTTATGTATTTAGAGACCATTATCCCTAAAAAAGTAGGAGTATATATTTGATAGCTCATTGTTGCGATAGAGAACTTCCTACGATTTTTTCCTTCATTGTATGAGGACTTTGATACTACTATACTTTTTATAGAAAAATAGCTTTAAGGTTAGATATTTACCTTACAGTATGATAAAATCAAATTAATATCATATTGTTAAAAAAAAATGCTCTCTCGTATTGTCTGTAATTTTCTTGGTCAGCGCAACTTACCAAGTTACGATATGCAATGGAGCAATAAGCTCACTTAGGCATTTCCCATTTGTAAATTTTTATGTAAGTTGGTTAAGATGTAATAGAGGTTTATTATATTTGTTATTAAATAAATATTAAAATATATGAAATCTAGTGAAAGAGCAAAACTAATAAATTATTATTAAAATTTTATTATTTATCTATGTAATATGTTACATTATAAAATTTTAAATAGAAAATTTTAATTAAATATTATTATTTGTTTTATCTTAGAGATGGTAAAAAGGAAACAATAATCAATTAATTAATGAAAACAAATCAATTTTGAGTGAGATGCAGCTCATTTGGTACCTCCACTTTCATTTTCTTATTTTTGTGAATTGATTTTGAAAGTTAGTATCCACATTTGAGCATTGAAAATGGAATATGGAATATGGTTGTGACAACAACTGTCATTATTTTTGTCAAATTGATATTTTGGAAGATGTTGCTAATAGTTAAGGAGGAAGATAACACTTGTTCTGAATAAGAAAGGCGCAACAGTTCCTAAAAGCACAAATTTTCACCAAACTCTAGTTTTAACCACCAATAAAAATGGGGAAAATGTTAAATGATTTTATGCGGCAATTTTATTGAGTGAGTTATGTGTCTCAACTTATTTTAAACTTTCAGTATGTGGCGTTGTTTAGACCAGACCCACTGTCCGATAAAGGGACTCAGTAACAGGTACGAAGAATATTTCCAGCCGATATAAATTTATTTTATTTTATTAAATTGCTCGCAAGAGAATGAGTTCGTTATAGATCAATAAGTTGACCCTAGTCGTATTCTCAAGAAAGACTTTAAATTAATCTTTGTTCATAAAATGGAAAGTAATAAAAAGGAATTGATTTGAAGTATTATATCTAGATGAAGAATGTAAATAAGAAACGCAATTTAAATCTAATCTAAGAATGCGAAATAAATCTAATCTAAAAAAAGTACTAACTTTGAAATTGAATGCAAAAGAATTACGGAATGAAATCTGGAAATGGCAAAGGGAATAAGAAATTGAAAGCATAAACAATAAAACAAATTTAAAGCAATAAACGAAACAAAAATAAGTAAAGGGAAAACGAACGAACTTGAATTAAGAACTGGAAACGGTCTTTGAATTCACAACGAAAGAAATCTGAAAACGAACTACGAACTACGAATGTTGTAATCGGCTAATCTTGAAAACGAAAAATAATGTAAAGAACTATCTAGGTCTCGACTCTTGGATCGAGGTCGAGACGAGCTAATCTATGAAAGGAAAATATACAGAAAAGTGCTGGAAAAATATTCGAATGAGAATCACGCCGAGCATATATAGGTGAAGGTCAAGTCAGCGACCGCTTAAGGGTCAGCGGCTGCTGACCAGGTAGTTCCGTGCCATCCGCGGGCCGTTGGAACGGCCCCGAGTTACCCGCTAAGTCAGCGGCCGCTGAGCAAGGTCAGCGACCGCTGACTTGCTCTGGCGCGCGTCCGCGGTGCTGGCTCGGGTGTTGGCTCGTCGCTGGCGCAAATGGCCTAGTCAGCGGCCGCGGAGTGTCACGCGACCGCTGACTAGTGCCTCGGCACTTGTCTTCATTTTCTTCTCGTTTTTCGATTCTTCCTCGTTCCTTTTCTAACTTCGAAGCTCGTTTAGGCCAATGATCTTGAAACATAAAATGAAACATAAATCGGACCAAAACATCACGGATGAGGGAAAATAATACGAATAAAGCTACGGAAAACCTAAGTTTAGATGAACAAAATGAGACTAAACATTATGTACCAATCCTATGTTATATTGTTGGCCATAAGAGTTAAAGTTGATTACACGTTACTAGATAAAATAAAAGTAGATCGTAAAAATAAAAACTATATTGACAAATAAAGTAAATACAAACTATATAACCGAGTCGAGGAGTCATCTCTCCACAAGAAGAAATACGCTCTGATATTGCTCACGGATTGACGTATCGCCCACAAAGATGAAACGACTTCGTCTTTTAGAGAAGTAGCACCACAAAATCTCAAGGCCCCGACAAACTTAACGAGATTAGAGAACTGAGCAAACAATGTTCCTAAAATGCAAATTAAAATGTAAATATAGAGAGAAGGAGGAGAAGATAAAGATCTTGTTGTTTGTGTGTTGGTAGCACTCCTTACAACCTCCTGACGGAGGCTCAGTCGTTATCACTCCGGCACGATAAATTTATAAGTCCAATACTCTTCACTAGGTTTCGCTAGTGGCAAGTACATGGTCGATCCCACAGGGAGTTGGTGGATTCCTCTCTCGATGTAACCAAGCAGATTAATAAATGCTGTAAAAGTAAATAACTGAAAAGAAAGCACTAAAAGAGTTAAATGAGAAAGTGACTTGACTTGGGGGTTAGAGTCCTTGAGTCTTGACTTATGTCTCAATCATTGGTACAAAGTTATTCGTTGTCTCGACAAGTCATCGATTAAGGGCAGGCGTAAGAATGAGGTTTTACACCTACCACCCAAACGCATCACTCAAGCAGCCCCATTTTTAATCGTCACGTAGCCACTCAAGCCCCACCCAGCACACCCCTTTCAGCCCAGAAGGTAAGGATTTCTCACTCCCTATCCCCCTTGCCTAAGATTGCTCCTGGACCAAGCTTACTCAAATGTACCCGAATAGGCATTCGCGGGGAACACATCAACCATGGGCACACCATCTCAGACGCCCGTCTCATGGCTTCTCCACCTACATCACCACGCTGATCCCTCTAACTGGCAAGCAGGAAGTCGCTAACACTTGGAATTTCCAGCTCGCAGTTGGAACCTGATCTCGCCTAAGACTGCTACTGGCCAGACAACACCGAGGACTTGATCAAGTTGTATAAGATTCGGATCCAACTCTTTAGGAACTTGCCTAGACAACTATATGCACAGTTAGACCTCTCAAGACTTTATAAGTCTTGGACTCAATTCATCTTACCCCAAGTCAAGTCTAATAAACTAGCTACTCATGCAGAAAATAAAGAACAAGGATGAGATAAAAGAAAGCATACTTATATTAAAATACGAAAGTAAAGTGTTACCAAAATATCCTCCTGCCAGGACCAACCCGTGGCAAGGTCAAAAGCATAACAGAAAATATTAAAAGTGTTTGCCCGTAGGACTTGTTTCTTCCTCTCAATCACTCTTACGAAAATAAAGAACTAAACTCAGCAGCTGGGCGTTGCCCCTCCCCTCCTAATCTCTTTTTTCTTTGATTATAGCGTGGAGAATATATAGGTCTTCCATGGGCTTGGGCTTTTGTGTGGTGCCGGCTAGGGTTCCGGCAAACTTTCCCTCCCGATCAGATATCTCGCAAAGAAGGAAATAATCCCAATCCTTCCCCAAATCATTGGTGAAAGGAAAGTGCGAATAGTTTCCTTTTTCCGCGGAAGGAAATAAATCTAACGTGCATCCCTGCCTCTTGCCCTTCGTCTTGTGCTCTCCCAGCTGCTTGGCCAGTCCTTCGTCTTGCTCAGCTCGCTCCCTTGGTCTCCCTCTGCTGCAGTGTGGTCTCGGGCGGTACATTATCTTGAGCTCCAGATTGCCCAAGCAATCTTCGCGTATAATCTTGTCTCTTTCCCGGGATGACCTGCAACTTGCCCTGCATCCTGTCTGCCATAGACTTGTGTCCTCCCAGATACGAAATACGACACAAACAAAGGAAAAAGACTCGATCTAGACCTAAAACAAGACATAAAAAGAGTACAAAAGTCGGGCTCATCACGCTCACACACTTTAAGCATGATTATCCTCAAGCGTGTATATACAACTTGCCCAAAAAGAAGAGGAAAATAAAAGACTCAAACAGCCGACACACAAATATACATGCACCAAAAATAGTCAAGACAAATAGGAGTTGTCGAAGGGTCTTGTCAATGCGGCTGAGGTAGACTGTCAGGTCCTCCGTTAGCTCTGGCTAGGGGGACCTTGCTATTTTCATGATGCTCTTGGTGGGGTAGACAGGCGGCTTCTCGATTGGATCTTCGACAATTCGGGGCTCTCCATCAGCATTTTCTTCAATGGTAAAATGGCCATGTCAAAGTGGTCCTCCCTTTCCAAGAATCCTTCGTAGTCAGACTTGATCAGCCCAAACTGCTTCCCTATCAAGGAAGGCAGGTGGGATAGAGACATGCACTGCTGGGGCTTGGAGAGGATGTTGCGGATGTGGTTTGCCACGAACAAGGAGAAGTTGAGTCTTTGCTTCTTTTCCATGGCCCAAAGTATAAAGATTTCACTTTGGGTCACAGTATTGCTACTGTCCTTCTTGCCAAAGACATTGATGGCCAAGATGCGGTGACACATCTTGACCGCCCGGTCCACTAAGGCAGAAGCCTTAGACTCACTTCCCTTGAAGTTTTTGGTTCTGGCAAGACCTTCCCACATCCTATTCCACTGCTCCCTAGGTGCATTTGGGACTACTTTGATCTCATGCTTATACTCGGGGTTGAACTTCTCCTTGAAATCAATCATGCCTAGAATTACATCTAGGTCTTCGACGGCCACCTTCTGCTGTTTGCCTGTGAGTGAGAATTCCATTACACTAGGAATTCCTCCCATCTCGACCTCAATCTTGACACTACCATAAAATTCCCTGACTAGGTCACCATAAGTGGTGGTTTCCCAATCAAGAAATTTCTCCCACCCGATCGCTCTGAACCTTTCTCGTACTTGACTTTCCACGCCTAGCTGCTTTAATACTTCAAAATCGATGGTCTTGGGGACCAAAATTTCTCTTCCCTCCATTTCACTGATCTCTGCCTTGACTGCCCTCGCTCTCGTCCTTCTCAACGGGGTGGTCTTCTCCTTCTTTACGACAGTCTTGAACCACCGCTTTTTTGGAGTTTTCTCCCTGGAGGAGACTTCCTCCGCTTCTTCCTCTGTGGCTTTGCTGGAACTTCCCTTGGTCAACCTCCATTTCCTCAGCCTTTTCTTCTTCTGCCGCTTCCTCCTCCTCCTCTTCTTCTTCTTCGTCCTCCGCTTCTTTCTCCACTGCCTCCTCAGTCTTTATTAGAGGTGGGTTTTCCTCTTCAGCCACCACAGGTGGTGGTTGGGTGACTTCCATGGTTGGTTGCTCGGTTGACTCCATGGCAGGCATCTCTGGCATGATGGTTGGTGGAGGTAGTGATTCGGTGGTTGTGGATGAGGGTTGGCTGCTAGTTTTCTTCTTAGCAGGGGCTTTCTTTTTCACCATGGTGAAGGGTTAAAGGGGTATGGTGTTGGTTGGTTGCAAAGAGTGGGGGAAGTGGAGATGGTGGTGGTTGTTATTCTGGAGAGAGTGTTCGGGGTGTGTCGCGATGAAGGTGAGAGAGTGAAAGTGATGAAATGGTAGAGTAATTTTTGGTTTAGGGGTTTTGAGGGTGTCAGGGAAGTTGAAGAATTAGTGATGGGGTGAGTGGATGGTGGTAACGTATGGAGAAGTGGAGGAGTGGGGTAGGCGGTTATAGGGGGAGTAGGCTGGCTGGCAGCAGGCACTTGATTGCCTCGACTGCAGTGCTGACATGGCGACAGTTACTTTCAAATCAGCCGTTTCCCGCGCCGCTTCACTTCTCGACGCTTTTCTTGCACAAGACACAAACTAGGATTTCCTTGGGCGGGATATTTAATTTCCCGGGTTGGTCAAGAGGAACATCAAGTCAAGAACCTTCTCTTCTCCACTCACACACGTTGCTTGAGGCAAAGTACTAGAATGGGTCGATGGGCTCCAGGGCAAAAATCCAAAAATAAAAGCAAGGAAATAAAGAAAAACTAAAAACAATAAAATACCAGGTTGCCTCCTGGCCAGCACCTTGATTTCACGTCGTTGGCATCGACATAGTGCTGCTTCTTGCTCAAGCTTCTTCAAAAGGACCTTCTGGGGCAAGATCCGTTACTTCCTTTCTAGGGCGATATCCACAATAGGCCTTGAGCTTATTTCCATTGACTTTGAAAATGGTTTTGGTCTTAAGATCTTGAATGTCTGTGGAGCCATTAGGGTAATGCTCCTAGACCATGTATGGTCCTCTCCACTTGGTAGATAACTTGCCAGAGGCAAACCTAAGACGATTCTCGTATAATAGCACCATCTCACCCTTGTTGAACCTCCTTCCTCGAGCTATGTGGTCATGCCACTTTTTCAGCTTCTTCTTATACAAGGCAACATTGTCATATGCCTCAAGTCTGATTTCTTCCAGCTGTTACAGGCTTAGCTTTCTCCCTTCAACAGCTTCATCCCAGACTTGATTGATCTTACTCACTGTCCAGAATGCCTTGTGCTCCATCTCGACAGGTAAGTGGCACAGTTTGCCATATACCATATGATATGGAGATATCCCAAAGTTAGTCTTGTAGGCTGTCCTGTATGCCCAAAGTGCATCATCTAGGTGGTCACTCGAGTCCTTCCTCGTCTCGCCAACTGCCTTCATCAGAATGTTCTTGACAATGCGGTTGGAGACTTCAGCTTGCCCATTGACTTGAGGGTGGTATGCAGTAGACATACGGTGGGTAACTCCATACTTTCTTGAGCAAGTTGCTGATAGTGGAATTATAGAAATGTGAACCTCTGTCGCTGACTATTGCCTTGGGCATGCCATATCTGGTAAAGATATTTGCCTTGACAAACCTTGCTATGGTCCTTGCATTCGCATTCGGAGTCGCAACTGCTTCTATCCACTTAGAAACATAATCCACAGCTAGCAAGATGTATTGGTTGCCTTTGTACTTGGGCAGGGGGCCCATGAAATCCATGCCCCATATGTCAAAAATCTCCGCTGGCAAGACTGGTATCAAGGGCATCTCATCCTTCTTAGAAATATTTTCGTCTCTTTGACATTGATCACATGTCCTGCATTTTTCAAAACAATCCTTGAAGATTGTGGGCCAGTAAAACCCACTGTCTAGGATCTTCCTTGCCATACGTCTTGCTCCGAAGTGTCCTCCTCATTCCCTCTCGTGGCAATGCTCAAGCATACTTTCTTGCTCTCCCTCAAGTACACACCTTCGGAGTATCAAGTCAGTACCCTTCTTCCATAAATATCCAGATAAATGACTCACTCTGCTTCTTGATCTTTCCCTTCTGGTATTGGTTAAGATCCATTGGGAAAGTCTTCGTGATGATGTAGTTGACTATGTCCGCGTACCATGGTTCGCCAATACTTATTCCATATAGCTCCTCGTCGGGAAATCTCTCATTGAGGGGTGCTCCATAATCTTCCCTCAAGATCCTGCTCAAGTGGTCAGCCACATGGTTTTGGGCTCCACTTTTGTCCTCACTTCAATGTTGAATTCCTGGAGTAGCAAGATCCATCTTATCAGACGTGGCTTGCTATCCTTCTTGGCCATGAGGTACTTCAACGCTGTGTGATCCATGTAGACCACGGTCTTGCTCCCGAAGAGATAGGAGCAAAACTTCTCAAATGCAAATACCACAACAATGACCTCTTTCTCCGTGGTGGTATAGTTAATTTGGGCTCCAGTAAGTGTCTTCGAAGCATAGTAAATCACATGTCTCTCCTTGCCAATCTTCTGGCCCATCACTGCTCTTATGGCATATCCACTTGCGTCGCACATTAGCTCAAAGGGCATCCCCCAATCGGGTGGTCTAATCACTGGTGTTGAGATCAAGTGGTTCTTCAGAATCTGGAACGCCTTCTGGCATTCCTCGTCGAAATCCCATGGCTCCGCATGTTGGAGTAACCTATTTATCGGTTGGGCTATCTTGGCGAAGTCCTTGACAAAACGGCGGTAGAAACCCACATGGCTAAGGAATCCTCGCAGCTGCTTCTCATTGGTAGGGTATGGCAGCTTGGCAATGATCTCCACCTTGGCAGGATCCACTTCAATTCCTTTCTCAGAGATAACGTGGCCAAGTACAATTCCTTCCTTGACCATGAAGTGGCATTTCTCGTAGTTGAGCACCATGCCTTTGTCCACGCACCTTTGTAGTACCATCTCCAGGTGCTCAAGACACTGGCCAAAATTGCTCCCATAGACTATGAAGTCGTCCATAAATACCTCGATGTAATGCTCAAGGAGGTCAGAGAAGATACTCATCATGCACCTTTGGAACGTGCCAGGGGCATTGCACAGCCCAAAATGCATCCTTTGGTAGGCGAAAGTTCCAAAGGTACAAGTGAATGTAGTTTTCTCTTGGTCCTCGAGTGCTACCCATATTTGCATATATCCTGAGTATCCGTCAAGGAAACAGAAGAACTTGTTTCCTACCAACCGTTCGAGCATCTGGTCAATGAATGGCAGTGGGAAGTGGTCCTTCCTGGTCACCTTGTTCAGCTTTCTGTAGTCAATGCAAATTCTCCAGCCTGTCTGCAGTCTTGTCGCAATCAACTCCTTGTTCTCGTTCTCCACCACTTGTACTCCTGACTTCTTGGGCACAACGTGGATCGGGCTGATCCATCGGCTGTCTGAATGGGATAGATCATGCCCATGTCAAGGAGTTTGATAATCACCTTCATGACTACCTCCATCATGGCTGGATTCAGCTTCCTTTGTGGATCTCGAACTGGTACCGCATCTTACTCAAGCAGAATGTGATGTTGGCACACCATATGGCTAATTCCCTTGATGTCGGCTTAGGTCCATCATATAGCCTCCTTGTACTTCCATAGAAAATCACGAATCTTGTCTTCCTCTTCGTGGTGTAACTCCGAGCTAATGATTATTGGCAATGTCTCCTTCTTGACCAAGTAAATATACTTGAGATGCTTGGGCAAGGTCTTCAACTCCAACTTTGGTGATTTGAATATGGATGATTCCACCTGGTTCCCTGGGGTCGAAAGTGATTTCGTGATAGGGAACTCCACTGCTTGGACAGATTCCTCAGTGGTTACTTCTTCCTCCTTGCATTCTTCGTTGACTGGTTCGTCTACCGTCTTGTTCAGAATTTGGGGCAATGCCTCCTCAATGTCTTTGTCAATGGTTTCTACAAAATCCACTATCTCCTCGTCTGGGGCATGCTGCTCCGCCTTGTAGATATCAAAGGTCACCATTTCTCCAGCGCACTTGCAAGTCAGCTTCCCGGTATCACAGTTGATAAATGTCCTGACCGTCTTGAGAAAAGGCCTATCTAAAAACATAAGAGGTTTCTTGGCAGAGGAACTGTCCATGTTAAGCACATAAAAATCAGCAAGAAAAATTAAATTTTGAACCTTTACCAAGATATCTTCCACTATGCCTTCTGGATAAACGCTTGACTTGTCTGCTAGTTGGATCACGACCCTGGATGGCTTCGGTGGCCCTATCTTCATCTCCTCGAACATACTTAGGGGCATGACATTGATTGAAGCCCCCAAGTCTAGCATGGCTTGATCAATGTTGGTATTTCCTTCACACATGGGATATAGAACATCCCTGGATCCTCACACTTGACTGAAAAATCCGTCTTGAGCACTGCAGAGACATTTTCTCCGACTATAAATCTTGTGTTGTCAGGGTATTGTATCCTCCTGGTGCACAGCTCCTTAAGGAGTTTTGCACATCTTGGCATAGTCGCGAGTGCGGTCAAAAGTGGCATGTTGACTTCCACTTTCTGGAATACCTTGAGCAGTTCCTTCATATCTTCAGCTTCTTTCGTCTTGGCCAACCTTCTAGGGAAAGGTGGCTTGTAGTAGATGTTTTGCTGCAGAGCCTTCCATTTTTCGGGAGTCTTGTTGTCCATATTTACGATCTCCTGGGTCAAGTTGGAGATCTGGTTGGCTAGGGACTGTAGGATTCCTCGACTTTCAGTTTTGAACTTCTCAAATTCATCACTGAATTTATGTTGCTCCTTGGTCAAGTTCTGCACAGTCTCGGACAGAGATGGCCTCTTGGCTGGATTTGATGCTGATCTTCGGGTGGAGTTTGATAGTGGTTGCCCCCGTACCTTAAGTTTTCATGGTTCCTCCATCCTCGATTGTAAGATTGTTAGGGGTCGAATCTCTGCCTTGGGCCTTGATTGTGGTTTCCTCCATTGTTGGTGTGCCCAGAAGCATTGGCTTCTTCTTCTCTCAAGGTTGCACATTCGTTGGTTAAGTGGGTGTTAGCATAGCACAGCTGCCACATCTTGAAATTCTTCTTGATGGTTGGTTTCATCATCTCCATCATCTATTTCATGGCAGTGCACAAGTCCGAGAGTTCCGTCTTGGACTGTGATGCAGAAACATCTCCCATGGTTCTGGTCAAGGAGTGTGTATCTTCTCTAGATTCTTCTGCCATGTCGTTCAACAGCCCGAAAGCTTCAGAAGGCTGCTTGTTCAAGATAGAACCTCCACATGCGGCATTCAACAACTGCCACTCGCCAGGATGCATTCCGTTGACATAGTATTGTATCAAGTCCTGATCTGGAATGTTGTGATGCCGACATTTGGCCAACATGAGCTTGAATTTGTTCCAGTAGTCATAGAGTGACTCTCCGGCTCCCATTTGGATGGTGCTCATCTTTCTCCTTGCATTTTGGATCCTCGATACAAGGTAGTATTTCTCCAAGAACTTATGCTGCATCCCTTGCCAAGTCGTGACACTACCTGCAGGTAAAGTGTAAAGCCATTCTCAAGTAGTATCTTGAAGTGAAAAAGGAAAAGATACCAGACGTATGTACTCCTTTTTTACTGGTTTGGCAGTCCTGATGGTTCCACAAGCCATCTCAAAGTCTTGATGATGTCTTTGTGGGTATTCCCCTGGCATGTCAGTGAACTTGGGCAAGATTTGTGTTTCCAACTTATTTTAAACCTTCAGTATGTGGCGTTGTTTAGACCAGACCCACTGTTCGATAAAAGGACTCAGTAACGGGTATGAGGAATATTTCCAGCCGATATACTTCCGACTTATTTTATTAAATTGCTCGCAAGAGAACGAGTTCGTTATAGATTAATAAGTTGACCCTAAGTCGTATTCTCAAGGAAGGCTAAGCAGGGCTTTATCTATGTTGCAGAACATAAAGCAATTAAAAAGAAGGGGTTCTGATTTTTAACTAATCTAATTAATCTATCTAGGCGAATTAAATTAAAGAATTTAAAATATGAATTACCTAAGCGAAAATTAATAAAGCAATTAAATCCTAAATCTAAGAACGAAGAATTAAAGAAACTGAATTTAAACATGCCTTGAATTGATTAATTAACATGATCGAAAGGTTTGGATTAACGAATTATGAATTAATCAAGAAAGGAACAAGAAGAAAAGAGATCATAAAACAATAAAGAAAACAGTAAAAGAACTCACAAATTGAAAAGGTAAATAATGCATTAAAGTACTCCGGGTTTGAGTCACGAACGAATCCACAACAAAATTGGAAAGACAAATAACGGAATGAAAAATCTAACTATGGTGTTTTCTCTCGTGGTCTAAACCCTAGAAAAATAAAAGAAATTGTGAAGGAGAGTCTGCAGCTCTAAAATTGCGCGTGGAGGTTTAAATATGAGTAGAGAGTATTCCTCCAGGCTAGCGAGCTCTGGGGGTTAGCGGGCGCTAGGGGGTAGCGCTCGCTACCCTTATGTTCTGTCCATAGTGACCTCCCAAAGGGTAGCGGTCGTTAGGGGGTAGCGGTCACTACCCCCAAGTTCTGCCTGTACCCTAGTGATCACTAGGGGGTAGTGATCACTACCCCCATATTCTGCCTGGGTACCCTAGTGATCACTAGAGGGTAGTGATCACTATCCCTGCGTTCTTCCTGGGTGCGAATTCTTCTTCTTTTTGTACCCGTTTCGTCCTCGTTTCTCTTCTCGAACCTTGTAACTCCATTTTGTCGATTATTACCTACAATGTAGCATATAGAGAACCAAAGCATCAACTTGAATGACAAACATAAGCATTATGAGACCATAAACATAATGGAAACGAGACAAAAAACGAATAAAATAACCTCCCCATACACAATACCTTGCTTGTCCTCAAGCAAGTCTAAGCTCAACAAAATACGGAGATTTCAAAACAAGAAGCAAGTTTAATTATGCAACAATAATCAAATTCATCACGAGTTCATGGAAGGGATAATAAGATTATACATCAATCACCATTATGTGTTTCCCTCGAAGGTGCAACTTCAATCCGATCAAACTCAGCAACATATGCAAATCCGGTTTTTTTAATTACTCAAAAGCTAGACTTTGAATTTTTATCTTTTCAAACTCAATTGTTTAAGAACCAAACCGCATAGAATTTTAGTGATATATAGAACATTAGTCACTAGGTGTGATCTTCGGATAAACCGAGTATCCTAGCGTGGTTTCCCATACCCATTCCTAGAATTCAAAATTTTCTTCGATTTCATAGAGGAAGAGGGGTAGATATCTTATCACCTATTCAAACAGTTCAAGAGATTCAATTTCAATTATATATTGAGGCCATTCGAGCCAAATTTCGAAAGAGCAGGTTATATGGCCAAAAGTCACGAGATATGAACATTTAGAAGTCATCTAAAGTGTTCTCGTGTGGTTTCCCATGCTCATGGTTTCCAGAGGAGCAAAAGCCTCCCAACTCAATCTTACAAACACAACAATTAACAAACAGTCTAGCCAATGAGCAATCATAACCAAATTCACAAAGCTACGAGCTATCACATCAATTCATCACACAAAGAGTAACCCACGACAGTTATGATCAAAATGTAACACTTATCACCCAATCATTGACTCACAACGGCAATTCATGTCATCAAACATAATCAACAAGTTCTCATCAAAATCGATCACTAATCGTATCAAGCTCCAAGATGCAATTGGACAAACAAGTATCCACAACTACCACAACTATAAAAATATACGCCGCATACTAAAGATAAAGTCATACCTACCCCCTCATGAAAGAAATAAACAATGTCCTCATTGCTACAATAAAAATAAAAGAGAGGAAGGGAACTACCAGATTTGGGATGACGCGGCAGCGATGGAGTGTGATCAACTAGTATAGAGATGCAAACCTGAAAGAGAAACACCAACAACCAAAGAAAACAGCAACAAAAGGAAATAATCAAAAGGAAACAACCCGGACACACACAAAAAAAAATAATCAAAAGGAAACATGACAAGTCACTGTTGATCCGGTGGTCGGCGCTCGGTGGTGGAAAAGAAAATATGGGAAATGATAGAGTTGGAGAGAGAGATGGAGTGGTGGTAGTGTATAGAGAAGAAAAAATTAAGATATGGAGAGAAGATTCGAGAAAGGTAAGGGAGGAAAGAATATGAGGAAATAAAGATTGGGGGAGAGAATGAGATAAGAGAAGAATAATAATGACAGAGGATAGGAAGCAAGAATGGTGGTTCCGCTGGGGAAGCAGTTATTACCCTTGCGTATTGGAGAGGTGGGCCGAGCTGAGGGCTAGTGATCGCTCTGACTTTGGCTTCTAGTCTGAAACTCTCTTCCAAGCTTTCCGATCCTTCGAATGCTTCCTCCACACTGGAATCATGCACAACAGATGTCTCGGCCAAAGTATCAACATAATCAATAAATGCACAATCTTCAATGGAACTAACAGAGGTCATAGCCTTTTGATTATGCACAGAAAACGAAACTGACTCTCCTAACACTGACATCTTAATATTACCATTCTTAACATCAATCAATGTGTTAGTAGTCGCCATAAAAGGTCTACCTAGCAACAAAGTATGATCACGCCCATTCTCATGCACATCACCTATCTCAAGAACAACGAAATCCATAGGCACAATCAAACCACCTACGCTAACAAGAATATTCTCAATAATATTTCTAGGATATCTAACAGAACGATCAGCTAACTGTAAACTCATGCGTGTAGGTTTCAATTCACCTAACTCTAATTCCTTAAAAATCGAGTAAGGCATAAGATTAATACCTGCACCTAAATCAAGCATACCTGTCACAGTCTTACCATTCCTTAGAGCGATGGGTATGACGAAACTACCTGGATCTCGCAGCTTTTGTGGAAGAGGCTGCTGCATAATGGAACTAGCTACCTCAAACACCATCACAGACTCATCATCAGCAAATCTTCTCTTCTTGGGGGCAATCTCCTTGAAGAACTTGAGATAGGATGGAACATTTTGAATGACCTTCAATAGGGGCAGATTCACACGCACTTGAGAAAGCATTTTGTAGAAGTCCTTGAATTGTTGTTCCAGCTTCTCATTCCTCAGTCTGCTCGGGAAGGGAATTGGTGTCTTGTACGGTTGGCCGCCTTGTGCAACTGAATAGGTGGCTGCTCCGATTCCATCTCCTTTTCATTCTCTTTCTCCTTCTCCTCCTCCACTTTGTCTTCCTCAGCTTCCGGGAGCTCCACTTTGTTATCCACATGTTTGACACTACGTAGAACAATAATAGCTTGCACTTGATGTGGCGAATGTCCCTATCCCGGTATCCTTCCTGTCTGTAGCTGTTGTTGCACCTGATTCATAACTCTAGATATTTGCCCCACTTGATTCTCGAGGCGCTTGATAGTAACCTCTTGAGCCTCTCGAGCCAGTTTTCTCTCCTGCATTATTTTATACGTTTTTGGTCTCATTTCCATTATGTGTATGGTCTCATAATGCTTATGTTTGTTGTTCGAGTTGATGTTTTGGTTTTCCATATGCTACATTGTAGGTGAAAATCGACAAAAAATGGTTAACGAGCCTTGACAAGAGAAACGAGACTAAAAGACGAAGAAAAGGGCAAATTATGTGCTTGACCGAAGATGGACCTAGCGGGCGCTAGCCCCTAGCGCTCGCTAGGCCAAAGAATTGGACCAAAACAGAACTAGGGGCTAGCGGTCTCTACCCCCTAGCGACCGCTGACCCCTGGAAACTGTAGGCAGAGAGGACAGTGGGGTAGCGACCGCTACCCCCCTAGCGGGCACTACCCCTTTGCAGCCAAGTCACAGTCAGAGAGGGGGCCTAGCGAGCGCTAGCCCCCAGCGCTCGCTAGCCCCTATTTCAGCCATTCTGCCATCGAGCCAAGGTAGCGCTCGCTAGCCCCCAGCGAGCGCTACCCAGGCGGGATTTTCTTCTCCTATTTAAACCTTCATGCGTGATTTTTCAGGGACACACTTCCTTCATATTTTTACTTCTAGTCTAGGGTTTAGACCACGAGAGAAAACACTACTAGTCTAGATTTTCATTCCGTTCATTTTTCAATTTTTTTGTGGATTCGTTCGTGATTCAAATCCGGAGTACTTTAATGCATTATTTACCTTTTTCATTCGTGAGTTCTTTTACTGCTTTCTTTATTGCTTTATGATCTATTCTCTTTCTGCTCTGTTCTTGATTAATTTCCAATTCATTAATACAAACCTTTAAATCATGTTAATTAATCAATTCAAAGCATGTTTAAATTCAGTTTCTTTAATTCCTTGTTATTAGATTTAGGATTTAATCGGTTTATTAATTTAGGATTTAATCACTTTATTAATTTTTGCCTAGATAAATTAATTAGATTAGTTAAAATATCAAAACTCCTTCTTTTAATTGCTTTATGTTCTGCACCATAGATAAAGCCCTGCTTAGCCTTCTTGAGAATACGACTTAGGGTCAACTTATTAATCTATAACGAACTCGTACTCTTGCGAGTAATTTAATACAATAAATTTGAAGTATATCGGCCGGAAATATTCCTCGTGCCCGATACTGAGTCCCTTCATCGGACAGTGGGTCTGGTCTAAACAACGCCACGTACTGAAGGTTTAAAATAAGTTGGAACAAATTTTGGCGCCGTTGCCGGGGAAGGCTTTAGGCATTTATTTGTGTTGCTTTTTATTTTATTTTTATTTTTCTTTTATTTTGTTTATTCCTTTGCTCCCGCAAGGTGCGTTTGATCTTCTCTGGTTTGTGTATGCTAGGTCGCCGAAGCTTGAGACAAGAGTCGTGCTTGAGGAGCGATTTAGGGACGTTGTCAACCTCACCTCATTATTCGAAGAACAACTAGTAATAATGGCCGAGGAAGACTAAGCCCCTAAGAAACTCGGAGACTTTGCCAGGCCAACATATAGCATAACCGCATCCGCTATCGTGCTAACGAAGACGCACTCCTCTTCATTAGGGAATTTTGCACAACTGTCCAGTCTATTCCACTCCAGACTATCACCGAGGACGAGCTGCTCAGGAAGTGCTTCCCCTATTCACTCAAGGATAGGACGAAGTTGTGGTATCTCTCCCTTCCAGCCAGATCGTTACCTAATTGGAAGGTGGTGAGTACTACGTTTCTGCTCAAGTACTATCCGAACCATAAGACGCAGCAGATCCGACTTTAGATCATGCAGTTTGCTCAGGAGCCTGACGAACCTTTTCATGACACCCTAGATAGATTCAGAGAGCTCCAACAGCAGTGCCCGCACCATCAGATCGTGCCTGAACTTCTTTGGCAGATTTTCTATAATGGGTTGCAGCACACTTATCAGTTCATGGTGGATAAAGTGGCTGGGGGAAATATATCTGAGAAGACAGCCGATGAAGCAATTGAGATTTTCGAGACGCTAGCCACTAATTCGCAGTAGAAAATCTCCCGATCCAAGAGAGTGGAAGTCCGAGAGATTGAAGTCCGAGAGATTGAAGTCAGCCCAGATCTCAAGAAGCAGATGGCCGATATTGATGTGAGAACTCCAAGAGTTGAAGATGAGTAAGCCCCCTGCAATAGCGAAGCACGAGACCACACTCGAGCCGTGCTCAATTTGTGGTGATCTGACACATAATGAAGATCAATGCAGCAGAATGGCAGAGATGACTTATGAAGGAGAAGCGGAAGTCTATGCTGCACAAGGCTTTCCGCCACGTCCGCCATTCGAGTAGCATCCAGCTCAGCAGACTTCGGGATGGAGAGCTCAGAATAACTCTACATGGAAAGGGCCAAATCAAGGGCAAAATTCGAATTTCCCAATCCGACGAGCACCTCCACAGCAGTACTACCCACCACAACAGGGGTATTATCCGCAACAGCCATATTACCCACCTCAGTCAGGGTATTATCCACCTCTTCCACCTTATCTGCAGCCGCCGCCTCCTTATCAGCAACCGCCAACGCCTCAGTTCCAGTCGCAGTTCCCGTCTGCACCGCGATCAGCCCAGCCTAAACCATCTCTAGAGGACAGTCTTGTAGCCTTCATTCAATAAAGAAAACTGGCTCGGGAGGCTCAAGAGGCTACTATCAAATGCCTCGAGAGTCAAGTCAGGCAGATCTCAGGAGCTGTCAATCAAATGCAGCAGCAGCAGTAGACCGGAAAGATACCCAGGCAAGGGCACTCAGCGTAGCAGATTCAGGCCATTACTGTTCTTCGTAGTGGCAAGCAAGTCGACAACAAGGTGGCTATGCCGGAGGATGAGCCGACTAAAAAGGTGGAGGATGCTGGAGAAGGAAAGGAGCCGGAGCAGCCAGCCACTCAGTTGCACAAAACGTCGAATCCGTACAAGCCGCCAATTCTCTTTCCGAGCAGGCTAAAAAATGAGAAGCTAGAGAAGCTGTTCGCGGAGTTCTATAAGAAGCTGTCTCAAGTACATGTCAATCTACCGCTTCTGGACGTGATCCGCAACGTACCAGCGTACCTGAAATTCTTTAGGGAGCTAACCTTCAAAAAGAGAAGATTTGCAGACAATGAGTCCATCATGATGTCCGAGGTGGCCAGCTCTATCATGCAGCAGCCTCTTCCTCAGAAATTGCGAGATCCAGGTAGTTTCGTTATCACTATAGCTCTTGGGAATGGTAAAACTGTAACAGGCAATCTTGATTTAGGTGCATGTATTAATCTTATGCCTTACTCGCATGAGTTTACAGTTAGCTGATCGTTCTGTTGGATATCCTAGAGGTATTATTGAGAATATCCTAGTGAGTGTAGGTGGTTTGATTGTACCTATGGATTTCATTGTCTTAGAAATAGGTGATGTGCATGAGAACAGACGTGATCATACTTTATTGCTAGGTAGACCATTCATGGTGACTACTAATACTTTAATTGATGTAAAAAATGGTAATATTCAGATGTCTGTGTTAGGAGAAAAATTTTCGTTTTCTGTGCATAAGCATAAAGCTATGCCTTATGTTAGTTCTATTGAGGATTATTCTTTCATCGATTCGATTGATGCTCTGGCCGAGATTTCTTTTGTGCAGGATTATAGTTTGGAGGAGATCTTTGAAGGATCGGCCGACATGGAGGAGAGGCTCCGTTTGGAGGCCCAGTTCGCAAAATCACCACCGATGCCGTTAGCAAATCCACCAGCACCAGAGAAATTGAAGTTAAAGGAGCTTCCTAGAAATCTAAAGTACATGTTTCTCGAGGAGAACGAGTAGAAGCCGGTGATTATCTCAGTTGATCTAACTGATGCCCAGCAGGCTCGGTTAGTAACTGTGTTGAAAAAGCACAAGTTAGTCTTCGGCTGGAGTCTGGCAGACATTCGAGGTATCAGCCCAGCGATGTGTATGCACAAGATATAGCTCGCCGACGATTCCCTTCCGAAATGAGATGGACAGAGACGGCTCAACCCAGTACTCATGGAGGTCGTGAAGAAGGAGATCTTCAAGCTTCTAGCCGAAGGGATCATATATCTGATCGCTAACAGTGACTGGGTAAGTCCAGTCCACGTTGTACCCAAGAAGGGTGGGATCACGGTGACTATGAATGAGAAGAATAAGCTTGTCCCTACCAAACCCGTTACCGGATGGAGGATGTGTATCGATTACCGAAAGCTCAATGCGTCTACAAATGTTAGATAAGCTTGCTGGTAATGACTATTTTTGTTTTCTTGATAGTTTGTCAGGCTATTATCAGATCGCGATCGACCCGGAGGACCAAACAAAGACTGCTTTCACTAGCCCCTTCGGAACTTACGCTTTTTGGAGGATACCGTTTGGACTGTGCAATGCACCAGGTACATTCCAGCGGTGTATGATGTCTATTTTCTCTGACATGATTAGCGACTTTGTAGAAGTCTTCATGGATAATTTCTCTGTTTTTGGCTCTTCCTTTGATGATTGTCTTTCTAAAATTGATCGTGTTCTTGATTGTTGTATTGAAACTTTTCTTACTTTGAGTTGGGAAAAGAGTAATTTTATGGTACGTAGTGGAATTGTTTTGGGACATGTCATGTCTAGTAAAGGAATTGAGGTCGATAAGGCTAAGGTAGAGGTGATTGAAAAATTACCTCCACCGACTGATGTTAAAGGATTTAGAAGTTTCTTAGGTCATCTTAGTTTTTATCGTAGATTCATTAAAAACTTCTCTAAGATTTGTCAACCTCTTTGTCGTTTACTTGCTCAGGACAGTTCCTTTAATTTTGATGCTGACCGTCTTTCTACATTTACTACATTGAAAGAGACATTATGTAGTGCACCTGTTATTGTTGGCCCTGATTAGTCTGTTCCCTTCGAAATTATGTGTGATGCGCCAAAATCTGCTATAGGTTCCGTTTTAGGTCAACGTGTTGACAAGATGTTGCGTGTGATGTATTATGCTAGCTCTACTTTAACCCCTGCTCAGATAAATTATACTACTAGTGAAAAAGAGATGTTAGCTGTAGTATTCTCTCTTGATAAGTTTCGTGCTTATATTATAGTGTCTAGAGTTATAATTCATAGTGATCATGCTGCTTTACGTTATCTGTTTACTAAGCTTCAGGCGAAGCCTAGGTTGATTCGTTGGGTCTTATTATTGCAAGAGTTTGATGTTGAGATTCGTGATAGAAAAGGGAGTGAGAACGCCAATGCCGATCACCTCTCTCGCTTAGAGCATGTCCCTTCTCCCCCGTCTTATGATCTAGTTGACGAGTCTTTTCCATATGAGCATGCTTATAGTGTTAATTATGTGCCTTGGTTTGCTGACATAGTTAATTATTTGGCTTGTGGCGAATTAAGGCCTGACCTCACTTCCCAAGAAAGGAAGCATTTTCTCCATGTGTCCAGACAATACTTTTGGGAAGACCCTTTCCTTTTCAAGCTCGGGAAAGACGAAGTGATTAGACGATGTGTTGCGGAGGAGGAGCAACCAAAAGTGCTAGAGATGTGCCATGAGACTCATTGTGGCGGCCACTTTGGAGGCCAAAAAACAGCACACAAGGTTCTTCAATCAGGTTTATTCTGGCCTACTTTGTTTAAGGATGCACATGCTTATTATCTCTTGTGTGATAGATGTCAAAGAGTCGGTACTATAGGTCGTAGGAATGAAATGCCCTTGAATAATATGCTTCTTGTTGAGATTTTTGACGTGTGGGGAATCGATTTTATAGGTCTTTTCCCTATGTCTCATGGGTACGAGTATATCTTACTTGCTGTTGACTATGTGTCCAAGTGAGTTGAGGCTATCCCCACTAGGAAGTGTGACTCTCACGTTGTGCTCAAGTTTGTGCAGGAAAATATTTTGTGCAGGTTTGGCTTCCCACGAGCTATCATTAGCGATGGTGGAAAACACTTCTGCAATAGATTGTTCGAGAGACTCATGAAGAAAAATAGGATAACGCACAAGAACGCGACCCTATACCATCCACAGACGTCGGGCCATGCTGAGACAAGCAATAAACAAGTTAAGAATATCTTGGAGAAAACAGTTCAGCCATCTAGAAAGGATTGGGCAATCAAGCTAAACGACGCTCTTTGGGCATACCGCATAGCATACAAAAGCGTGTTGGGGATGAGCCCGTATCGTCTCGTGTATGGAAAGGCGTGCCACTTACCCGTTGAAGTGGAGCACAAAGCCTATTGGGCAATCAAGGCCTCCAATCTCGATTTGCAAAAAGCAGTGGAGCACCGTTCACTACAAATGTCGGAATTAGACGAGCTGCGGAACGAGGCGTATGACAACGCTCAGATTTACAAGGACAATGTGAAGGCAATCCATGACCGAAGGATTCTACACAAAAATTTGAAGCCTTGCATGAAGGTGCTTCTTTTCAATTCACGGTTGAAGCTGTTTCCCAGAAAATTGAAGAGTAGATGGAGCGGCCTGTTCTTCGTGAAAGATGTTAAGCCGTACGGGGCAATCACTAGAAAAAAAAGCGCCACTGGCAACAGAAAAATCAGTCTTTAGCAAAGGAAATCCGTCGTCCCGGAGGCCTAGCAACGGACTAACGACTGATTTTTTTCGTCTGTATTTCGTCTGTATTTCGTTTGTTGTCGTCCCGGAGGCCTAACGACGGACTAACGATGAATTTTATCTGTTGTTAGGGACGACGAACTGTCATTCCGTCGTCAGATTCTCCCGGTGGCCGTTGACGGTGCCGGAAACCAAATGACGGATAAAATCTGTCGTTAGGGACGATAGACTGGAATCCGTCGTTAGGTCATTGACCGTTGACCTAACGACGGATTCCAGTTCGTCGTTAGGTTATTATTTATTTATTTATTTATTAATAATTCATTTTATTTTTTTATTATACATTACCTAAAACCTGTCACAACAAACAATACAAATATAATCGAACATTGAACAATAATTTAAAATTGAACCAATCGATTGAAATTCAAAATGAACGCAGATTTCATATAATCAACAAATAATATAATGTATCAATAGCATCACACGACAAACAATATAATCAAAAAATAGTACAGTGTATCAGTAGCATCTACGAATCATAATCAGAAGGAAAATGGGGAGGGGCATCAGACGGGGGAGGCTGATAAGAGGGAAAGGAGGGTACACTACCTCCTCCCTGCTGCTGAGACATCCACCGCATCACCTCGGCGTACTGAGTCTGCATGAGCGCCATCTGCTAAGCCAATCTCTGCTGCTCAGCAAGGTACTCACAGCGCTCGCAATCCTGCTCCTCAACTCGGCGCCGCAGCTCCTCAATCTCGTCTCTGGATGCTCATGATGTGGACGACGATCCCCCAAATCTGGATGCTCTCAAGGCCTTCGCGGCGCCTCCCGTGCCGAACATCCTCTTCTTCTTGTCCGGGCCGCCAAGAACCTCCAAATACAGCTCATTTATGTCGACTGCATCGTGGTCCCCCTCGGGTAGCTGGGCCCGCTCCTCGTCAGCACGGCGAAACACCTCAGTCTGCATGCATGTAAACGAGAAATGAACATTTGTTAGTATACATATTATAAATATTGAAAATCTAATATATATATATATATATATTATTTTGAAATTAAAACTTACCGCTATCGCCTCAGATTTCGGATCGGTGTATGTCCCGTCCGCGTATCGATGCTCATCGAGGAAGGAGTCGAACATGCACTCAATCGGAGCTACTCCCCTCTCACGACCCTATGCATCAAATCACAATGGACTTGTGTTATTGAAACATGTGTATATGAATTAAAATTGTACCACATAATTATAATTATTATTTAAAGTATATTATTACCTTTTCCTCAGCTCGTTGCATGACCAACTTGGACCGTCCCCTATGCTTGATAGGACCAGTACCCGGTCCCTGAGGCTCAAACATCCGGTTGCATCTCGCTGCTTGGGATTTGGCAACAACATCATCCCGGGACCAGTAAGCGAGCTAACCCATCCACACATCATCAGTCCACTACCCAGGCTTCCCACCTCTGGGTGGCGGATCATTCCTCCTCCTCTTTATCCCACAGATATAATCCTTATATCTCTCCCGAATCTTATCATACCACAGCTCCCGAATCTTGGCATCGAGTGCCGGTTCCTGTTGAGAACCCCATAAATATTTTGAGTTTTGATGATGTTCTTTCAAAACACACTTGGTATTATTCATGTTCTGTATCGTTTCCTTTTGGTTTCTATAAACCAGATAGTCGAAACCAATTCAACCAGAAAGATGAAAGATGTCTTGTACAGAAAGTTTAAAACAGCAAGTCTCAAAACAGAAGGCTAAACCAGAGAGTCTCAAACCAGCAAGTCACAAACAGAAAATAAAGCAAGTCAAATTTAACAGAAAGTTGAACCAGAAAGGCTTCAACCAGAAAGATGGAAGATGTCTCGAACAGAAAGTTGAACCAGCAAGTGTCCAACCAGAAAAGCACTTCAACCAGAAGATGTCTAACCAGTGTTCTACCAGAAAGACACTAAACCAGAAAGTGTCTAACTAGCGCTCGACCAGAAAGACATTACAACCAGAGAATGTCCAATCAGTATGCAACCAGAAAGGCACTAGGACCAGAAAGACACTAAACCAGAAAGTATCTAACTAGCGCTCAACCAGAAAGGCATTAAACCAGAAGGTTCAAAACAGAACAGAAGGAGCTGAACCAAATATATCTAAGATATCAGTTCATCAAGATTTGGAAAGAGAATCACTGACTGACACCCAGAAGGAAAGTAATCACAGATGATCTGCTTACCATTCATAGAAGATTCAATCAACGACTCTACAAGGAAAGAAGAGATATGATTGATTGGCAATCCACAAATCAAATCACGCCAATCAACAAACGGCTAGAATTTCAAATTCAGAGCCTATATATGTTTGAAGTTTCAAAGTCTGAAATAGGAAAAACGATATACTGCAGAAATATTCTCAAGGATTCTACCTCACAATCAGACAAAAAGCTTCAAACCGTTCTTGATCGCAATCACACCTCGATTCAAGTCTGTCTTATCGAGAGAGGAAGGAGATCTTTACTAGCTAGTAGTTTTCTAGTGGATTAACGTGAAGAAATCCTATTTTTACAGTAGTTTTCTGTAAGTTGTAAAGGGACACGATCCTTATTCGTGCATAAGTTTCAATAAGGTTTGTAATTGAAACTTGTGGCTCGTTCTCAGCGAGTATAAATAAGAAGAGTATCCTAGTAGTGGATATCTAATCCAGTTTGGATTAGACCGTGGACGTAGGGGGTTTCCCGAACCACGTAAAATAACTGCGTCATTTAAATTCTGCATTTATATTCAGTTGTTTTTATTCTCTATCTGTCATACTCATTCAATCTGCATTCTTAATCAACTTCTAAATACTCGATTAAGCTTTCTAAAGATTTTCATAACAAGAGTACCGACTAAGTCCACCATAATTCCGCACACCATACATTGTTAGAGTTTAAGTCTAATCTTACTCTCTGCCTTGTATAACTCACTTGAGAGATTTTACCTGGATAGAACAAGATCGATTAGAAAATCAATCTGGTCTATCATCTTGAGCAATCTGTGTTTCAGAAAGCTTACATCTCTCTGATTTAATTAGTCAAGTAAACTGAAAAGTTTGTATTTGGTGTATTCCCCCCCCCATACACCAAACCTCGCTCTTTCGGGACCAACAGTTCCCAAGTAAAAATTTTTTAGCATTGAAAACGTATGTTAGAAATTGTAGTTATAAGTTATAATTAAGAATGAATTTGAAAATTTTAGTAAATTTTTGAACCTTAAACTCCTCCCAATATAGATGTCTCACGTCCTCAAGCGTGAACTTCCAACTGTATCCAGTCGGGTTGGGAACTATCTTAAATAGTTCCCAAATGTAATCTACCGGGTCGGCATGCGGGTAAAATCCCCTACATAAGTAATTTTAGATTGATTTATGTTAGATTTTTGAATAACTAATTAAATAATTGTCAAAATTAAAGATGTGATTGCATTTACGTACCCCAGCTCACTCACGGAGAGAACAAAGTCACATGTGGGTCTATGCTCTCCCTGACCATCAGTGTCAGAGCCAGAAGACAGACGGGTGATGTATATGCCACCAATATGGTGGCTCAGACCGGTCCCGGACTCATATTCAGGCGATGAACCTGGGGAACTACCCCTACCAATGGATAGAGGAGATCGTCGTGAACCCCTACCACGAGGAGTACCCACATCATCTCGTGGAGAACCTCGCCGACTCGAAGACATCTATTATGTTGAAAATAAATAAATAAATAAGATTCATGACAGACAAATGACGTATACGTAGAAGTTTTATATTGAACATATAACAAGTTGCATTTATAATTAATAAGGTAAAATTCGAATGTGTTAAGTTTTCTACACAGTGTTAATCTTCGTCCTCTTTTGTGTGCTGTAGTAATTCATGGGCACTTTGTGGTGATCTGAGAATGCCTCATTCAATAACACACACATCTCGTTGAAATAATTTTGTGGCATCCCAGAACGGGCCTTCAAAGTCATCAAACGAGCCACAAAAGACAACTGAATGTGGTTCTTACACCCAGGGTATAACTCTTGATTAGAGTGTCCAACAACTCGTACAACAACTTTGCTGTAGCGTTTGGATCTTCCTCTATGTCTAGGTTGTTAAAATTGGGACCCCCGAGATCATTAACCATCGTGTGGTATGTCCCGTATTCTTCTTCGGGTTCTACATCTATGTTGACACGTGTTTCTTGAGTATATGAAGGTATTTCATTTTCACCACGAAACCTCCAGATCTCGTAATCCCGTGTGAAACCCTTTTTAGCGAGATGAAGCTGTACAACATATGTACTTCTAAAGTATATATTCTTACACTTCACACACGGACACTTAATTTTTTCTCCATCCATTAACTGAGGCTAACTACTTGCAAATCTTAAGAACTCCTCAAGCCCAGCAAGGAAGTGTGGATTAAATCCCTCATTCGGAAGTAAACGCAGATACATCCAATCTCGACTCATTTTTATAACCCTGATTATTAATAAATAGTATTGAAAAATGGAAACAAAGTTAAATTAGTTACGGAGAGGGCAAGACTATTAGTTTTGTATTAATTAAATTACACATTTAATAAGGAAATAGTTTTTGTGATAATGAAATGAGATTGCTTTATGTAAGTTGAATAGAGAAGTTGAATCATTTGGAGTTCAATAGAGAAGTTGAATAATTTGAAGTTGAATAGAGAAGTTGAATAATTTGGAGTTGAATAGAGAAGTTGAATCATTTGGAGTTCAGTATAGAAATTGAATTATTTGGAATTGAATAATGGGCGATAATGTATTGGTAAATTATTTGGACTTTAATAGAGAGAGGGAATATCCTTACGTTTAAAATGTTTTGTACGTCATTCATTTGCATTTATGAATTACATGTTGATGCTTAGATTGTTTGATGCTACGCATTTGGAGATCACGATCATTCCGGTCATTAATAAGGGTTACATTTTACAATTAAGATTTTTACCCCCGAGATTATTTAAACTACATAAGTAATTGTGTCTAATCTAACCAAGTCAGCTAAGGTCATCAAACTATCCCAACATGCATGTCATATATATATATATATATATATATATATATATATCATCAAAACATAACAACAACTCGTGCATCTCATCAAATTATCACAACATATATATCGAAATACAACGAGGTTCGTAGAACAATTACTGATCATATTGGGAGAAGATCTTTAAGACATAATCAAAATCTATCCCAAAGGGAGAAGATTCTTAAGAAATTAATTATTTCTATCCCAATGTCAAAATATATATATAAATACAGCAACTATTAATCTAAATTAAGATAATTAATAATCTTAAACAAACTTGACCTAAACAATTTATTACGTCTAACTAAATATATTTAATTACCTAATTATTTACATACAATTAACCTAAGTAATTAAATAAGTACATTATTATAATTTAATTACCTTTCACCGAAGTAGGGAGCGCCGGAGCAGCAGAAGGCGGCTCGGAAAGGCTGAGAGAGGAGTCGGGAGGCGACAGGCGTAATTAAATAAACCCTAATTAAACAATTTAAACATATAATTAAACTAACGCTGAATTAACAAACTAATACTAATTAATAATTTAAACTAATTAATTAAGAATTTAAACTAAGATATACTAATTTATATCAAGCAGACAAATTAGTCAATTATCCATAACACTAACACTAACTAAACTAATTTGTTTTGGATTAATTACAATAATTAGAAATATTATTCAAATTAGTCAATTAACTAAAGTAAACAATTAAACTATTTAATTAAACTTATATTAATTAACAATAATTTAATTTAACACTAAAACCACAATTATCAAACAATTACCAACAATTAAAACAAATTTAACAATTAACTAATTTAAATAACAATTAACTAAATAATTAATCCAAATTTTCAAATAATTCAGAAAATTAAAAACAACAATTAACACAAAATTAACAATTAATCACATATATCAATTCACACTAATTTAACAATTAACTAATTTAAATAACAATTAACTAAATAATTAATACAAATTATCAAATAATTCAGAATAAAAAAACACATACCTGCAGAGGGGGCGGCACGGAGCAGATGGGGCGAAGCGGAACAGGCGGCGGCGCGGAGCAGGCAGCGGCGGTGGAGCAGCGGCGGCGGGAAGCAGGCAGCGGCGGCGGAGGCGAAGATTTCTACTCCGGCGTCGAATTTAAACGGGTAAAAAATGAGAAACCGAGATACATAAAGATAGGGGAAGGGAAAAGGGCCAAATATACTTACCTTGGTGGAAGGAGCTTCGATTTTGCCGGAGAGGAGGAGAATCGCCAGAGAGATGTTGATTTTTGGTTCCAGAGTGTTCTGTTTTGCGAAAGAGTGTTCTGCCCGATTAATAGGGCAAGACGACGGACTGGGTGACAGACCAATCCGTCGTCCGCTATAAAAATAATTAAAAAAGAATTAAAATGTTAACGACGGATCTCACGACGGAATAGTCGGACGACGGACTGGTCCGTCGTCTAGTCCGTCATTAACGTTGGCGTCATCTTACGCGCCAAAATAACGGTCGCCAGTCCGTCACCAGTCCATCACCATAGGACAGTGGAACACCATTCCGTCGTCAATTCCGTCGCCAGTTTAAGGTTTTTTGGTAGTGAATTGAGCTTACTAAAGAAGGAGATGATGACTCATTCGTGGTGAATGGGCATCGCGTGAAGCCGTACATCGAGGGATGGCCTACTAACTTCACGGTGGAGTCTACACTGCTTGAAGATCCACCCTCTAATTGATCACTTATTCCCGTCGAGCTAATGACGTTAAACAAGTGGTCCTTTATTTCATTAATTTTGGTTTTGTTGTTTTAATTTTTGCTTTAGTTTCTTTGTTTCGTAATTAGTTAGGAGAAGGAACTTATTTTTTTTTCATTGATTCTATGTTGCAGGAAAAATCGGAGAGAATGATCGAGATGAAGTGGAAAAAGGGGCAAAAAAGAGGCCTTAAATGAGAGCCAGGCCAGCGTTCGCTAGCCCCCAGCGAGCGCTAGTCTGGCGTTCTGTCCTATTCCAGAGTAAGGGGCCAGCGCTCGCTACCCCCCCAGCGAGCGCTAGCCCCTGTACCTGTTTCCTAACCAAAACATTGGGGTAGCGAGCGCTACCCCCCCAGCGCTCGCTACCCCTGGCTCCTGTTACCTATCCAGTGCGTTAGGGTAGCGCTCGCTACCCCCACAGCGAGCGCTACCCCTCTTCTCTGTTCTTCCTCGCTGTCCCCTATTTCTTTCTTTCTTTCTTCTCTCCTTCTCCCACAATTTTTCCCCCAAATTCTTTCTTCTTCTGCTCTATCCCAACTCACGACTCCTCTCCAAATTTTTCCCAAATTTTAATTCCTCCACCCAATTCCTCCATCTTCTTCTAAATCTTCACACCCTTCACCATCTTCAACATATCTTCCATCTATTTCACCATCCAAACACCTCCAATCCACCAAATCCAAATTCTCTTCCTCCATAAACCCTCAATCCCTAATTTTCCAATTTCCCCAATTTCTCAAACCCTAGATTCTCCCACTCTCCATAAATCCCTCTTATTCTTCCAAATCCGACCACACCTCCATGATTCTCCGACACCTAGCTGCACTACTCACCACCGCCGTCTTTCCGGCAACACTTTCCGGCGACCTCCCTATTAATCCTCTCTACTCCGAATGGCGCGCTCGAAGCATCGTGCGGGGGCGCAACAGGCGAGCACCTCCCAACCGGAGCAACCCACCTCCGAAAATCTTCAACAAGCGTACAATTGCCCTTTCCCACTCGAAGCCAACTTGGAAGGTCAATTTTACGAACGATGGACTCGACATGAGGTAACTCCGCCTCATACTCTTGATTGGAACTTATTGTCTAATTTGGGATGTGTTAGGGAGCTTGAGCAATTTTTGGATGTGTTAGGCCTTCGAAAATATGCGCATATGTCCTTTAAATGTTCTAAATTACTTACTTATGAATTTTTGTTCACATTGACTGTGCCTGCTGATCTTACTTACTGCACGTTTAGATTGCGGGGAGTACCCCGCCGTGTGTCTATTACTTTATTGTGCAGGATTATGGGTTTTCACGGAATGAATGTGGGGGATCAAGCCCCGCCATCCCACTTCAACCCTAATGCCGCGTGGCATTCCCTTACGGGTTTCCGCAATTGGCAAGCTGGTGGGATGCCGGCTGGCTTCATCCAGAACAATGTGCTGATGCTTCTGCACAAATTTCTGTCTTACGGCATCACCGGCAAAGAGCAAGCTAATAAGGTGAATCAGGCCGAAGTTTTTCTTCTCCAGAGCGCTGCTCAAGGCTCCCGGGTGTGCGCCGGCTATTATATTCTTAACACGTTTAAGAATATGTTGGCCACAGTCCGCTATCATGCTACTCTGCCTCTCATCATCTGTGTCATCGCCCGGCATTTTGAGGTTTTCGATTCGGAGAATGTTGATCCGGCAGACGCCATCTACGTATCGAGGATTGACCTCTCTGAGCTCCGACAGGCTCGTATCTGCACCAACGATTACACGTGGGTGCCCTCCACCTCCCGGCGCTGTGTGGCTAACCATACCAACGAGTTGGCCGCCATTGCCGCCAACTTACCTGATGTTGGAGGTGATATGGGTGTAGCTAACCGAGCAGCTGAGGAGGAAGCCTACGAGGATGCCCCTATGTCGGATTCCTTTGCTCCTGGCCCTTCCTCTTACTCGACGGGCGCCGGCCAGTATCACTATTGCGCCGGCTCTACTTCTTCCGGTGGCATGGATCACCTAACTTCGTAGTTTCAGTCTCTGAGCACTGAACTCGGCGCTCTCTGGTCAGACTTCTCCTCCTTCCGGCAGGACTTAACCAGTTTCTCCCAAGACTTTGGGACGCATGCCCACGAGGCCCAGTCCTTCTATCGAGAGTTTGGAGACTTCAGCTCCTCTATGCATCAGAGTCAGGAGCGGATTGAGGAGCGGGTGAACGCTACTCATGACTTTATGTTTGAGCAAGCTCGTCAGTGGCGATTGTCTCAGGAACAGTTGGCTCTCCAGTATCAACAGATACTCGAGAATAACCGGCAGATGGCCGAGCTCAACGCCCAGTGGTCGAATTGGGCCTTGTATGATCACCCACCGCCACCGCCGGATCAGTAGTGACTTCTCACTGCCGTTTAGTACGCTTTTCCTTCTTTTTCTTTTTGCGTGTGTCCGGGTTGTGTCTTGTAGTTCATTTCTTTTTTTTTGCTTCTTTGGTTTTGTTTGGTGTTTCTTTTGCAGGTCTAATCCTTTACAACTACTTGAGCTTTCACCACCGCCGCATCATACCGTATCGGGTAGTTTCTTTCCCTCTCTCCCTTGTTTTTATTGTAGCAATGAAGACATTACTTATTTCTTTCATGAGGGGGGTAGGTATGGCTTTAGAAGTGTGTAGTTGTGTACTCTTGTTTGTCCACTTGCAATTTGGAGCTTAATAGGATTAGTGATTGATTTTGATGAGAAACATGTTGATTATGTTTGACGACATGAATTGACATTGTGAGTTGATGATTGGGTAATGAGCATTACATTTTGATTATAGCTGTCGTGGGGCATTCGATTTTGTGATGGATTGATGTGATATCTCTTAACTTGTGCATTTGGTATAAGATTGCTTAATGGCTAGACTTGATTGTTAATGGTGCTAATTTTGTTAAGTGTGAGATTGAGTTGGGAGGCTTCTACTCCTCAGGAAATCATGAGAATGAGAAACCACACGAGAACACTTTAGATAACCTCTAAATGTTCATATCTCGTGACTTTTGGCCATATAACCCACTCTTTCCAAAAATTTGGCTCGAATGGCCTTAATAATTGAAACTAAATCTCTTGAACTGTTTGAATAGGTGATAAGAACTCTACCCCTCTTGCTCTATGAAATCGAAGGAAATTTTAAATTCGAGGAATGGGTATGGGAAACCACGCTAGGATACTCGGTTTATCCGAAGATCACACCTAGTGACCAATGTTCTATATATCACTAAAAATTCTATGCGGTTTGGTTCTTAAACAATTAAGTTTGAAAAGATAAAAAAATTCTAAGTCTAGCTTTTGAGTAATTAGAAAACCGAAATTACATATGTTGCTGAGTTTGATCGGATTGAAGTTGCACCTTCGAGGGAAACACGTAATGGTGATTGATGTATAGTCTTATTATCCCTTCCGTGAACTCGTGATGAATTTGATTGTTGTTGCATAATTAAACTTGCTTCTTGTTTTGAAATCTCTGTATTTTGTTGAGCTTAGACTTGCTTGAGGACAAGCAAGGTATTGTGCGTGGGGAGGTTGTTTTATACGTTTTCGGTCTCGTTTCCATTATGTGTATGGTCTCATAATGCTTATGTTTGTTGTTCAAGTTGATGTTTTGGTTTTCTATATGCTACATTGTAGGTGAAAATCGACAAAAAATGGTTAACGAGCCTTGACAAGAGAAACGAGACCAAGGTAGCGCTCGCTAGCCCCCAGCGAGCGCTACCCCTTTGCAGCCAAGTCACAGTCAGAGAGGGGGCCTAGCAAGCGCTAGCCCCCAGTGCTTGCTATCCCCTGTTTCAGCCATTTTGCCATCGAGCCAAAGTAGCGCTCCCTAGCCCCCAGCGAGCACTACCCAAGCGTGATTTTCTTCTCCTATTTAAACCTTCACGCGTGATTTTTCAGGGACACACTTCCTTCACGTTTTTACTTCTAGTCTAGGGTTTAGACCACAAGAGAAAACACTATTAGTCAAGATTTCATTCCGTTCCTTTTTCAATTTCGTTGTAGATTCATTCGTGATTCAAACCCGAAGTACTTTAATGCATTATTTACCTTTTTCATTCGTGAGTTCGTTTACTGCTTTCTTTATTGCTTTATGATCTATTCTCTTTCTACTATGTTCTTGATTAATTTCCAATTCATTAATACAAACCTTTCAATCATGTTAATTAATCAATTCAAAGCATGTTTAAATTTAGTTTCTTTAATTCCTTGTTATTAGATTTAGGATTTAATCGCTTTATTAATTTTTGCGTAGATAAATTAATTAGATTAGTTAAAATATCAAAACTCCTTCTTTTAATTGCTTTCTATTCTGCAACATAGATAAAGCCCTACTTAGCCTTCCTTGAGAATACGACTTAAGGTCAACTTATTAATCTATAACGAACTCGTACTCTTGCGAGTAATTTAATACAATAAATTGGAAGCATATCGGTTGGAAATATTTCTCGTGCCCGATACTGAGTCCTTTTATCGGACAGTGGGTCTGGTCTAAACAACGCCACGTACTCAAGGTTTAAAATAAGTTGGAACATCATGAAAGCTGTAATACTGTCCTCGATAGACGATTTAGGCTGAGTCGATCGCGGTGCAGATGGGAACTGTGGCTGGAAATGAGGTCCCGACTGCTGAAACTGAGGCAGCGGTGGTTGCTGGTAAGGAGGCGGCGGCTGCTGATAAGGTGGAGGAGGTGAATAATACCCTAACTGAGGTGGGTAATAAGGCTGTTGTGGATAATACCCCTGCTGCGGTGGGTAGTACTGCTGTGGGGCTGCTCGTCGGATAGGGAAGTTCGAATTCTGACCTTGACTCGGCCCCTTCCACGTTGAGTTGTTATGGGCTCCCCATCCCGAAGTTTGCTGAGCTGGATACTGCTCGAATAGCGGGCGCGGCGGGAAGCCTTGTGCAACATAGACTTTCGCCTCTCCTTCATAAGTCATCTCCACCATTCTGGTGCAGTGACTCTCGTCATGAGTGAGATCACCACAAATCGGGCACGGCTCAGATGCAGGCTCATGTTTGGTTACTGCAGAGGCTTTGCTCATCTTCAACTCTTGCAATTTTCGTATCATATCAGCCATCTGCTTCTTCAAGTCTAAGCTAACTCCAATTTCTCAGACTTCCACTCTCTTGGATCAGGAGATTTTCTGCTGCGAATTAGTGGCTAACGTCTCGAAGATCTCAATTGCTTCCTCAGCCGTCTTCTCAGATATATTTCTCCCAGCTACCGTGTCCACCATGAACTGGTAAGTGTGCTGCAACCCATTGTAGAAAATCTGCCAAAGGAGTTCTGGCACAATTTGATGGTGCGGACACTGCTGCTGGAGCTCTCTGAATCTGTCTAAGGTCTCGTGAAAAGGCTCATCAGTCTCCTGAGCAAACTGCATGATTTGAAGTCGGATCTGCTGCGTCTTATGGTTCGGATAGTACTTGAGCAGGAATGTAGTACTCACCGCCTTCCAATTAGGTAACGATCTTGATGGAAGGGGGAGATACCACGACTTCGCCATATCCTTAAGTGAATAGGGGAAACACTTCCTAAGCAGCTCATCCTCGGTGAAAGTCTAGAGTGGAATAGACTGGACAGCTGTGCAGAATTCCCTGATGAATAGGAGTGCGTCTTCATTAGGAAGCCCATAGAACGATGGAAGCAAGTTGATGTGGTTATGCTTCAACTCATAATTCCTCCCCGCAGCAGAGAATACGATAGCGGATGCGGTAATGCCATATGTTGGCCTGGAAATGTCTCCGAGCTTCCTAGAGGCTTCGTCTTCCTCGGCCATTATTACTAGTTTTTCTTCGAATAATGAGGCGAGGTTGACAACGTCCCTAAATCGCTCCTCAAGCACGACTTCTCTTCTATTGATGTTGTCAACATAGGGCACCAACTCTTGTCTCAAGCTTAGGCGACCTAGCAAACACAAACCAAAAGAAGATCAAACGCACCTTGCGGGAGAAAAGGAATAAACAAAAATAAAAATAAAATAAAAAGCAACGCAAATAAATGCCTAAAGCCTTCCCCGGAAACGGCGCCAAAATTTGTTACGAGATAATTAAATCTTCAGTACGTGGCGTTGTTTAGACCAGACCTACTATCCGATAAAGGGACTCAGTAATGGTTACGAGGAATATTTCCAGTCGATATACTTTCGACTTATTTTATTAAATTGCTTGCAAGAGAACGAGTTCGTTATAGATTAATAAGTGGACCCTAAGTCGTATTCTCAAGGAAGGTTAAGCAGGGCTTTATCTATGTTGCAGAACATAAAGCAATTAAAAAGGAGGGGTTTTGATTTTTAACTAATCTAATTAATCTATCTAGGCGAATTAAATTAAAGAATTTAAAATACGAATTACCTAAGCGAAAATTAATAAAGCAATTAAATCCTAAATCTAAGAACGAAGAATTAAAGAAACTGAATTTAAACATGCCTTGAATTGATTAATTAACATGATCGAAAGGTTTGGATTAACGAATTGTGAATTAATCAAGAAAGGAACAAGAATAAAAGAGATCATAAAATAATAAAGAAAACAGTAAAAGAACTCACGAATTGAAAAGGTAAATAATGCATTAAAGTACTCCGGGTTTGAGTCACGAACGAATCCACAACAAAATTGGAAAGACAAATAACGGAATGAAAAATCTAACTATGGTGTTTTCTCTCGTGGTCTAAACCCTAGAAAAATAAAAGAAATTGTGAAGGAGAGTTTGCAGCTCTGAAATCGCGCGTGAAAAATTTATCCATTGTGTCCATTTTCATTTCGCATTTCCGCTGCAATTAGAATTAAAATTGTCTGAAATCCTGTCACAACTTTATTCGTAATTTTACGTTTTGCGAGCATATCCACTTTCATTTGGTATCAGAGCATGCACTAGATACACTGAGTGTGATTTAGAGTTGTCAGCACAATGGATAGCTACGTGTGATCGTTATTGCTAGCTCCATTTCTTGATGGATCCAACTATAGTTATTGCAAGAGAATGACGAGATCAATTATTAAATCGTTGGCAACACTTGCATGGAAAGCTGTTGAAGACGGATGGTCGCACTCCAAGGAGGTACATGATGAAGGAGATGCGTTTCGCAAACCAATTGCGAATTGGACGAGGATCCAACAGGAAATCGCCACCGTGAACGATAAAGCATTGAACGTGATTCAAGCCTCCATGGATCCAAACATGTTCAAACTGATCGCGAATATTAATTCGGCAAAAGCTATTTGTTACACGCTCCAAGCACATTATGAAGGTGATTTGGGAATCAAGGAGTTGAGGCTTCAAATTCTCAACACCAAGGATGAGAACATGAGGATGACTGCTGATGAGATGGTTGGAGACTACCGCAACCGATTGTTTGCTCTCTATGAAGAGAGTATTGAAGTTGTGATCAATGTTTTTGATACTTTGGGGTAAGAGCGACTTAAATCTTTCTATACTCATATTTTTCTCTTTCGTTGTAGATTTGAGGATATAAAAGCTATTGATTCGGGGACACAGAAGTTAAACAAGAGCAATTTAAGTGCCCGGTCAAAATGAAATGCGAAACTGCGACTGCTTTCATGGGGGAATCAAAAATAAAATTTTTATATAAATCCCTCATATAATTCTCGTAGTTATATGTCTTTTCACCATCTCCTAAGAGTGATGATATTCTTGTATGATTGGAGAAAGTAGATTGCTCAAACCTGGACAAAGAGATGGTCACATTGTTCATGACTTTAGATTTTGGGTATTCAAATTTATTTGAATTCCTTGATTTTTGAAACAGATTTATGTTTCATATTTTTGTGGGATTATGCATATCGACTTCCACGTGATTTAATATATTCATACTTAAGTTATATATAATCTTTATTTTTAGGATAATTTGTTAACCTTATCATTTGAAGTTTGTTTGGTTGATTCTATCTTCTACCTATTTATTCTCCACGTTCTCTCTCCCATATCATACCACGTGAAAAATTCTAATATCAATCATTTCCCTACCATCTTTCCCTTTTCCCTTGTCATGTATCACACTACCCAATGATGATTGATGAAATCCGACAACTTTTCGATGACATCTACTCGAGCTGATGATGACTGGTGAACATGAGGTTGATCTTCCCTTGACTGACCTAATAGAGAAGAAAGCAAAGTCCAATGTGCCCAACATTGCGAAGCAAATATCATTCACAGTCTCACTCATTCAGTAGCAATTTGAATTTTCTTATATGTAAGTGGAACGATATTTTAACTTCATTTCTCACTTCTCAAAAAGGGGGAGGAAGTAAACCTGCTGCTATGACTAAAGTGTCTACTGAATTAGAGGATTTTCTGCACATTAACTCTTATGATATTGTTTTGCAGCAAATATAAAAGTGAGGGAGAGTAGTTGGACTTAGGTGGGATCTCAATGTTTGATATATATAATGTGTGTTTTGAGTTGTTTAAATTATTTGTCTTTGGCATTTGACTTATATTTTAGAGGGAGTAGAAATATTAAATATTTGATATATTTTTGATTTGGTTTGGTTGATGTTTTATCTATTTTTAAGCAGATTATTTATTAACATGGTTTATTTATAATGCTCGAGATATTGTTGTATTATACTTGTTCTTGTGCAGGTGTAAGATTTGTTTTGAGAAGTAAGACAAAAAGGGGGAGATTGTAGAGGTCTCTTTCACAGCTTCGTCACTTCAGTGACAATTTTGCTCTTAACTTCTCTAACCACTGTGTGTTTTATGCGTGAAAATGTTGTTGCGAGATATTAGAAAGAATTCTAGTAGTGGACTCGTGCTGAACAAGTCAGAGGACACGTGACAACGGTAGATAAAACTTTGTAGTGAATAGTGGAGAAGTTGTTCCTATTTTTAAGTTGGTGGAGAGTGAAAACATCAACCACTAACCAAATATCTCTCTAGACGGTTGGAAGCTTGGAGAAGAAGACAAATCACGTCTATAAATAAGAGGGAGTCTTCTTAGAAGCATACACAAGCTGATTGAGCATTCATAGAAAATTTCCATAGCATAATAAAGTCCATAGCGTTAGAATTTTATTGAGAGTTGTAAGCACTTTAGGGAGAACTTCGGGATCCAGAAAGCGTAATTTTCATTGTGTTTTTCTCTTGGTTGTTTTTGTAATTCACTTTAGTAAATTTAGTGAAAATTTATCCATTGTGTTCATTTATATTTCACATTTCCGCTGCATTTATAATTAAAGTTGTATGAATTCTTGTTACAACTTTATTCGTGATTTTACGTTTTGCGAGCATATTCACTTTTAATAATATATAATATATTAATGATCTAATGTTCTATATATGAGATTTTTAATAGTTGAATTAATTGAATTTAAACTTTATCATGTCTTAACAATTTTATTTAATGTAGACATGTACATCCATCTCAATATTACTCTCTCACTACTAATTCAATTAATTGAATTGTCATTATTAATTATTTTATTATTTTGGTTCGTTTAAGAAATTGTTATCCAATATTTTTTCAGTATTTTATAAACGCAACTCAATTAATAATAATAATAATTAAATTAATAAAGTTTCACTATTTTCTAATTTATTGGATCAAAATAAAAATATTTTTTGAACGGATGAATTATTATTTTTCACATGCTCAAATAATATCATCCTACTAGTTTTATGACAAATAAATTTTTTGTACATTAATAAGATATATGTTTTTTTATTGATAAATATATTAAATTTTAAAGACTGTGTTTCAAAGGATTTTAAATCGAATCTTTTGGATTTTAGATATTAACCTCCTACCGTAAATCATACACAATTCATTGTTATTTGCATAAAATACTTGGTGATATAAAATCTAATTAAAAAATGGCCGTTGGAGCCGCTGATTCGAGACAGAGAATGACAAAAAATCAACGCTTCGCGGAGGGTAGTGCGCACGCGCAACAGCCACGACGGTGAAAGCAAGCGGCTTCCTCAAAATTATCGGCTGGAACGTCACTGTTTCGATTGGACTACAGCGTGGTTATCTGTTGTTGTGACGCAATAAAAGTGAGAGGAGACGGAGCGTACACTATAGGTGCCGGGAAACGGAACGAATGACATCACCATAGATGTCGCCGCCACCGTCTAGCCTGAGGGGTCGTGGATGGTGATCGACGACCCCTTCCTCTCTTCTGAAACCTCTCATTGATCATCAGAAAACATCAAACTCAAACACCACACTCTCCCGCCTCGCTCCAATGTGAAAATCAATCTGAAAATCCTTTCTTTGTTGTTCATGAAATCGAATTTGCGTGGAAACCAGCTGTTTGATGTTGGACAGGAAAATAAATAAATGTATTTTCTCTCCTCAATTACCTTAATTAGTGGAATTAGTTATTGTCTCTATCATGTTATAATTACATTAATATCCTTATCATAATATTTATGAAATATTTTAATGAATTTAAAAATCAATAAATCCGAGTAGATCCTAACTGTTAATCTACTAAAATTAACGATTGAGATCATTTCCTATTTTCTATTAAAAAAATCACTTTTTATATGATCTACATCATATATATATATATATGTGTGTGTGTGTGTGTGTGTGTGGTTACGTTTATATGAGAAATAAATTATGTGTATGATAAATGAAAATGAATCTAGATCATCAATCCATATAAAATCAATCACTTATATTGATAAAATTAAATTAAAATATTTTCCATATTTTAGAAATGTGGAAGTTAATAATTAAATGAAAATTAATTTGTAGGGATATACGATAGAATTACTAAAATGAATGGTTGAGATATTTTCTCATTTCTCACATAAGAATTATTTTTTATATAATCCAAAACATACACTATATACTCCATTCGTTTCACATAAACATGCACTTTTTGTCATTTTAGTACGTTTCACATAAACATACACTTTCTATTTTTGAAAACTAATACCACTTTTTTTGTGGGTTTCAATCTCCACTATCATTCAAATCAACTATATTTTAACACTTAATAACACTTTTACCAATCAAGTCAACTACATTTTATTAAAATCCGTGCTAAAACAAATGGTGCATGTATTTATGAAACATATGGAGTATATTGTAATTTACATCCTGGGATCAACGTGCTACAATAATTCGACATAAATCAATATGAATTAATAAGTTTATGTTGACATTTATTAAATTTCGATTACCTAAAATATATAAATATATTATTTAATAATAGCACTGTTAATATAATTTAGTCTAATTAAAATTTATTTTTCAGTATTTACATATAATTTAGCCAAAATAAGTAGTGATGGCAAAGTGACTGCCCGACCCAACCCATCAGCTCATGAATAAAAACAATTGTATTTATAAAATTATATAAATTTAAAATATAATACAGACTTATCATATTTCTTAAAATTTTAAAAAGAAAATAAAAAAAGAGTAAATTATAGTTTATGGCCTGAACTTTCAAGGGATGCTCAGTTTGTAGCCCAAACTTTCAAAAATGTTTAAAATGTCATGTACTTTAATATAAAATCTAAAATATGGCATAAAATAAAAGTTTCGGTCTCTCCATCTTATACATAACACCAGTTTCTCTATATTTTACTAAAGAAATGAAAAATAAAAAAATATATATTTAAAATATGAATAAACCCTTTGTAATAGAAAAAGACATTACTTTACCTTCTTCTGTGAAAGAATCTCCTATGCACAGACCCTCTCAAAAGTCAAAAAGCCTTTGCAAATGTGAAAAGAATCTCATGGGCACACAAGTGGAGTAAACAAGAGAGCACTACGCACAAGGTGAAAAGATTTGATGTAATACCCCGATAATTAAAAACCCGAATAAAAGAAAATTTTATGAATAAACGAGGGATTCAAGATCCGTTGAAAGTTTAAAGACTCGTATTAAAGAATATAACTCCTGATGTGAGTTAAAAGTCATTTCAGAAATTTCTGAAATCGAGAAAGAAACCGAAAAAATTCGGTTTGACGTTTATCGTCATAATTTAAGTTCGAGAACTCGTATCGAAGCAGCGTCTGTTTTTTCCTTCAATTATTTTACGATACGGAGATAAGGTGAAAAGTTAATAATTCCGACTTTCGAAAGAATGATGTATTTATCGAGAAATCACTGTTCATCATTTTGAATGAGACGAGATAATTTTATTATCTTTTAAAGTTAAGTCCGGAATGTTTTTCTAAGAGAGCCGTGATTTTCCGGAATGTTTCCGAGAACATTATTTTATCGAGAAGTCGAGAACCCGGACTATTAGTACGTTATTATAACGGGTAACAAGATATTTTGGAAATTAGATATTTTCGAAATTTAGATATTTTGGAAATTTAGATATTTTGGAAATTTAGATTTTTTTTAAAGTTAGATATTTTGAGAAGATATTTTGAAAATATCTAAGAGGCGAAATACGGGATTCATTCAAATGCCCGGATTTGAAGTTCGAGACGAGATATGGACAAGGCGCGATAATTTACATACACTTTTATCGCGATACGGACCATACACGGAAATTGTAATGCCCCGCATTTTGAATCCCGACATAAGTAGTGAACTTCCCACACTTTAGTTTTTATTGTCGATTACGAAACCAAAAGTTCCAAAATTTATTAGTATGTGAACCATTAGTAGTAATTAATTCTCCCTATTGGATTTATGTTATTAAAGAAGATGTTCATTTATAGAAATTTATGACACTAGTACCATCAACATTCATGAATAATAATTGGGGTAAGACTAGTCAAGTACCCAAGGATAACAATCAATTATAGTGATTAATGATTTAATTCAATCATTTATAGTGATTAATGATACTAGAACAACCAATTACGATAGTAAATGATATTGAGACAAGCATGAACGATTAATAGACTTTCAACTTCATCTAGTCTTGCAACTTAATATATGAAATAAAAAGGGGTACAAGGTTGAATAAGAAATTACTTGGACAATAGGAAACCAACAAAAGAAAGAGTAAGGGTACAAAAGTGAGATAGGGGCCAACCAATAGTGTTTCATCCGGAAATCAAGAATAATGCTAGCCTAGACCACAATCTGTAGGGAGGGAAGGAATCCCAAATTTCACTCCACCCAAGAAAAATGCTAATTTTACATTGGAACAATAGTAAGCTTTAAAATGTACATCCACTAATTGATATAAGAGAAAGAGAAGAAGGCTGATGTCCTGCAAAACTTCAGCATAAGCACTCCAAGGTGGAAAAGCCAGCTTGCCAACCATCGCCTGCAACAAATAAACAACAGTCTACATGTCAAAGGCTGCAACAATACACAAATCAAACATATAAGGGAGTTGCAAACATAGAGTCACCCCAAATATACCAAAAATTAGCAAACATCCTGTAGACAAACTAGTTAGTAGATACTATATACAGACTAATAGGCAAAAGGAAGCAAGGAAATCCCAACTAGAGAGCCACATGGCTCAATGACCAAGGTCTTGTCAGAAGAAGGAGGACAGGGCTGCCATATACAACAGAAAGGAAGTAGAGAACTACATTCTTGAAACGGAATGAATCAGACTAAGAGGAATGACTGCATAAAGTAAATGTAACACAGTTATGGAAAATTTTGGAAAGAAAAGATAACTAAGGGAGTAAGAAAATTGACCAATATCTGGAGACAAACCCCTTCCTCCTATCTTCTGAAATTAGATTTTCTTCTCCTTCAGAATATATATATCTATAACAAGAAGACAAATTGGGATCAGATTACAAAGAGGTAAAAGAGAGTCCTCTAGAATCAACTTTATACACCCAACCTTAACCAGTCCGTTCCTCCTATAAATACCCTCTATTTCTACCTTAGACAATCTTTACATCTCACACTTACCTCCATAAATTCACCCTCAAACACTTAGCACGTTGAGAAAAAAAAAAAGGAAACATAGAAGAAGTCTGCCCAAGCTAAATCAACACAACCAGCCCATTGAGGTAAACCAACAACTGAATCACTAAACTTTAGAAATATATGTATATATATGCATACTCGGTTAGAACTCATTTACAAGTGGGAAGTTATGTCATTTCGGAACTGAAACTAAATTCTTTAAGAAATATATGCATCCCTGTTAGAGCTCAGTTACTAGTGGAATTGATGTTATCCTGGAACTTAGGCTCAATTTTCAAACTATAGATCTTCATCACTTAAAGGTAAAGTTAGAATATAGCATGCTTATAGTGTACTATCTAACTTAGGAAAAACCACACCCAAAGTTTCAGGAACATAGAGAGACTTAGGAATGAGCCCAAAACTTCAGGACATAGACCCTGCATTTATATCCAGGAAGAGAAACCAACTCAAAAAAAAATGTGAAGTTTCAGCAATGAAATACAGAACCAACCAAACTCACATTGCAACCAACTCCCAAACACTCCTTCTTCACTAGACTCTGAAAATTTAAACTTTTGAAGTAACGAGACCTTGGGAAGTAAAATGCAGAAATTCAAAACCAACTCAATCTGTAAGTAAAACAAACCACAACATGAAAACTTCATCTAAGTAAAGAAGAGAGGGATGAACAAAGGACTTAGCTGAGGCAATTAAGCCCTCTCCAGGTCTGCAACAGAACACCTCGCCTCATAAACTGTAGGATAGCGAGCTGTCCCAGCAAGTGAGCCCTAGCCGTGAACCCAACGGGCTATGCTCCATGCTTCCTCCTCCCACCGGGCTGTCCAGTCCCCAACCAAACCACCCAAGACCCAAACGAACCATTCCTGGCCAAGGAACCGAAGGGAACCCTAATCTAAACCAAGTCCAGCACCATTCTCCAGCCAGAAACAAGAAAAGCACATTTCAGTAAACAAAATAATATAATTCAAATCTGAAAACAGAAAATTTAGAAAATATGCCAAGAATTCCACTAAACAAATTTTTAAGAGATCTGTAACATGCAAACCCCAATCAAGAAAGAATCAAAATCGAAACTTAAAAGAAGAAGAAAAGGAGAATTAGATTTAAGTTGAGGAGTAATGATAAGAGAAAAGGGAAATTACCTGGCTGGAGTTCGAGCGCGAGAACCCCGCTAGTGCGGAGCTGGACGCCGAGTGACGCAAAGATGCGGTAACGAGGGGCTCCGAGGATTTCGTCCGATGGCAGTCGAGGGGAGAGTAGAAAGAGAAAGCTAGAGGGAGAAATTGAGAAGTAAGGGAGGGGAGATAGATGGAGAAGGTTTCGGTGGAAGGAGCCGACCACGAGGTCGCCGGCTGGAGCTTCGGCGAGAAAGGGAGGAGAACGGCCGAGAGAGAAAGGAAAGGTATGCGGGCGTGTTGTGTCTGTAGGGAGAAATAAGAATAAGGTTAGGGTTGTGGTTTAATTGGGTTGGATCGGGTCTGGGCATTTGGCCGGGTTATCGGGCTAAAATAAATTAAGATCTATGGACCAAGTAATGGGCCTAAATTAGTGCAAACGCTTGGGCTAGATAAATAAATACAACGGGACAATGAATAAAACTCTTATGGACCAAACCTAATTAGAATGTTGGGCCAATTTAATTAAGTTAATGATGGGCTAATTCATTTGTTACATGGGCGAGTATAATTCCTAACGGATCAAGGCATAGAAATACATGTGGGCTGAATTAATAGTTAGGCTGGGCCGTTAATTAAATTCTATATGAGCTAATACAACTAATAATGAGTTAGCAATAAATTCATTAATATAATTGGGTTAATTAATTAACTATATGGACTAAGACTTAATTTATTTGGAATAAGTCCAAGAAGGAGAAATTCAATAATTAAATTTAGAGAATTTAATTTATTAATTAGAATATAATCATAAGAGATGATTGAATTATAAATCATGCTTAAAGTATGATAATTGAGATTAACTTAGCCTATTAGAAATTATTTATCTTGATGCAAGTATCAAGATATTAAATTAGAATTTTTTTTTTTACTTTTACCCATTAATTAATTAATTGGGTATAAGTGAATTTCCAAATTATAGCATGATCTAGAAATCATCAAACGACGTTTCTAGAAATACAAATCCTAGACTCGTACAATAGTCGAGTTCTAAAGACCCGAGAATAACTCTCGAAATAGTAAAGGATAATATTTCCTTACAGTTAAAAGTATTAGACATACTTTATAAAGGTATCTCACGTAAGATTTATTTAAAGGTTTCGACGAGAGGTCGGATCCGCATCTCGAGAACGAAGCAATCACCAGTCAAGACTATTCAAGTAGGCTTTTCTCACTCTATAAAAATATGTGTGCATGTTTTCAGAAATGAAATGAGATATTTTCAAAGCACTGTCTTGCCATAAATGTTTTCGATTTATGTATGATGCCTATCTGTTATATGATAATCGAATTCGGGTTCCAGTGGGTTAGCGTCTCCACTCGAACTAGTGTACACAATGGACTGTGTGTCAGCGAAAGGTTGACCGGTCAAGTGTCTGTGGGAAGTGGCCACTTCCCCGGCACAAAGAACGTTCAGATATGGTTGATTACAAAAGAATTAGGACCATGGTCAAACTAGAACTTTCTCAAAGAAATGCTTTTGTGAACATAGGTGCTTTAGAGACAAAATCCCTATGTATCACTCAGAATGGCTTGACAGTTATATATGTAAGTGTGCGATTTCGGCACGTGTCTACTGAGTACAAATTGTACTCAGCCCTGCATGTATTTCTAAACGTGCAGGTTAAGAATGAAGAAGACGTGGGTGCTATGCCGTGCTTTTGTCGTAACTCCTAGTAGCAGACTCTTGGGGGTTCTACGTGTCTTCATACACGTAGGATTTCGTTACGCGATCCTACATTTCCGCTGCTAGACCCTTACGTAATAAGACCGAGTTTTAAACTCTTTAAATTTAGTTACGTGATGTAACGAGCTTATGACTCTGACTTTATGAATTACGGAATGAACCCTTGATTTATGCTATGAGAGGAATATTCATTGTCTTACTCTCGTCATTTATTCCTTTCATTAGTCACGTTCCCGGCTTTACTAGACTTAGTAGAAAGCGGGCGTGACAGAAATTTTATTTTCGCCGTCAGTGAATAGTAGAACCGAGAACTCGAGAACTCGAGAAATAAGCATTTTCTCGATTTACGTGCAACTCGATAGGGCCAAAACCCGACTTTAGTTCACGAGAGACGAAGAAGTCTTAATGAGTAAGAAAGACGAGTGTGTTGACTCTCGTTTCAATCGAGATAGATAAATAACAAAGAATCGGATCGAAAATATCTAAAAGACGATTTGGACCTCGGATAGTTAGATATTTGCGGGGCAACTTGTGGCCTATAAAAAGACCACAAAGTCACCCCATTCTTCATATTTCACGTGAGAGAGGCAGCAAGTTGGCATGAGATAAGAAGGAGAAAAGGCTAAGGAATTTTGCTCCGATTCTCGTCCCGTTCGTCTCGATTTTCCGATTTCTTCGAAATCTAATCCGATAGAAAGGTAGCCCTCGATCTTACCTACGTTTCTACGGTTTTATTTTCATGTTTGGAGTTTGTTAAAAAAATGAAATAGGGGCTGCCCTTTTAGATTTATATCGAGCCGAACCCGAATCGAAAAATATCGAGAATTAATATTGCTCGTATGAGTTAGATAAACATGTGTTTTAAGTCGATAAAATCTAAGCATTTTAGGTTTTGAGAAGTTAACTTGAGCTCGTCGTTTTATATGTTTTCGATTTTTCTTGGATGAATCGAATAGACGAGCATGTGTGTAGGTTAAATACGAGTATTGTTTGAATTTACGGAAATAAATCAACAAGGTTTAAGAAAAAAATGAGTGCGGGCGACAGTTTCTGCCGGATTTTCTTTCGTCATTTTAAGTACAGCATGAGTAGAGTTTTTACATAATAAAATACTAGATCGAGTTAGGAGTAATCTCCAACTTGAATCACCCCATTTCGTTGTGTTTTCGATTTGTTATGAATTTTTCAAAATGGTTGCGCAAACTGTCAATTCCAGCGAAAATCTGGAAATTAGCTAACTTTGAAAATTTTTGAAAAATAGAGTAAAATGATTTCATGTACTTTGTCTTCGGATTATAAAACTTTACGATGTTATGGTCACTTTAAAGTTTGATTCGTTACAATTGGAATTACTTCCAATTTATTATGATTTTTCAAAGTCAACTGCTCATTTAATTTGAACTCGTGAGCATGAATAAAGGTTAATATGATTTATCGGATCTTTCCGTCAAGTGTGCAAAAATTGAAATAAGTTAGTAGCCGATTTTTTTTCATTATGTTGGATAATCGAGACGCATAATTTTCGTATGAGATTTATAATCTCATATTATGATTTATGAGCATGAAAAGGAGTTTTTCCCCGATTTTAAGTTTTTAATCAAAGTTGGCCGTTCGAGAGCATGAAAAGTGTTATGTAATGTTTTATTTAACGAACGTGATTTATTATAGGTTTATATCATTGCATTAAGTTTCACGATATTCATAGATGTTTTGATCTTAGACGAGCATGAGTGCTGAGAAATGATCAAACATGAAGTTATGTGTAATTAAAGTCAAAACATGGTTTGATTATAAATCATCGAACGACCCTCCTAGAATTTAAATCCGAAACTCGAACGATAGCCGAGTTAAAAGAACCGAGAATAATTCTCAAATAACAAAGGATAATAATTCCTTACACTTAGAGAATATTAGATGCGCTCGAAAATGTTATCTCACTCGAGATTTATTTAAAGGGTACAACGAAAGGTCAGGACCGCAGTTCGAGAACGAAGTAGTCGTCAGTCCAGACGATCCAAGTAGGCTTTTCTATTACAAAGAAAATTATGTGTGCACGTATACTATTTATGTTGTTTAAATGATTTCAATTTGAGAAGATATGTTTCAAAGTATTGTCTTGCCGAAATGATTTATGTTTTGTATGAAGCCTATCTGGTTAAGATTCTAATTATGAAATCGAATTCGGGTTCCAGTGGGCAGGCAACCCCACTCGAACTAGTGTACACAAGTAACCATGAGTCATCGATCAGGTTGGTCGGTTAAAGGACCGTGAGTCACCTTAGCGGGTTGGCCGGTCAGGTGTCCGTAGAAGGTGGCCACCTTCTCAGTACACATAAAGAACAGATATGGTATAATACTAAAGAACTTAGACAGCTGTCGAACTCAGGATCTTTCACAAAGAGAATTTAGTGAACATAGGTGATTTTAAAGATAAAATCCCTATGTTTCACTCTTACGGCATTAACAAATTATATATGTATGTATGCATTTTCGGCATGTGCCTACTGAGTACGTTTGTACTCAGCCCTGCATGTATTTATAAATGTGCAGGTTGAGACGTGATGAAGGGAGATGCTATGACGGGCTTGTCAGTCTTTTGCGTAGTTGAACTCTTGGGGGTTTACGAGTCTTCATACACGTAGACTTAAGTCGATCCTTTTCCGCTGCAAGAGGTTTTATCAGTTTTGTTTGAAGAAGGTGTCAATTCAGAGTTAAACTCTTTGTTATGAACTAAAACTCAGTTATCGAAATATCCTTTTGTTTCAGTTAAAGTCCACAGTTTGTTTTTATTCTTTATTTAATTATTTTATAGTCGCGCACCCGGACCTTGCCACGAGGGCGGAGGACGGGGCGTGACATTTGAGGTACTCCCTCCGTCCATGAAACATGTTCCTAATTTCACCCGGTGCGAGTTTTAATGTAATGCTTTTGACTTTAATGATGATATGTAGTGAATGGAATGAGGGTCTCATTTGATATATTGTTTTAAATTGTGTTATGTATAGTTAGTGGATTATGGGTCTCACTTAATGTATTATATTAAATTGAGTTGTGTGTAGAGAGTGTAGTGGGTCCACTTATTATAAATGGAAAATTTAAAGTAGGAAGAAGTTTTGTGGACGAACGAAAATGACAAATTAGGGAGAAGTTTTGTGGACGGAGGGAGTATTTCTTTAAAAATTTAATTGAAAAATAGGTATATATTAGGGGAAATGAAAGATAGAATGTTTCAAATAATAAATATATAGGTTTGGAGACTTGTTTAACCTTCTCTATTGTCTTATTTTTGTAGTGGTCACTTTAAAGTCTTATATGCTGGAACCATTCATGAATTAGTCAATAGTCATTTGTTATTGATAGCAAAAATAAAATTGTAAAATTGATTAGTTCTCATTTCATATACAATATAATGGAACCTTGTACTGTCAAATTAAAAGTTAATCACGAGCGTGAGTTCATTGGAAGTTACACATATGAAGGTGGAAAGATAGAAGTCTTCAAAGATTTTCAGTGGACTTTGATTGGTCGAGATATGGATTTGAAATGTGATGTCTTGGGTTATTCGAGAGTTGAGAAGAGTGAGGTGAGGGAAAGAGGAAGCAATGTTTTTACCTTTCTTCCTGATAATGTGAATGAAGTTCCAGATATAATTCGCAGTGCAATTGACTATGGATGCGTTGATTTATTTATTCAATGTTCGACTATGAATGAGGGTGCATATAGTCAAATATATAGTTTAGATAAAGAAGATCTTGGTTTTGGTCATGGTGATGGTGGAGTGTTTGAAGAATGTATGATGGATAAGGGTGAAGAGTCTCAAGATTACATGAACGTGGATGCTACTCATGCTTTGGCTTGTATTCATTATGCAAGAGATGATGTTGTCAAGTATGTAGATAATTTTTTATTAACATCCAATGCTGTTGAAACATACAAGTATGGTCTGGAACCAATTAGTAGTGAGCATGATTGGCCTATTGACTCAATGCCACCTATATTGCCACCCATAGTGCATAAATAGCCAGGAAGACCAAAAAAGAAAAGAAACAGGGGTAGTGATGAAATTTAAAAGAGTGATCCTCAAAGATTGTCAAGACATGGGGTGAAGATGAGTTTGTAAAAATTGTGGGGAGATTGGTCACAACATAAGAACATGTAAGGAATTACCAAAAATATTGAATTCAAAGGTAAATCTTTTATTTTAAGTTAATTACTAAATTTATTATATTTGTCAATTTTTTATTTATATTTTATAATAGTGTGATCTTTCAAACACAATGCAGAGCATACCAACGAAAGAAAAGTCCAATAAATTCACAACAAAAAAAGCTCGGGGAAAAGTTGAAATTGAGAAGAAAAATAACTCTTGGCAAGTTAAACAAGGTTATGGAATGCTACAGACAGATACGGGGAATAATTTTGTAAATGTAAGTTTATTTTAGAATACATTATATTTTGCGATATTAGTGCAATTTATTTCTTTTGCGACTTATTATATAATATATTTTATTTGACAGCTTACAAAAAATGTAAAAGTTAAATTTGTATCTAGATCCCAAACTACAATTAGAGCAGCAATGAGAATTGGAGTTCGAACAAGACCTAAAGATGTGAGTGATGCTTCACGTTTCAATGAAGGTGGTAGTCAAGTAGTTAATGCCACACAACATTTGTAGTTGCTTTAAATTATTTGCATTCTGGCTTAAGAAAGTTGTGTTTTTGTAACTCCAAACTCAATATGAGAGACAATGGATTTATAGATGTTGCTTCTTTATCTATGCAATAACTATTTTATTGCATATGTAGATGCTAAGGTATTATAAGATTATTTTGTCTTATTGTATGATTAGGACAAAATTTGTATGAAAGCAGTTTAAGTGGCAACCTCAATCAACCTTTTGTTCATTCTAATAATATTTTAGATGTGATAATGATATTTACTTTCTTTAATATTCATGTATGTATAATTTGTTTAATAATTGATCATGATTCCACGATGGACATTCTCAAAATTATATCTCCGGATTGCTGGTCTTTAACAACGTATGCATATTATATGACTCATCTTTGTAAATTAGAGTTCTTCTTGAATTGATTGAAAAATCGTCACTTTGATTAAATATTCTAACATTTTGAATATCTATTAAAACAAGTAGTGTAAATGGATGGAAGGTGAATTTAAAATTTTAAAGAAATAGTTTAGCGATGGTGACTTTATTTGAAGGGTTTTTTGATTTTTAGATACTATCAATTTATTTAAACAAAATATTTAATAAGTTTGTTTAACTTATGTTATGATTTATACATTTTTTTAAAGTACATGTTATTTTAAACATTTTTAAAAGTTCATACCATGTTTTATATATTACATTAAAGTACATGTCATTTTAAACATTTTCGAAAATTTGGACTATAAACTAAACACCACTTAAAAGTTCAGGCCACAAACTATAATTTACCCATAAAAAAATTGTATTAAGAAAATATTATGACAATTAAACAATCGTATTCGAATTCTCGATACTAGCACAATTATGACAATTAATTTCTTTTTACCTCAATCGAGCGAATAAAACAAAATTGTACAATATGAAGCTGCAAGATCGTACGTAAAACCCAATTTGTACACCTTCATAATGAAATCCATCATCTATGACGTGTCAATACCCCCTTGCCTCATCGGTGACGTCACCCTTCATGCCTTCTATTTATATAAGGCTCTCTCTCCTCATTTCTCCACCACACTCTACTCTTTCAATCTAAACACTAGCTCTCTCTACTCACCAACATCTCCTCAAATGGCGAAATCAGTAAACGCAGTGGGCTGGGCGGCGCGTGACCCCACCGGTGTTCTCTCCCCCTTCAAATTCTCCCGACGCGCCGCCGCCGACCGTGACGTGCAGTTCAAAGTGCTTTATTGCGGCATCTGCCACTCCGACCTCCACAGCATTAGGAACGAGTGGGCCAACGCCCACTACCCCATGGTCCCGGGCCATGAGATCGTCGGCGTCGTCACCGCCATTGGCCCCAACGTCGTTAAATTCAAGCCCGGCGATAAGGTCGGCGTCGGCTGCCTCGTCGACTCCTGCCGAAGCTGCGACCAATGCGCCGCCGATCTTGAGAACTACTGCCCCAATCTCACATTAACCTACAACAGCCTCATCCCCGACGACGGCGCCTCCACCGTCACCTACGGCGGCTACTCTGACGTCATGGTGGCGCACGAGGATTTCGTGATCCGCTGGCCCGAATCCCTGCCCATGGATAAGGGCGCACCGCTACTGTGCGCCGGTGTGACAACCTACAGCCCGCTACGCTACTACGGGCTCGACAAGCCCGGCCTCCGCATCGGTGTTGTCGGGCTGGGAGGGCTTGGCCACGTGGCGGTCAGATTTGCTAAAGCCTTTGGCACCAAAGTAACGGTAATAAGCACCTCCGCCGCGAAGAAGGAGGAGGCGGTGAAAACCCTAGGCGCAGACTCTTTCCTCATCAGCACCTCGGCGGCGGAAATGGAGGCGGCGGCGGGGAGCCTCGACGGCATCATCGACACGGTGTCCGCGCAGCACGCGCTGACGCCGCTGCTGGGGCTGCTGAAGCCGCACGGGAAGCTGATATTGGTCGGCGCGCCGGAGAAGCCACTGGAGCTGCCGGCATTCCCGATCATTATGGGGAGGAAGATGGTGGCGGGCAGCATGATCGGAGGGCTGAGGGAGACGCAGGAAATGATTGACTTCGCGGCGGAGCACGGCATCGTGGCGGAGGTGGAGGTGATTCCGATCGACTACGTCAACACGGCCATGGAGCGGCTCGCGAGAGCCGACGTCAAGTATCGGTTTGTCATTGATGTGGGGAATACGCTCAAAGCCGATTAGATATTCAGCTCGGCTCAGTTAAGCTCGGATCGGCTTCCGATTGTTTGGTAATAGATTGATTGCATTGCCTTATGATTTTAGGACTATATTTCGAAAGGAAATTATTATTCATATAATTTAGTGATTCTTGGTTTCTGGTTTTTTATGTTTTAATAAATGAATGGGATCGGATGTGATTTAAGATTCCATATTTAGCTTCTTATTTAATATATCATTTTCATTTTTATGTATTATTTGGTATTGATGTAATTTTCATTTTATATGTACTTTTCAATTTTTAATGATGTTTCGTGTTCATGAAAATATACATTCAATTTTCATTTGGGTAAAAATTAAAATTACCCAAAACCTAAAACATGTATGTTAAATATGACCAAAACCTAAATTAACATGTATGAAATACGCACTTTATCAAAAGTGTTCCAAATTTGTCTCTCTTTTTTCTAAATTTCAACATCCATCTAACGGTACACTCTCTTTTTTGACCATTGGGGCCCACTTGGAATATGTTGTTGGAGAATTAAACCTACCATCAATTCTTCATCTTCTTCTTCCTCTTTCCACCGTCAGCCATCTTCTTCCTCTTTCCACCGTCGGCCACCGCCCTCTCCACCGCCAAGAAACATCTCTCTCCACCGCCAATTGTCCCACACAGCCCCATTCCTCTACTCTCCACACTACATTTACCACCGGTGGAAGAACATCATCTTGAAGAATAACCACTGGCGGGCTCCCTCTTGTGCACAGCACCTCCGAAGCTCCAATGGCCAACTCCGACGATGAAATTCCCCAACATATTCAGGTAATCTTCAATCCTAACCACAATGCTTTCCAATATGTTGAATGAATATGGATTTACTATGGTTTTTTTCGTGAATTATTCAACTGTTTGTGTGCTATCTTTCGTGTTTTGCTCTTTTCATTAAATAATATAGTCTTACATCTTGTGTAGAACCGGTTTATGTTACAACCGGTGGCAGAAGTGCATCAACCGGTGGTGATGCCAACCACCGGTTGCAGCATTCCATAATACTTTTACCACCAGTTGTAGGGTTTTTACCCATATAATTGTATTCTGATTCTGAAAATGCTACAACCGGTGGTCAAATGTCAAGGCAAAGCAACGACCGGTGGTTGATCCCTTCCACCGGTGGTAGCTTTTCGTCGACAGTTGACCACCGGTTGTTGCCTCTTTGTGCTTTTATATATTTTTAATTGCATTAAAGTATCTCGTGTCTAATTAAATGTTTAAATTTTGTAGGAATCGGAGCGTCCGTGGTACCGTCGGCCCGAGTCATTGAATCGGGTGTCGCAGGTGAACACCTACTACAGGGTTGGTCTGTTAGAGATTGTCAGGGACACACTTATCGAGGTCGGGGGCCATGAGCTACTCGAGAGGTTTCGGAACGGGCCGTTTGGCCATTTTATCGGCTGGACACCGGGCACGCTGTCTTCCCAGACGATACATAGTCTCACTTGTCGCGCTATCTGGTCGGTGCGGGGTATCTGGTTCCACATCAACAGATCTGTTGTGCAGTACACGGTGCAGGACCACGCACTGATCACGGGTTTGAGATTCGGGGCCTCGAACTTCGACAGTACGGCCCCCTGCGATCCGAGCGATGTACGTCTATTTCGGATTGCGTGCGGCGGCGATCTACGTATGACGGCTGCGGACTTGGTGAACCGCTTCAAGGGCGGAAGACGGATCCCCGGCACCGATGACGATATCTACATCGGCATAGCCCACGTGCTCGTTTCATATATCTTCGTCTTTGGGCAAGACGGCCAGAGGGTAGCTTTCTCGTGGCTTTGGGCACTAGCCGGCGACATGGAGAGATTCTATCGGTATCCTTGGGGTGTGTACTCTTACAAGATCCTACGAAACTATGTGAGGAAGATGCCGGACAACAAGAAGTACCACTTTTACGGCCCGGCATGGGCATTGATGATATGGGGATTCGAGGTGATTCCCGGGCTAGGAGAGTTCGCCGGTAGAGCCCGTGGAGGCGAAGGTTTGTATCCGATATGCCTTCGGTGGAATTTTCGAAAGAACCCGGATACTGCGGACTTGCACGCTTTCTTCGAGGATTTGGAGGTATTTTAATAATTAGATTCGTATTAATTTAAATTTCTTATTGTTATTTGTTATTTAATATACTTACAATTCTCGTGTTTGATGCAGGTATATGATATGAACAACTTAGAGATCGAGCAGGACGAGATGGAGCTACCGTGGACCGTGTCTATCCAGTGCCCGAATCCGATCACGGTGCAGTATGCTCCGCTGACCAGCCTTACTGCGAGGAATCCGGCCGATGTGCGTCGTGCTAGACATCCGCCGCCACCTGTAGTGATGGAGGAGGTTCACGGTCCTCGATCTACACGGAGATCGGGACCGTCAGTGGTTGAGGAGATACCCGAGCCGTCAGAGAGACCACCCCGACGACGTCGTTCCCAACGGTCGCGTGGGGCAATACACATGTCAGATTGTATCGTAAAGTTGTAGCTTCTCATATTTTTAGTCTTTGCGACATTAGACATTTAGTTTTTGTAACGTTAATGAAATATAAGTTTTTGGTAAATACATTTTTATTAATATAATTTCAAAGTTGATCACTACTTCCAATTATTATTATAAATGTATGTTGTCTATTTAATCAACTAATATTACTAAATAGTAGTAGTAAACATTTAAAAACTAAAAAAAAGTATTTTGTCAATTTAATCAACTAATATTAATAAATAGTAGTGGTAAACCATTTAAAAACAAAAAAAAATAAAATCAACGTAAATAAACGTATTTGGTCGAGCTAATGCTCTTATTAAAACGTTGAAAAACTAAAAAAACGTTTAAAAACTACTAAAAAACGTTTGAAAACAAAAAATAACGTCTAAAACCTAAAACCATGAAAAAAAAATTTGGGATTAATAGGTTTCGAAACCGGAACCATGCGCGAGAGGGGTGTTTATTGGAGGGAGAGATGCTAGTCAAGCTAGAGCTCTTATTCGTTAAATTTACAATTATAAATCATTATAAGCTTAACAATTGCAATCAACACAAAATAAAAAAATGAGCTGGGGTTCGAACCCAGGACCTTGCGCGAGAGGGGTGTTTATTGGAGAGAGAGATGCCAGTCGAGCTAGATCTCTTATTCATTAAATTTACAATTATAAATCATTATAAGCTTAACAATTGCAATCAACACAAAATAAACAAATGAAACACAAATCATTATAAACTAATCATACCCGAATGATATTACCAATTCAAATTAGGCAATAATATCAATTAAACAACTATTAAACATCCAAATAATACGAATTCAAATTTCCAAATAATAACAACTAAAAAACTAATAATCATCCTCTAACTGAGAGCAATTAGAACTAGAATGATTGGTCATGCCACAATGACGACATCCTCGACTTCCTCTACTTCTTCTTCTCGATGTCTCACCTCCTGATCTACGTCTACTAAGTCTCGGTCGACCAGGCATTCTTATAGCTTTATTCGGCAACACTTGCACATTAGCCACATCGACCGGTAGATCCCAAGTGCTGCCCACGCTTCTCGGCTGTAGAATTTCGCAATAAATTGAGGTATCGGCTGTCCGGCATTACTAAATAAAAAAAATAATGATAAGAAACAGATTATGAAAAACTAAATTAAAATTCGCTATAAAGAAAATTAATACGTACTTTATCGCCGCGATCGCATGGGAACAAGGAATTATATCAAACTGAAACTCCATGCACTCACATGTCAATGCCTTCAGATCAACCGTAACCGGCCTACTACTTGTCACAACCTTAAATGTATTACAGTCCACACGAATTACCGTGTATGCACGAGATCTCTCAATCTGCACTTGCAACTTTCGTCTGACCTCTGCAGGAAATTCATGAAATTCCTGAGCTATTTTCTGACGCCTTCCATCAAACCATTCTTCCATAATAAGTCTCACTGCCTCCACGCATGAGCAGATAGGAAGTCGTTGAGCCCACAATAAAGTTTTGTTGAAGCTTTCGGCTGCATTAGAAGTTAGAAAACTATACCTCCGGACAGGGCACATCGATCGAGCCCACTTGGCAGGCCCAACACTCATCAGATAGTCGTATGCATTAGGCTTTGATGCCTGTATCGCGCTCATTGCTCTATTGTATTCGTGTTGCCTGTATGTGTATGCGGCTTTCTGAAACAAACCAACAGTGGTCTTACCGAATCGTTTAATCTTGCCGCTAAGATGATAGTAGCACAAACAGTGTTTCGCTTCAGGAAACACGATGCCGACGGCATGCTCAATCGACACGTGTGCATCAGATACAATCACGGTGTTCGGCGTGCTACCAAACGCGCTCTTGACTCTAGAAAGAAACCATAACCAAGACTCATGATTCTCTATCGGCCCAATACCAAATGCCAATGGGAACACATGCTCGTTTGCATCCTTCGTTACTGCAACAAATAGGATGCCATTGTTCTTGCCCTTAAGGTGAGTGCCATCGACGACTATCACAGGCCTCATGCACAAAGCAAACACGGCTCTACAAGCTCCAAGAGCGACAAATAAATGTCTAAATCTACCATCAGGGCCCACATCGAGATCAGTGAGTGTACCTTGATTCATCACTTTAAGCATATGCAGATACCCAGGCAACAGCTAAAATGACTCCTGATACTTGCCGTAAATCATCTCCAAAGCTTGATTCCTCCCCCTGAGCGCAACATCGTAACTCACATCCATGCCGAAACACCTCCTAAGCTCCTCCTGAATAGCCTTCGGTCTCATGATCTCATTTGCATTGCGCATCTTCTTTGCAAAATAAGCACCTATCACCTTCGAGTGAACCTTTCTCGGAGCAATATTAGCTATGTCATCCACACATGTGTGATGTGCGCAAAACTCGGACACGGCCCACATACCTCCATGACAATGAGCACGCAACATGAACGAGCAGTCAGAAGATGATTTGCAGACCCAGTACAGTCGATATGTGTCTGATCTAATGACTCGGTAATCAGCTCGTCTCTCCAGGTTCCACATTCCAACAGCAATATTCAAGTCTTCCTTGTCGTTGTAGATCGACCCCTCAGCTAATTCTTCAAGTGTAGGGTTTTCCTCGACCAACACGTCACATGTCGATGTCAGAGCATTAGGAGGGATCATTGGAACCATCCAATTACTTAAACAACCTTCTGTGTTAGGATTGTACTCCACATCACCATCGACATCCGGATACATCATCTCAAGGACTCTTCTCATACCTCCTGCCTCGTGCATCCATGCTGCGAATTCAGCGAATGTAGCACTATTCAAAGCACCGAGTCGTTCTTCTTCGGAAACAGACGAAGAACGCTCAGAACTGCCTTCAGAAGCTACATAATCATCATCATCATCATCGTCATCGTCACCATCTAGACATGTGTTCAGATCAGGAATTCCAGCTGGCTGGTGAAACCATTCGGAAGATGCCGCGACCCTTCCATTGTCGTCCAGATCATCCATCCAGTCACTATTTCGCGATGTCCCGCCTACTTCATAAGACAACACAGCGAAATCGGCATACACTATAGGAGACGGGTGGTTCCTACACAAAACTTGGAGTTCTTGATCGATGGTCATTCGAAATTTGATAAGCCGACCATTCCTCGATCTAGACAAATAGGAGATCTCGTATTGTGTGCCAAGTGAACTCCACATGTACTCAATGCAGCCTCTCAAACATGATATCGTGATGTTATTCATCGGGAGAGGTGCTATCCTATCCTCACCATCCGTGTACGTGCACCCGACCCAAGTTCCCCCAGTTTTCACGGTCACGTACATGTATTCCTCCATCTGCATCGACATTTATAAGAAATTAGCAACTACATAGATTAAAAGAGCTGTAAAACCCTACAACCGGTGGTTAAAAGCGCATGAATAGGACAACCGATGGATTTTTACCACCGGTGGATGCTATTATTACCACCGGTTGTCGTGGATTCAGGTTGGAAACATGGTTTACAACCTGAATCACCGACAACCGGTGGTTAAAGGTCATAAACGACCAACAACCGGTGGCAATTGGACCACCGGTGGTTGGGTTTTTACCACCGGTTGTCATGAAAATAGGTGTAAAACCATGTTTTACACCTATTTTAATGACAACCGGTGGTTAAAGCTAAAATCTACTCAACAACCGGTGGTTTGACCTCATCGGTTGTTGTTCTTGTGCCACCGGTTGTGTATTTCTACCGAATAAAATAGAGATTAATGAGTGAATACCTGATTTTTTGGCCAAAATCTCTTCAAATGGGCGAGATCGAGCTACAACCGAAGGTATGTTTGAGAGAATTTTTGGGTATGGGTTAAAGAGAATGGTTGGTCAAAAGGTAATCATTATGTTATCATTCAAATATTTAACTAACTTATTTGACAAATTCAATCAAAATAGTGAGACACGTGTATTGTGTATTGCAAAAGTGGGTATTTATTGCATGTAAGTTTAGGTTTTGGCTACTTCCACCATGTACACTTTTAAAATTGGGTACTTTTACTCATTATCACTTTTCATTTTTGAGAGTTCACCAAAAGTCCAAAACCATGCTCATTTTGATACATGAACTCTCTTAATATTTATATTCCTCCCATCCCACAACTAAATATGACACACAATCATTTTTATTAAAAACTCATTTTTGACACAATTACCGAACCGAACGCCAATTTATTTGAACACCAATTCAAAATCGAAAAAATTAGTCAAAATTTATAACACAAAATATTATTAACCCAAATAAATGGGAGTGAAAACAGCGCGAACTCAAGAGAGCTAGCCTGAAAATTGAATAGATTGACTTGATTAAACAAATGAAATAATAAAATAAAAAATATTTGTACTATATATGTTTTCTATGCAAAAGTTGTATTTATCATCACCAATTAATCAATGATTTAATAAAGGTACATTTTTATTACGATATCATTACTTTTTTATTTGAATTTATTTAATGTTAAATTTGATCTTTAACTGTGTTAATTTTTTTTTATTTGTTATATTTTAAATATTTATTTGTACAACTATAAAATTATACAATGATATACAAATTTGTTAAACATTTGTATAAATATTTAGCCAACCTGCAAATTGAAGGTTCAAGATTAGGGTTGCAAATTTTCACCAAAAAAAAATAAAAAATCCACCCGATTTAGCTCGAACGAATAAACTGACAACAAGAGCGGGTTGACCCGACTGACATTCGGTTTTGATAGACACTAATTTTGTATAATTTTATTCATGTGATTGATATTATCTCGTATCGAATTTTAGAATATTTCGTGTCGTATTTCTATTGTGTTTAGCATTTTGTGTTCCTTTTACGTTTTGTATAAATGAGTTGATTGTAAGTCCAATGATGTAACCAAGTTGCAAAGATGCATAACGGGCCAAGATTTGGACCGAGAGTCGAAACCCAAGTGCACGAGACCCGAGAAAACAACTCCACATCGAAGAACAGCAAGTTCGGCGACCCGGGCCTCGGTTGCCAAACTCATGAGGAAACGAACGGCGATCCCGCTGGGCTGGTCGTGGGTGTACTCAAGAACGGCGACCCGGGCGGCAATCGACGAGTTCACCCACGTTTCTCGTTTTTCGGTTATTTCGACGGGATTTTCAACCCTATCTTCACTCACGCCCAAAACACTATATAAAGGCTTCGTTTTAGAACCCTAGACTTCTTCTTTCCATTCAAAACTTTTGTTTTCACTTATATTTGAATTTTAGATTAGTTTTCTACATCCCGGAGGAGAGATCGCGATTAATGATTGACAATCCGAAGATCAAGAGTTCTACAAAAGGGTTTTCATGTTCTCTTATTTCTCTTTAGTTTATAGTTTTTTTATGTGTGGCTAATCGCCTTGAGATTCTAGGGATTTTGTAAGACCTATTTTTATTGATGGATTCGTTTTAATTCCAAATTTGTCTTCCTATGCTTGTTTGTGATTTATGATTTTAATTCTCATGTTTTGATAATTGATCACTATTATTGTATGCAAGTTATGATTTTGATGTCTTATCCATAATTGAATTCATAATCGATCCCATAAATCACAATTCAATTTTATAATTATTTTTTACTTTTGATTTTACTTTCTATTGATTATTTGATTTGGTAAAATTAAGATATATACTTTTTTTTTTACAAACAACAAGAGCCTTAAAAAAGTAATTTACTTTAGTTTGTATTGTATATGTCTTATTTGATATATTATTTTTATTTAATTTATGGTTGAGAGGTGAATTTACCATACACGAAGAAAAAATAAAATGCGTTAAAAGCTCTTGATGATTTAAACACAAAAATGAATTCTAGATCTGTCTTTAAATGAAATTGTGAGATTATTATGTGGGACTGTATTTTCTCGTATGTTAGATCGATATTGTGCTTGTGCATGTAGCATGTGCCATGCATGCACAGACCACAAAACTAAATACCATGATTAGTGTTCTTTTAAGTTATGATTGGTAAGCCTAAAGTGTGTACTCTAAGTTCTCGCAAATTATACGAGGTCGATTGCATGTGGCAAGCTAACCCCGGTCGGATTTCGATGGAAAGCTTAACAGGGCAGCTCTAATCCTAAGTGTTAATAAAACAAGAAAAGGGAAATTCTAAACACTCTAACAAAGATAAATGGGAGGAACAATAAATAAAACGAAAACAATAAACAAAATAAAAATGTGGATTCGTGATTGAAGGGCCTAGAATTCAGAAAACCTACAATTAATTAAATCATGATCCTTTACTCATGTTATTGTTCGTTCATCAATGACTTCCTAAAAGTTAGTCTAATTAGTCACTTATGTATCCACGATTAGACAGAATCACAACTCTCGTATTAGGGATCCATAATAGGAATTCCTCAATTACGAACAACAATTCGAAGTTAATTAATGACTTCCTAAAGTTTCTTAATTACTAACTTTCGTATTTGACAATTAAGCTGTAATTCTAACCTACGTATTCGAATTACACAATAGGAAAATCAATAACAACCAAGAATATGATTCCTACATTTCCGATTTGGAATCATTGTTTGATTTAATCCTAGGTCTATATTGGAATCATCTCTCGATCTCAACCAATAAATGATAAATCAAAATGGTGATAAAGCGTTTCAATTAAACAAACACGAGTTAAATCAATAAGCACGAATCAAAGAGCAATCAATAAAGAATTAAAAGAGATTCTAAATCTAGGGAGATGAAGACAATCAATCCATAGAACAATCAAAATAAGAATTAAACATGCTTATAAAGATTGAGTCTCGGATTGAGAGCCAAACTCGCCCTCAATCCTTCATCCCAAGTAAACTACTGATCCACTCTATGAAAGCAAGTAAGACTATTGTTGAGAGCAATATTTTCGAGTACAAGAGTTGGGGGTTTTTGAAAATGACGCCAAAAAGAATTTAAAACCCGCTCATAACTGCCAGCCAGCGGTCACTGGCTATGAGCCTCTGACGCGCAATCTCTGCAGAGCCAACGACCGCTGGGAAGCCAGTGGTCGCTGGCCTTTGCTCTCTGCCATTCTCTGCAGTTGCTCCCCAACGGGTGCAGCAGCCGCTGGGGTCCTTGTTTGTTCCGCCTCTTCGACTTCTCTTCTTGTGCATTCTTCGATTTGACCCGCTTCTCTCGGTTTTGCACGTGTGACGCTCAAAACATCTCTTCTAGCTCCAGTATTTCCTCCTTCTACCTCCATACATCAAAACACGGAAACACAAAAACCGGCGTAAAAACGAACTAAAAAGAGACGAAATCAACACAATCTAAAGTCTAAACATGACGAAACCACGACTAAGAATGTAACAAAAACATACTCTCTCTGTCCCGCTTCATTAGACCCATTTTATATTCAATTGAGTGTAATATTATAATCAAATGGGTCTAATGAAGTGGGAGGGAAGGGGAGTACTACACAAGGATTAACTGTTTTTCTGAATGACACTTTTTACTTTGAGTAGCTTATTCACATTAGGAGACTATATTTTTAGTGCAGTGGTTGTAGATTCACAACGTAGGGAAAAGAGCAAATACTTTACAAAATTTTAATTGTTTTGGAAGAAGAGTAGTATTATTTGATCACGCATATGGCCCACTTCTGCATCTGTCAAGTCATCGGGCCGGGCCAACCGTCCACCGGGCTAGAGGGGTCTGATCGGGTTTGAATGGCCCAAAATTAGTTCGAACTTCTGAAATCTTAACCCACCCATTAGGGGTGAAACAAATAATGAAAAACTAAAAAAAAAATAATCTAACCGATCAAAAAATGTAAAATTGAAGCGAAATAACTTTTAATCGGAATAAAATCGAACCTTTAAAAACTGAAATAAAAAATATTAAATAAATAATTATTTATAATATTTTTCAATTCGACTTTTAGTATGTCGGTTTTTTTTTAATACCAAAATCGAAATCAGACCGAAACACTAAAGTTTTATAGAATCTAAACTGACACCGAACTGAAAAGGAAAAAACCAAACCAAATTTATCTGGTTCAATATTAAGTTTTTATTAAAATTTGTTCACCCCTAAAACCCATACCCGCCCATTACGAGTCATCAGACCAAATTTTAAGTTTTTATTAAAATTTGTTCACCCCTAAAACCCATGCTCGCCCATGAATTAAAAAATTATTTCTATACATTTAAATTATGATTCAAACTAATTATATTTTCTAAAATTCTATATAAAATAAAAAGATTGGAAATCTAGTATATTATTATATTTTATGTAAGTTTGTTATTTTATTTTAGGATTAATTAGAGTACTAAAATATAAGATTTTAATAAAGTCAAATAAAATACAATATTTATAAAAACTATTAAACTATCATCATAAATAAATTTTAATAAATTATAAGATATTGAAAATATAATAATTTGTTCTGACTAATAAAATTGCATTTGAATTTGTAAATCCAAGTAAAAGTATTTACTTACAAGACTTAAAAGACTTCAAAATGACTTCCAAATTATTTTCATTCAAATCTCAAAATCTTTCATAATTAAGCTCAAATATTAGTGAATTTATAATTTGGGGTGTTTAGAATTAAAAGACTTCAAAATGCAAAATGCACTGAACGTGGACTTTGAGGTCAAAACTGAAAATTGATGTTGCAATGAAGGAAATCAAAGAATTGAAGATTGTTCTCCCAAACTTGTAGTGCCACGATTATAAACTCTAGATGGAAGGATTCAATCTAGAATTCTACATCCAACCAAATCCCATATGTCGAGAAGTTTTAGACAAAGTCTCAATATTGTACAGCATGTTCAATTTGATATACCCAAAATAACATCAAGGACCACAATTTACATGAAGAGAAATCATCAATTCAATACTCAAAATATTCAAATTTAAGAACTCTCAAAACACTCTGAATTCAGAACAACACAATCCAACACCAGAAGCTATATCGATTTGCTCTTGCCAACATCTAAATTATTAAATCATTCACGTATATTTTCTATAGTTTTTTAGTTTCAAATGATAATAAACATTACAAATCTATTGAATTTTATAATTTAACTTTTTGTAAATCCAGGAAAAAATTAAAATAAAATTGAAGTAAACAGATTATCATATTTAATTTATTATATAATTTTAAATTTTAAAATATACGATAAAATGAAGTAATCTCATGCCTAATTTTCCCCGTCGTTGCCAGATTCCGCACGTCCGGCCCCCACAGTGAGCTCAAACAGATGGGATTGGGACGAGTTATCACCATCAACTCCATAATCACTGCTAGAGTTGGTCAGTGCTAGAGCTGTGGATTCCGATGGAGACAGAATGCCTTTGTTTTGTTGGACGTATCTTTCAAATGATTCTGATACAATGAAAAAAGAAGCAAATCAACGAATTTGAAAACATTGAGACCGGACACGAGGGCATGCAAAGAGTACACCATGATCGTACCCTTCCAAGAAGTGAAATTTTCTCGATTCAAAGAACGGCCAATCACAGTCTGGATGGCATCACACAAAGTAATTCGTGAGGTGTGCTTTAGCTCTTGAACAACGTGGTGGAGGGACTTGCCATTTTCCAAGCATATGTGGTTGTTCGAGTGAGATGTTTTGCAACCGGCATGACATTCAAAGTCATCGGCACATAATCCCTATAAAACCATCTAATAAAACGTTATGTTGTCACAAACAGATAATATTCATAAGATAAGATTAAAAGGGTAATAAATAATAAATGTTATAAATTATAATTACCGAGACACTTATTAATCACGTGTCTCACTTACCTTGGAATAATTGCAAGACTTGCACCCGCAAATATAAGAAGTGCCTTTAATAATTCCATTAAGCTCTTTCTAATGTGTGCACAAGAACACCAAATGAGTAATGTATAACAATAGAAATATAAAAAATGAGCAATGTACAATAACATAAATATACAATATATACATATATATAAACAAAAGCACATGATTGAAACAATTACCTCCCTCGATGCAGAACGATACTGCACTGGTGCCCCATCAAGCATACCGGTGGCTGTTAGAGCCCTCACATTTTTCGGGAATGATTCATATTCTGCTTCTTTTCTACTTGGAAGGAATGCTATCTTTTTGTAAGAACTCTTTGATTTTGGAACATTTTTTGATGTCGAAGCATTATCTGGTTCGTATAACAAGCTATAACTACTCAGTGGCATTAACAAGGCATCCATTATATTTTTATATCTATCATGTGCAGATATGGATCCTCCTTTATTCTCTGCAATAGTTCTTGCAACATAATCTCTAGCTTGCTTTCCGATGTTAATTTTGGGGCACTTGAGATCATCATGAATTGATGTCTGTGGAATTATGATTTCAGGGCACTCGACATTATTGATCTTCGATTTTTTCATCTCGGGATATATCATAAGATTGTCAATGGCTCTTCTATTAGCCGTTGAGCCACCTATTTCAACATTAAACATGGTTTTCTCGAATCTGAGAGTAAAATTTAACTGTGTCGAAGTGAGTTGTTTATCTACCACAAGAAAAGAACACTATATACAAAGAATTGTTGAGATAATATGTTCATAAATCATAGCATATAATATCAATCACATAACATATCACATAATATTAAAGAGAACAAATTCAAATCAACGCATAAAGTTAAGTAATAATCCACACACCTTAAACTCGTACTTGTAAGTGGATCAACGCATAAATTTAAAGTGCTAATCGCGCCGCACCTAATTTTTTTTAATTTAAATAACTTATAAATAATAATTTAATACACATAATAATGAAATTAATTTAATATAACAAACATAATAATGAAATTAATTTAATATAACAGTTATGCATGTATTTAATATATAAATAGATAAATAAGTAAATTTGTATATGTTATATATAATGTTACTAACTGGAATAACGTAGATGATTAATGATTTATAAAATTATTTGTTATTATTTATAAATAAACTATAATAAAGTAAAATATTATATGTATATATATGTACTAATCAAATTATTAACAAAGGGAAATGACTACAACCCAGAACAAGTAGGCCACCTTCGGTTAGTGAGTATTATAATATCAAGACTCAATCTTAGTATTTCTATTTAGGATAAAATTTGTCATTAGGGGTAGTGTAAGACTCAAAATATTAGGATTAACTATTCTAGATAGCTTTTTAAAATTTTATCTTGTCAACAAAGCATAAGATAATTATTGTCTATGTTCTAATCCTATAAACCGAACACTCTGTATGTGACTAAAACTGAACTTTTGATTAATTTATCTTAATTCAGTGAAAATAAGAGAAAAAAGAATATAAATTAAAAGCACATATTATCAGTACGAACTTAAAACCAACTATAGAAAATATATATAGTTAACCTTTCGCTTAAGCATTCAAAATGAAAATTTAATTAAAAATTAAAAATATATATAATTGCATATACGAAACCCAATAACAAGTTTGGCAGCAATGCCAATAAATTTGGTACAGTAAAGAAATGCCATTAACATAATATTATCTATTAACATTTAGTAATAATTAGAACACAACAACATAGCAGTTCATGTATTCATCTAAATTCTTTAATATTGAATATCCACGATAATTATATAAAATCTTTAATGAAAATCATTGAAATCAATCAATCTGCTTAAAATTGGTGCACTGCAAAACTGAATCCCAACATAGCCTTGATTTGTATACAGTTCTAACTAATGATCATGTTATAATATAAAACTCGAAATTTTAAAAATAAATCAACAACTCACAAACCCATATTAAATTCCTTAATAAATGTTTTCTTTTATAAATGCATGCGTAATATATATTTTAATACACATACTGATTCAAATTGGAGAATGATCCTATTTAACCCTAGTATTTTAATACGGAAAATTTTACAAATAAATAAATCACACAGAGACGAAGACCCAATTCAGAATCGCAGCAGTTTTGATTCAAATCCTTCATTCACTCTATATTTTGTTTTAATACTAATATGTCATCTAATTTACAAACCAAATTCAAGACTTTATTATTTTAAAAATTAAAAAACCCAATAAAAAAGAGTTAAGAAGTATAACTTTAAAATTTGGAAAAGATAAAAAAGTTTTGAAAACAAACAAGAGTAAAAGAGTACGTTCATTTTTCTTTTCCATTGACACTTAGCAAAAAAAATTTCTTATTTCTTTCATATTTCGCAGTAAAATACTAAAAAATCGTGATCGGGAAGGTTATAGTAGCCATTGGAATTATTTTATATATTGGAAAAATCCGTTTGGCTATTAATAGGCCAGGATGAGAAAAATAATAACTGAAAATTCGTTCAAGAAGAACTCCAAGATATGGATCGTAAATGAAAAGATTGGTTACGTAGAAAGACGAAAATAGATTCGGATTTACATACATGAGAATTATATAAGAAAAATAAAAGAACCTTTGATTTCTTTTTGACAAAGAGAAGCTGACTTTCTTTGGAGTAAGAAGACTATTCTAATATTTGTTGACAAAGATTCGTAATAAATGTAAAGAAGAAACGAGTTTTACCCGATGACGAAGAGCTTGAATCAAGATTTCCACGTGGACAGAATGAGGTATTAGGATATCTAACACAAAATTTAAATGTGCAAAATTGTACTCTAAAAAGGGAACGATTGAATGTCTTTGAGGAATCGTAAGAGCAGCAGTAAAGAGCATCAAGAATGATTTAAAAAAAAAAAACTGATTTGTAAAGATCCTTATTTATTTATAAAGAAAATCCTAATTTTTCTTCTAATACCCAACGGCAACTATGGGAAATTTTAAAGATATTTAAATCAACTTAATCAACATCCATGATTATAGCAACTTCTTTTAAAGAAATATATAAATAAATATTTCACAAATAAATAAATAAATAAATATATCTAAATACATGATTATAACAACCACTAATTCTCTAGATAAATATACTTATATCTCTACTTATCTAAATTAATTAATCTTTATTAAAAGTTTAAATATTGAACACATGAACTAAAATACATTATTAAATTAATAGAATATATATAGTTGAGATAATCTCTTTAAAACATAAAAATAATATATAATTTAAACTAGTAGATTAAGTCTTGCATTGGTTAGTTACGATAAATAAGCTCTTTAAATATTAATAACGAAGTTAAAATAATATATCCATCACTATAGCAACTTATTTTTAAAATGAATAATATATAATGTAAATGAATTAATATATTTTAATATCTAAGTAAATTAATTATTATATTTATGCAAAATATTTAGCTACTATTCCTCCAATAATTCCATTATCGAATGTTTGTTTGTTAAAAAGGGAGTAGTACTTTTCTCTCTTTTGTTTTAATAGGAATAGTGTGTGTATATGTATGTATATATATATATTATAATCAAGCTAAATAATAATGATAAACTTAGAATTGAAATATACGATCCTTTTTATTCAAATAATGTTATAATTATTAATTATTATTTTTTTATAATCAAATGTTTGAGTTTGATGATTCAAATTTGGTTAATTTTACTCACATCCACTAACTAAAACGTGTATGATTTATTCTAACGATCATAATTAAAATCTATAAAATAATAAAATCATATATTGAACAATTGCTAACCTCATTTATCCTGATCAACTATGCTCTAACCATCAGTTTTTGACCCAAACTGAAGTTCTGGTCTAAATTCCATCATACTACACCGACCTTTGGTATACATTCCATAAGGTTGCACCGACCTTTGGGCTAGACCTTCCATCAGACTACACATTCTACCTTTTGTGGGACTGTATTTTCTCGCATGTTAGATAGGTGTTGTGCTTGTGCATGTAGTAGCATGCAAATTGCAACTTGCAAGGACCACAAAACTAAATACCACGATTTAGTATTCTTTTGACTTATGATTAACTGTTCTTCTGATTGACACTTTTGACTTTGAGTAGCTTATTCACATTAGGAGACTTTATATTATTAGTGGCTGTACATTCACAACTTTTAATTGGAAATATTCCTCTAATGAATTCCTTTAACTACTTCTATGGTAAATGAAATATATAGAATTGTGACCAATTAAATACTGCAAAGTTTCGGTATTTGTTATCGGTCAGAATTGAATCATAACAGAATTTCGATCTATACCGGTACCATAATATCAGATTGGGGAGGAAGATTAAAATTTGAGATTGATAGAAAAGTAAGCATATAGGCTCGCGTGAGTAGGAAATAAAAAATCTCTATTTTAGTTCTATTATCAACTATGAGTTCAAATCTAAGAGAAGTTTTAAACAATGTTTATTATCCTAAATTTTTTTTTGTCTTTTCTTAGGGAAAAGAGCAAATACTTGACAAAATTTTAATTGTTTTGGAAGAAAAGTAATATTATTTGATCACGCATATGGCCCACTGCTGCAGCCGTCAAGTGACCGGGTCGGGCCAGCTTCCATCGGGCTAAAGTTATATTTTGGGTATGATCAGGTTGGCCTTGCTCAGAATTAATTACTTCGGACTTCTGAAATTTAAACCCAAAATTCATGCAATCGAAACCAAAAATTAAAATTTTATAGAATCTAATCCCAAACCGAACTGAAAAAGGAAAAAATAGAACCAAATTTATCCGTTTGGTTCAATTTTCAGTTTTTTTTACCGAATTTTGTTCACTCCTGAAGCTCATGCCCACCCATTACGAGTCACCAATCCAAATCGACTCATGAATTAAAAAATTATATCTATAAGTTCAAATTATAATTCGAATCAATTATATTTTTTAAAATTTTATAAAAATAAAAAGATTGTATCTTGATATAAATCTAGTATAATATTAGTATATTTTATGTACGGTTGTAATTTTATTTTATGATTAATTAGAGTACAAAAATAAATTTATAATAAAATCAAATAAAGTGTAATTTTTCTAAAGGTATTAAAATATCATCATAAATAAAATTTAATTAAATTACATGATATAGAAAATATAATCGCTATGAGAGTATCATATACTGCCTCCGTCCTGCTAAAAGTGGCCACGTTTCCTTTTTGGGCCGACTCACTTGATAGAACCCGTATGAGGGGCTCACGAAACCGCAGGATCCACATGTTTAATTAATCACATGAATAATTAATTATTAATCACATAAGAGAATATAAATGTGGAAAAAATAAACTTTATACCTTCTCCTAAGCAAATCATTGGAGAAACAATTTGAATCGTTAGTAACTTAGTAACTTCTATCTTATTCCCGGTCTACTTACTAGAATATCGTGTGGACAAATCTATCTAGTTATTTAGGAGAAAAGAAGAACGAAAATTAGAGTGTTTAATACTCCCTAAATTTCAAAAATTTGGTATGAATACTCCAAGGGAGGGCCGATTTTGGGTGTTCAGTAGTGTGAAATCGGGTCCTTCTTTATCTCCTTTTATAGACATTGTGAGTTAGGATAGGGCTTCTAAATAATGAATTAAATCGCAAATAATATAACCATATCTCCATTTTTATCTCTTGCGGTTACAACTATAATTCAAATTCAAATTTGAATCATATTAAAAATTAATATGGGCTTGGACAAATCCATAATTCAATTAAATTAATTTCCAAGTCTCTTTTGGGCCCAATTGAATTTAATTAATTGTTTGGTCCACCTTTACACTTTAATTAATTAATTTGTCATCCAATTAATTACTACATGTAGACGCAATAAAGTGCAGTTCTATTATAAATATTTATCGACACCACTTGTTTGCAATTCAATATATAACAATAATATATAACAAACCAATGATATAAACATTTATTCTCATTAAAGTGCAATTGAAAACACGATTGATACATCGTTCAAGCATAAAGCATGGTTTGAGGTTTATAAACCCTAAAATCACTTGTGGTCGCTTTTAGTGGGACAGAGGGAGTACAAAATAATGTGAAAAAAAATTAAAATAATATTGAAAAGTATAGGCAGACCAAATTTGCCCAAATACCACCGGACTTTTGTAGCCCAAAGCTCTAAAACCATCGGGCTTGAGATTTTCTGAATTTTAGTATTTTGTGCCTAATCCGACCTTAATTATGGGTGGGCCGGGTAAACCCACGAGGCCAGGGCATTTACGATCAATTTTGACAGCTCTACCCACTACATAACATAAATAGTCTTTTGAAATTTGCAAAATAATTTATTTGGAGAATTATGAACCAAAACGAGTATAAATATTAAATCTTTTTCTATTATTCAATTTAGTCCAATCTGACTCTAATTATGGGTGGGCCGGGTAAACCCACGAGTCCATACCATTTTTGATCAATTTTGACACATCTACCCACTACATAACATAAATAATATATTGAAAATTTTGAAATATTTATTTGGAGAATTATAAACTAAAACGAGTATAAATAATTAATAAATATTTTTCTATTATCCAATTTATTTAAAAAGAAATCGACCAATAGGTATCATAACCCCCTATTTATACTAGTACATGCATGGTCTTCTTTTTGTTCTTCATTAATGTTATTCTCGATACTAATTAATTTAAGGAGTTGATCTCAATGGACAAGTTATTTAATTTTAGAGAATGTTTGACTAAGTTTATTTTAAAGAGTTTATATATTGCAAGAGCTTGACAAAATAAGTTGGGGTAGAGATATTTAATTTTTGAGGTGCTTATAAGCTTCAAGAGCTTATTTTTGCAACTTATATGCTCTCAAAGAGCTTAATTTGTCAAATACGTTTAAAGAGCTTATAAGCTCATAAACAGCTTATAAACTCTTTTAAGAAGCTTATAAACTTAGCCAAACACTCCTAAGATCATCACTATGTTACTCTACCACTCCAAGGACAATATATCGTAGATCACATGTGTAATCATTTAATTCATATCTAAATTTTAAATGTTTCAAATATTATTAGCCATTAAATGAATCTCATCATCTTTATAGTGGACATATACAGCCGGCCTGCTTTATCTTGTATTAGAACATAAGTATGGTGAGGTGATGGCTATCGGTGACTACATGGTCTTGTTAATGTGAGAATTAATATATGAGATCTCCGTTTCAAAAAAATACCTCATCATCTTTCCATATATAATAAATATGTCTTAAATTCTAGTATCAACTTTTAATCATCATCCGGTTTCAAACAAATGCAACAAAATTGTTATGTATACAAGAATATTAGAAGAAAAATATCGTAAATGAAAAGACCCATCCATTTAGAGGGATTCAAAAAATTGGAATAGTAGGAACCAAATTGTAATCAAATTAAAAGCAACGGTTCTAAAAACCATAACCGAATAGAAGACGGTTCAGTTTCGATTCAAAAAGTTCTGAATCGTGAACCAGAATTTCTTTAATATTTCTTATCACTATTTCAATTGCATGTCTTATATTATATAAAATAATTATTATAACTAATAAATTGCATTTGAATTTATAATTCCATGAAAAAAAATATTTATTTTTTAGATACTTCCGGATCATTTTCATCTAAATCTCAAAACCACTAATAAATAATAATTTTGATTTGACTAGTACGGTACCCGTGCGATGCATGGACCGTAATCACAAATTTTTTTGGAATTAATATTTCAAGTAAATATCAATTTAAATAAAAATATATAATTTCACAACTTATTTACACTCATGTAAATATTATACTCGCTTCATCCACAAATAGTGTATCATTATTACCCAAATCAGTCATCCACAAAAAGTGTAACATTTACTTTTCATACACTATAAATCACATCAAAATATTTAGTGGACCATTTTATCTACTCCTCGTGATACACTCATCATATTTTTCTTAAATAAAAGGATTAATGTCTCTAAGGTCCACCTGGGTGAACTTGTAGGTAAAAAAAACCACCATTTTTTCTCATTGTCAAGTAGGTCCATTCTAATGCACTTTTGTTCAATTAAACCCAAAATATTGATGTGGTTTCACGTTTTTAACCTTAGTGTATTAATTATATTTTTTAATTTTTTATTTATGGGAATATCAATAACGGTTGCAGAAAATCATATGCGAATCAAATTTTTGCATGATTCGCCGTCCATTATGCGGAATCCGGCGACCGGCTACCAGCAGCTGCTGCCGGTGACCGGCGGCCGGTGGTGGCGACCGGCGGCAACGGCAACGAGGCAAAGGGTGGTGGCAGAGGGAGAGAGAGAAAAAGAGAGAGAGAGAGAGAGATGCATAATGAACCATCAGTACAGAGGTAATGAACCATCTAGCTTGATGAAATGAACCATTACATCAGATATTGTGAACCATAAGAACAGAAAGATGCATAATGAACCATCAGTACAGAGGTAATGAACCATCTAGCTTGATGACATGAACCATTACATCTGCCCTTGCACACCATAAGAATAGAGGTAATGAACCATCAGCACATAAGTAATGAACCATCTAGTTTGAAATCCAAAACCATTACTGTTTTCATTCGGTTGTGAAATATAATCTCCAGCGATAACTGTTTTCATGGATGTATATATATCTGCCCTTGCACAATCTCCTCCTCTCCTCGCTGTCGTCGACGGCGGAGGTGTTACTATCACTAGCAGAGGAAGATTGGGTCCTGGCGACGGCGAGGGATGGCAGAGACGAGCGATCGGAAGCGTAGATAAGGAGATACCAGAAGACGAAAATAGTGCAAGAAACGATCCAGAATTTTTTGAGTGATCTGGGAGTCTCCATGGCTCTTCTAGAGGATGCGGCTGAGTGAGAGAGAGAGAGAGGGGGGAAGAAATTTTTTGAGATCTGGGAGTCTCCATGGCTCTTCTAGAGGGTGCGGCTGAGTGAGAGAGAGAGGGGGGAAGAAGGAGGGAGTACTTTTTTGTCCATTCACTTGTAATTTGGGGCTCTACAATAATACGTTTTTTTGATGGTTTTTTTTGCCCAACATTTGGTCATAATGGACCGACCCGTCTTTTTCCCTAAATAAAACATGTAATTAGGCCCATGATACTTTTAACTTGCATCCAACTTTGCACACCAAAATTAACAATAACCATAGCAATATCAATTGTTCATTTATTTAACTATCATGTCACCCTACTCAAATCGTATTACTTTCAATTCCACTTCAACTAATCAAATTATCACTAAAAACATTTTACAATAACAAATACATTGAAATTTGTAATAATAATAATAATAATAAATCATATTTTAATTATTTTAATTTTTCTTTATGAACTGTGATTTAAATTAATTAAGAATACAAAATTGATAATAAAAAAATTTCATTTCAACACCATGTTTGCACAAAAAGGTTTACAATAGGCAAAATGATATTAATAAAATCATTTTATTAAATTTCATATCAACGCACCCAAATTATTATTTTACTCTATTGAAATTCATTTCATTTTCAACTAACTAAATTCTCACTATGAAAATTTGAAATCTATAGATACTCAAATTATTTTAATATTTATTTACGAAATTACTATTTAAAATAATTAACAATAAACAATATGTTAAGCAAAATGAATTTAATCAAACACTTTTAATTTTTAAATTTACTCAATCATACTGCGATTACTCGATAATTGAATTTTTATAACAACTACTAATATAGATTAACTACTTAATTTAGTTATAAATATTTATTATAATTTAAATTACAAAATTTAATTTATAATAAAATTCAATCAACTCAGTTAAAAACCAAATCAAACAAAAAACAGATCAATTATTCAATTTAACTTAATAAATAAGTTCAATCTTTACTCATGGCTAAATTCAATAAAAAAAACTAAAATATGAATATATACATAAAGGAGTATATAAATAAAATAAAATTTAATAATTTAAAATCTAAAGATTAACTAACTATCACAACTTATAGATAATTATTAGTACTAATCATTCATTAAGACATTTTAAAAATGATTAAATATCAATTAAACAATAGCAGGAATAGTACATAATGAATAAACCCCACCTTACTCACATAACTCACCGCACACACTCGCACACTCAACTCAAACCTTAGCCGTCCTAGTCTCTCTTCTCTCCACAATCCACTCCTCAGTTTTCATTAATCGAATTCAGTGCTTAACACCTTCGTTCCAAACCATAGCCACTCTTTCTTCTCTACCATTCCACACGAAGAAGTCCCCTGCCAAACCGTCGCTCAATCCCCTGTTCTCAAGCCACGGCAGCACGAAAAATTCCAAGACTTCTCATCAGGTAAATATCCACACTCAATCTAGTTTTCTTGTTTTCGATCTGCATTATTCAGCATTCTAATGCATTTTCTTTTCTTTTTTTTTCAAAACCCACCTCATTTTCTCGTCCCTCATCGAGCTATCTATTGGCAGTTGAGGTTTGGAGCTGAAGTTTTCTTGCATGGATGATTGCTACGTGATAAAGATCAAAGTTGATGAAGGCGTGTAGGATGTATTTCAGCCGTTAGATTACTGGATGATCTTGTGGTTAAGATTGTGTCTTAGTTTTAATAAAAGCGCTATGTGACTTTTCCTTTTGGTTTTTACGTTTCATTATGTTTGTTAGTTGGGTTTTGCATAGCTGGAAGTATATAGTATGGAATGTTATCTCTTTCTTGGGTTTAACCAACACAATGTACTCATATCTTTTACTTCATTCTCTGCAAGTAACTGATTGAATGGAAATTAGTTTTGTTCATCTATTTCATCTTCAATTTCCATCACACTATATACAAAATTGATCAATCTATTGTTACTATAGTCTGATTTGAACACTATGGTATGTTTTTTTCAGCATTAAAAAATGATACTCATTAATTTTTATTTGCAGCCATCAAGAGCCAAATGTTCATACGTGAATCCAACTACACCGCACATAAACGATTGAACCTGAGAAGGTAATTTCTTTTACTGATTTTACAATGTATTTCATTTTGTAAATTACATAAAATTCATATTTTTAATACTGCAATTTTGTTCCTGACGAGTTTTTGAAGATTTACAATTGAAGAAGAATGAAATTTTGGATACAAAAAATGTATTGGGAATTGAAAATGCATTTGCAGAAAACGAAAGTTGGCAAATTCATAACCATCACTGCATTGCGTAATTTTTTTTGAGAACTATATATTTGATAATTTTATTCATATTTTATTTTTTTATTTCCAACTTCTATACTGCAAACTTAATCAATACTAATTTCATGTTAAAAATAGGGGTAATAGGTAAAATTACCCACTTTTATAAAAAAAAATAAAAAAAAATATCCACTTAAAAATAAAAGATAAAAAATAGCCACTTTTTACAATAACATGATGAATTTCATCATGTGCTCATGTTATTTTACAATAACATGATGAACTTCATCATGTGCTCATGTTATTCAAGTTATTTTAAATTTGAATAACATGAGCACATGATCAATTTCATCATGCTATTGTAAAAAGTGGGTATTTTTTATCTTTTATTTTTAAGTGGGTATTTTTTATTTTTTACTTATCAAAATGGGTATTTTAGCATTTGCACCTTAAAAATATATTTCAAATAAAAAAAAGGCTATCAAACAATACTCCCTTCGTCCCACCTTAAATGTCCTATAATTTTTCGCACCGCAAATCAAAACAACTTTAATTAACACTTTAATTCCTATCTACCCACTTTCCTTACTCTCCAACTACCTTACTTTTTTCTTATTCTCCATCCAAAAAGGAAAATGAGACATCTCAACTGGGACATCCCTAAATGGAAATTGAGATATCTCAACTGGGACGGAAGGAGTATATTTTTACATATGCAAAAATTGTAATCAAATAAAAAATACTAAGAGAAAAATAAAATATATAAAATACTAAGACTATCAACTCCAGAATATCTAGTATACTGAAACTTAAAAGAATCTAGTATTTTAGAGTAATACAAAAAATGTTTAAGATTGTTGTTGATTCCAACATGTTATGAATACTTCGATTGGTAACTGACGAGCTCATTTTTCGTGCTATTTTTGTCTCTTGTTTTATGTCTAAATCGAGTAATTTTTCTTTGTTTGTGTCGTGTTTTGTGTTTGGGAGGACACAAGTTTGGGTTGGCAGGATACAAGTCAAGGGTTGCAGGTCATCTCAAGAAAGAGGTATGTTTACACACGTAACATCTTGGGCAGTCTGAAGCTCAAGACAAGGTACCGCTCGAAATCATGCTGCAACCGCTGGGGGCAAGAGGAGCACATTGGCCAAAGACAAAGAGGAAGAATGAAACAGTCGAGAGCGCATAAAACGACGGACAAGACGATGGGATTAGCGGCGGAATTCTTTCATTCCGCGGAAAAGGGAAAAGATCTCCCTTTCCTTCCACGAAATATATGGGGGATTTGGAGTATCTCTCTCTACGCGGAAGATCTGACCGGGAAGGAAAGTTTGCCGTGAACCCTAACTACCACGACCTCGAAGTCCAAGCCCATGAAGATCTATAAATACCCATGCAATGAATCAGAGACATATGCATTCGAGGTAGGGACGACGCCCAACTGCTCTTATCCTTAGTCTAGGTTTTATTTCAATGAGTGTTGGGGATGAAGAAACAAGTCCTACAGACAAACGCTTTATTTAAATTTTGTTAATGCTTTCGGCCTTGCCAAGGGTTGATCCTGACAAGATGATATTTTGGTAACACTCTATTTCTGTATTTCAATATAAGTATGCTTTTATTTATCTCATTTTTGTTCTTTACTTTTCATATGAGTAGCTAAGTTTATAAACCTTGATTTGGAAAGATAAATTAAGTCCAAACTTATAAAGTCATGAGAGGTCTAATTGCACGTATACTTGTATTGACATGTTCCTAAAGCACTGGATCTGAATCTTATACAACTTGATCAAGTCCTCGGTGTTGTCTGGCCAATAGCAGTCTTGGGCAAGATCAAGTTACAATTGCGAGTTGGAAACTCCAAGTGTTAGCGACTCTCTGCTTGCCAGCCAGAGGGATCAGCGCGGTGATGTAGGTGGGAACGCCATGGGACGGACGTTTGAGATGGTGTGCCCATGGTTGCGGTGTCCCGATAATGCCTATTTGGGTATACTGGATTAGGCTTGGTCCAGGAGCAATCTTGCAGAAGGGGGATAGGGGATAGGGGAGTGAGTAACCTTTACATTCTAGGCTGAAAAGGTATGATCGGCTAGGATTAGGTGGCTACGTGACGATTAAAAAGGGGGTTTCCTAAGTGATGCGTTTGGGTGGTAGGAGTAAGACCCCATTCTTACGCTCGCCTTTAACCAATGACCTGCTAGTACAACGAACAACTTTGCACCGATTATTAAGACATAAGTCAAGATTCAAGGATTCTAACCCAAGTCCAGTTGCTTTCTTATTTAACTATCTTAGTGTTTTCTTTTTAGTTATTTACATTTAAGCACTTTACTTTCTGCTTGATTACGACTTCTTGTCCAAGGCAAGACCCGACTCAAAACACCAAATTGTGACATCGAGAGAGGAATCCACCAACTGCTTGTGTGATCGACCCTGTACTTGCCAATAGCGAAACCTAGTGAAGAGTGTAGGTATTATAAATTTATCTTGACCGGAGTGATAACGACTGATTTCCGTCAGTAACATATATAACTTGATAAAATGTCTGCTTCAAGCTTCAAAATAATGTAGAACCTTGATGTTTGCATGCCTGTTTTGAAGCTTGAAGCTTAAAGTAAATAATTGTCTCTTTCAAGATAAAATCAACCTTTTATTATATATAAGCAAAATAAGGAATGAGCCGCTAATTCATTATATATCTACAAAACCCGAAAACAAATACTCTCAATTTTATATCTCAACTTTATATATTGAATCTTCCTATAGTATTCACATTTAGTGTAATCTTAGAGACATTGTAACAAGTAGAAATCTTCACTTCACCTATTTATAAGATATTTAAAATAAAATAAAACTTATGCATAGATTAAGCATGAAATAATTAAGTCAATCAATTAATATTGCCCGTATCCAATCTTGCTCTACATAATTGAATCACTTCAATGCAAATTTTCTTGAGACGTGGATCAATGACTTGACTCATCAACATAATTTTTATATAGAGTAAATGTAACATAATTGTAGATGCAAATAAGAAGATTTGTTGACCCACATGTACAAAAATGGAATGAAAATAACAACAATCTATTATTTGCCAACAAATTGAAGTACTTCTCATCCTTGATTTGTAACTCAAACAACTTTGCATTTGTTTGGATCACAACTCCTCGTATTACTATAACACCTATCATAAATAAAAAAACAATAAAAACATTAGTCACATTTGGACTCAAATTTTATGTGCTTGTTTCGTTTTAGTCATATCTATATCCAATTTTATCTATTATGTTTTTTTTTTATCTTAACATCTTGAAAAATTAGTATAGAAGTTTTTGGAGATTTTTTTTTATAGATGAAGTAGTTTATAATGGACTTTTTGTAGAGATATCTAACTGATATGTTTTTTTAATTTTCAGGGTTTTTTTTTCATTTGTATGTAAAAATCAAGTGCTTGAAAAAAAGCATTTTATAATAAGAGATTTATATGCCAATCAAATATTTTTCTCATATGAATAATGTTTAAAAAATCAGAAGATAAGAAGCTGAAAATATACCTAAGAGCATTTGGAGATTAATGTGTTTAATAACTCTTTTAGCTGCTTATTCTGAACACTGCTTTGACTTCTTGTTTCAATTTTCCCTGCAAAAAAAACACAAGCTTTTTCATTAAAAATTTAGAAAACTGCAAAGAAGAGAGGGATGAAGATATTTGATTTTCGATGATCACAAATGAAGACATACCCTGTTATTTATAGCAAAAACTATCTGCTTTAACATACCCATGCAGTCTACATATGCAAAGAGTTGCATATTTTTTTGTGCCACCACCTACTCTACATAGTACACATGTTATAAATGAGCCTTGTAAGTTTGCACATCTATTTGTGTCTTTCATTTTTGAACCACACACCATCTCTAAATAGTACACATGTCATAAATGAATGAGAGACTTGTACCATATAAGTATACATACTTTTCTTTTTATTTAATATAAAATATATAGGGGTAAAATTTAAAATGCTCACTTGTTTAAAAGTACATGTAAAAATACTCACTATCAAGTGCGGATGTACAAAATGTTCACAAATATAAATAAAGATTATATTTTCGCTCGAGTGCAATTGATTACAAACCGCCTCAAAAATTACTCTCGATTTTATCCTTCAAACTCTCGAAAATGAGGTTTTTGGGTTGAGAAAGTAAATGAGGAAGATGGAGTGTCAAGTAAAGTTGGAGAGATAGTGAAGTACCGCCTGATTGCAGAGAGAACGAAGGAGTATAAAATATGGAGTGTAAAATATGAAGTGTAAATGATGGAGTGTAAAGTAATTGTTTTTTCATTTTCTTTGTTGTGTAAATGGGAGAGAAAATGAAGTAAAAGATGAAGTGTAAAGTGATGATAGAGCATAAAGTAAGAATAGAGTGTAAAGTAATTGTCTTTTCCACTATAATTTTTTAAATAATGAACATTTCTTACATGTGTAATATGGAGGAATATCAGGTCGACTTGTGATACAAGCCGTCGAATAATTAGGAAATATTAGATAACATTTATAATACTTTTCTATCAAATAAAGAGAATAAAATATATCCAACTCTATGCGATCTGTCTTACGGAGCTCATTTCGGAATAACATTGTTGCTTTATTAAGAGGAGTTTAGCTCTGGATGACAGAACTCAACTGAGGCATTTAAGTATCTTCGTAGCACAATATATATATAAGACCTGATAAGGAGGTTTGATTCTTCTGTGGGTCTGGAGCTCTATTGGAACGAGAGATTACATTGTAAACACGCACTGACATATGTCAGGTTTTGTCTTACATTTGTACTGAAAAGCTGTTATTTGGATGAAAGGGACTATAACCTTTATGTGGTCCCTTAATTGATGTGGAGCTATGTAATTGGAGAGGATCTCTAACAACTTGTACTATGAATATGAGGTTGTTATCATGGTGCCCTCATGTCTCATACTATATATACCCTATTCATTTTCTTTCTTAACATAGATATAGACATAGTTACTACATTCACTATTCTATACATTCATCAAATACAAACGCTGCTTGAGCGTCGGAGTGTCTTTCCGGAGAACTCCAACCCTTCTCCGGCTTTGTTTTGCAGGTTCCGATCTGTGAAACCAAAGCCCAGCTGCTCGCAACTATATTCGAGATTTTAAGAAGAGGTATGATCTCCAAACTTCATGGAGCTTTCATACTCTATTCTTATTTATTTGTTTTGGATTAACTTCTAATCTAACAACTGGTGCCGTCGGTGCATTAAAAAATATATTTTACTACTTCCCCATCTCCTTCACCCTTAATCACTACCACACTTCTACACCCTTCAAACACCATCAACTCCTTCAAACTTTTCAACCTCCACCGCCACCACCGCTTGCACACCACCGCCGTTGCCATTGCTCCAGTCAACTTTTCCGGCAACCTCATTTTCCGTCCATTCTCATTCTATGGCTCGTACCAAGCATCGTGTCGGCGAACAAGCGGCTAGCATTTCACAATCGCAACCGGAAGAACCCGAGGACATCCGGAACGAATTCAACTACCCGTTCCTCATCAAAACCGATCTGGAGGGCCAGTTCTACGAAAGGTGTATTCGGCATGAGGTAACCCCGCCGCACACCTTAGACTGAAATTTATTGATAATTTGGGATGTGTTGCTGAAATAGAGCGTTATTTGGATGTTTTAGGATTGAAAAAGTATGCTAGAATGTCTAATAAATATTCTATTGTTATTACGCATGAATTTCTATCTACACTTGAGGTGCCTGCGGATCTTACTTGTTGCACGTTTAGATTGCAGGAAGTGCCCCGCCACTTGTGTGTTTCTCAACTGTGCAGGATCATGGGCTTCCACGGGAATAATATCGGGGATCAAGCCCCACTGTCCCACTTTAACCCGAATGCCGCGTGGAATACTCTCATGGGATTCCACAATTGGCAATCTGGCGGGATATCGGCGGGTTTCATTCGGGATAATGTGTTGAGCATCTTGCACAAGTTCTTCTCATATGCCATCACCAGAAAGGAGCAAGGAAACAAGGTGAATCACGCGGAGCTCTTCCTCCTCCAGAGCGCAGTTCGGGGCACCCGGGTGTGTTCCGGCTACTATATTCTTAACACGTTTAAGAATATGCTAGTCACCTCCCGTTATCATGCCACTCTCCCGTTGGTGATTTCTGCCTTCGCTCGACACCTCAAGGTGTTTGATCTGGAGTGCCTCGATCCCTCTGACACCATCTACTGTACCCGGATCGACCTATCCGAGCTCAAGCAGGCTCGAATTTACACGGTGGACTATCGGTGGCAGCCATCTACTGTTCGGAAGTGTGTGTTCAACCACACGAACGAGCTCACCGCCACTGCGGCTAACCCTCCACCTCCCGCAGACGACTTGGTGGTGTACAAGGAGGATGAGTACGAGGATGTTTAAATGTCGGATGCTTTCCTGACTGGCGCATCCTCCGTCTATGCCGGCACCTCCTCCGGCCAGCACCACTATGGCGCCGGTTCATCCTTTGCCGGGTACATCGACTAGTTGAGCAGTCAGTTCCAGGCCCTGAGTACTGATTTCGGAGCCTTCTGCATCGACTTCAACTCTTTTCGCCAGGATTTTGACACGTTCTCCCAGGACTTCTGGAGCTATGCTAACGAGGCTCGTACTTTCTACCACGATTTTGGAGAGTACAACAGTTCGATGACACAGAGTCAGCAGAGGATCGAGCAAATGGTGAATGACACCCACGATCTCCTCACCGAGTAGGCCCGCCTTTGGAGGTTGGCACATGAGCAGTTAGCTCAGCAGTACCAACAGGTTGTCGAGAACAACCGTCGGGTTGCCGAGCTGAATGCGTAGTGGGAGAGCTAGGCCCTCTATGATCCACCACCACCGCCAGACTAGTAGTGACTTGTCACTGCTGTTTAGTACGTGTTTCCTTTATTTCTTTGCTTTCATTTGTGTCCGGGTTGAATTTCATTTGCTATTTTCTACTTTTGCTGCTTTGTTTGTTTGTTGTGTTTCTCTTATAGGTTTAAAAACTCTTTCTGATCCAGCCCCATCACCGCTGCATAATCCCCTTCTCGGGTAGTCCCTTTCCCTCTCGTGTTCTTATTTAGCAATGAGGACATTGTTTATCTTTTCGTTGGGGGGTGTGCATGATTTTAGTTTGCGGCGTGTTTTTGATATTTGTGTCTGCTTTTATATGTGTGCTTGTTCCGATTGCGATCCTTAGGTATAGATGATTAGTGATTGATTTTGATGAAAACTTGTTTTATTATGCATCGATGTGACTTGCAGTTGTGTGTTCTTTGATTGGGTGATGAGTTATGCATTTGATCATTGTTGTTGTTGGAAACTCTATTGAGATTGGTTGATGTGATAACTTTTAGCATGGTTGATTTGGTATAAAGTTTCTTGAATTGTTAGACTTGTTTTTAATTGTGTGTAATTGTGAAGATTGAGTTGGGAGGTCTCTGCTCCTCTGGATACCATGAGCATGGAAAACCACACGAGAACACTTTAGATAACCTCTAAATATTTTCATCTCGTGAATTTTGTCCATATAACCCACTCTTTCTAAATTTGGCTCGAATGGCCTTAATTGAAGTACTTGAATTTTGGTTTTAAGGTGATAAGAACTTTACCCCGCCCCGCTTCCTCTCAGAAATCGAAAGAAATTATGTTGTATGAATGGTATGGGAAACCACACCAGGATACTCGATTTGTGCCAAAGATCACACTTAGTGAGCATCGTTCTATCTATCACCATCTTAGCGCGATTTGATTTTAAAAATAAGTGAATGAAAGAAATGAAAGTCTAGCTTTGAGTTATTGAAAACCAAACCTTTTTATGTCTTTAAGTTTGATCAGATCGAAGTTGCATTTACGAGGAAAATACGTGGTAGTGATTAGTGTGTCGTCTTATAATCACTTTTGAAGCATTCATGATGAATATGATTGTTGTTGCATACTTGAACTTGTTTATTATTTTGAAATCACCGTATCGTTTTGAGCCCAGACTTGCTTGAGGATAAGCAAGGCATTGTGTGTGGGGGGTTGTTTTACCCATTTTCAGTCTCGTTTCTCATGCATATTGAGTCGATATTATCATGTGTTTGTTGTTCTATATGATCCTTTGGTTGCCATATTTTCATATTCTAGGTAAAGATCTGCAAACAGAGTTAACAAGACTCGAGAAAAGAAACGAGGACGAAAGGCATAAAAGAGGGCTAAACAGTGCGCTAGGCTAGCGGTCGCTAGCACCTAGCAGCCGCTAGCCCTCATGAATGCATGGTTCGGGCAGAACATGAGCCTAGCGGCCGCTGGCCCTTAGCGGCTGCTGGCTCGTTTGATGTTGGCAAGGACATAACATGGGGCTAGCGACCGCTAGCCCCTGCAGCTGAAGTCAAAACAGAACGTGGGGCTAGCTGCGAGCCATTCCAAGACAGAACATGACCGCTACCCCCTAGTGAGCGCTGGCCAGGCAGGCTTCTCCTCCATATATAAAGTGTTCGCGTGATTTTATTTTAGATCTTATCATTCTAGGGTTTTGAACAAACAGAGAAAACACAGTACTTTAGTTCTAGTATTTCAATTTCGTACTTCGTTATTATTTCTCGTTGTGGTTTCGATCGTGATTCAACCTGGAGACTATTTCTAGTGCATTATTTCCGTTTAATTCGTGACTTCTTATTACTTTCTTAATATGTTTATTTATTTTTTTACTTTCCTGAGGCTTCCTTCTTGATTAAGTTTGAATTATTGATCTCTTATTCCAAAATCCATGATAATCAATCAATCGAAGTATGTCAAGATTTATTTCCTTTAATTCCTCGTTCTTAGAATTAGAATTTAATTGCTTTCTTAATTCTCGCCTAGTTAATTCATTTTTCCATTCTTTTCATTTCACTCGCCTAGGTAATGAATTAATTTAGATTAATAATCATTCAAACCTCAATTTCTTTAATCACTTTTTGCTAAACAACGTAGATGACCCTTCTATGAGAATACGACTTGGGTTAACTTATTAATCTATAATGACCTCGTTCTCTTCTAAGTAACTTAATTAAAATAAGTTGAAATACATGGCAACCCCAAACTCGACTTTTTTTACACACCTAACCAAATTCCAATTTTCGATGGTGAACACTACGACTATTGGAATTCTTAGATGGAGATCATCTTCCTCTTGTAGGATCTTTGGGACATAGTTGAAGAAGGATATGATGATTTTGCACATCAGGAAAATGAGAAGGAAAATAAAAAATGTGAAGAATAATTTTATGGCGCTACGAATCATTCAACAAGGAGTCAACAAAACCATATATTCCCATATTTTCGGGTCCAAAAAGGCGAATGATGCATGGGAAACTCTAAAAATAGAGTTTCAAGAATCTGATAAACCAAAATGGGTTAGGATCCTTATGGAGTCGATTTGAAAGTCTTTCAATGAAAGAAAGTGAGCTTGAGAAGGATTCTTCTCCAAAGTTTAAATTATCAACCAAATGAAGAGTTGCAGAGATGAATTTCCGGACAAGAAAGTTGTCGAGAAAATATTGGGGAGTCTTCCTCAAAAATTTGAACATACTGTTGTTGTCATCATTGAAACTAAAGATCTCAATGAGCTCACTCAATATGAACTTATGAGATCTTTATAAGCACATGAGCAAAGAGTAAACAAATACAACAATCAACCTTTGGAACAAGCCTTTCAAGCAAAAAGGAACAACTCAAAAAGGTTATGTCATCAAGGATAGAGAAACTCATCTCGTGGACACTTCTCAAATAGAGGCCGTGGAAGAAACTCTCCCAGGGGGGTTGAGGAAGAAGCAAGACCGATTGTTCTCCACAACAAAAATCTGATAACTTTGACCTTGAGTTATTTTTATGTTGGAAGATGAAGAGAACAACTTGTTCATCTCTTTCATGGATATTGAAAAATATGAGAGAACTTGATTTCTTAAGAGTGGGTGCAGTAATCATTTGACAGGAAATCAAAATGAGTTTCATCAACTAGAAAGATACACTACTCACGTAGAAAGATATATACCAATAAATGTGTCAAATTCATCAATGATGTTCATTACTCTCCTAATAACTCTCAAAAACTTTTGAGTGTGGGACAAATGATTAAAAATGAATACAAACTAATCTTTGATGATGGAAAATTTGAGATTGTTGAGAACAAATCTGGAAAAAAAAGTTGATAATGTAAAAATCACTGCAAACAACTTGTTTCCGCTCAACATGAATTTTAATGTTTCCTGAAAGAGTGCAAAGTCAGACGAGACTCAACTTTGTCATTTCAGGCTTAGTTATCTAACTCTCAAAGGATTGCAACTTCTAAAACAAAAGCACATGCTGGTTTGGCTACCACAAATCAAACTCAATAAAGAAATATTTGAATGATGTATTTTTGGAAAGATGCATAAACTTCCATTTTCAAAAACGTCATGGACAGCTAATTCGCCACTTGAATTAGTGCACTCAGACATATGTGGTCCGAAAAAACACTTTCTCTTGGAAATAAAAGGTATTTTCTTTTATTTGTCGATGACTTTACAAGGATGACATAGGTCTATATTATTGAGCAGAAATCATAACGCATTTGCAAAATTTTTGCAATTCAAAGTTCTTGTGAAAAAGCAATTTGGTCTTGAGTTGAAATGCCTTCGAACCGATCGAGGTGGAGAGTTAATTTACATACAATGTATGAACTATTACAAAGAAGAAGGGATTAAGAGGCATCTCACGATTCGATATACACCACAACAAAATGGTGTTTTTGAAAGAAAGAATCGAACCATCGAAGAAATGGCCAGAAGCATGCTAAAAGGGAAATGACTTCCTACCAAATTTTGGGCCGAGGTTGTATGTACTGCAGTGCACATTCTCAATATTTCTCCGCAAATGTGGTTTGTAATAAAAGACATTTTGAAGCAATGCATGGAAGAAATCCAGTTGTAAGTAAGCTTATGATTTTTGGTTGCATTGCATACGCTTTAATTCTCTCAGAAGATCGAGAGAAGTTTGATGAAAAATGTGAAATACTCATTTTTGTTGGCTATAATGATGAGTCAAAAGGCTATCGTCTCGATAATCCAGATACTAACAACTTGGTGCTTTCAAGAGATGTTTTTGATGAAGATGCAGCCTGGAAATGGAATAATGAAGATCCAATACATGTTCCTTTAGAAATTACAAACTTGCAAAGTCCTGATCCGAGCAGCAATAATCGAGAAGATGATTCTCAATCCAACTTAGAAGATGAATGAATGAAGTACCGATCTCTAGAAGATGTTTATGCTTCATGAAATTTTGTATTCTTTGATGGTGAACCTCAGGACTTTGAAGAAGCTATTACAGAGGCTTGATGGAGGAAAGTAATGAACGATGAAATGCGAAGTATCGAAAAAATTGCGAAATGGAAATTAATGGATCTTCTCAAAGGGAAGGATGTCATCAACTTGAAATGAATTTTCAAAATCAAGCATTATGAAGATGGAAGTGTGCAAAAATATAAGGTGCGGTTGGTCGCAAAAGGGTATTCTCAACAGCCTAGAGTTGACTTTACTGAAACTTTGTCCCCTGTGTCACGAATGAAAACAACCAGAACAGTCATTGTTATTGCAGCTCAAATGGACCTAGAAGTATGGAAACTTTACTTTAAATCAGCATTCCTAAATGTAGAACTCGAAGATGAGGTTTATGCCAAAACACGTCAAGGTTACGAAGTAAAAGGAGAAGAAGAAAAGGTCTACAAGTTGTAGAAAGCTCTTTATGGCTTAAAACAAGCCCCTAGAGCCTAGAATAGCAAGATGGATACATTTTTTTGAGCATTGGAATTGTGAAGAGTGCATCAGAACAATCTCTTTATGAGAAAAAAACTGAAAGAGATTTTTTGATGGCTTGTCTTTACGTTGATGATTTGATATATACAGGAACAAATGATGTAATGGTAAAAATTTTCAAAGAGGCGATGATGAAAGAATACGAGATGACTGATCTCGGTTTGATGAAGTATTTTCTTGGAATTCAGGTGAAGCAAAAGAAATGAGAGATTTTTATCTCTCAAACAAAATATATCTCAGACTTGTTGAAGAAGTTTCAAATGGATAATTGCAAATTGGCATAAACTCTCATTGCTCTGAATGAAAAACTGAAGCAAGAAGATGAAGCAGGAAAATCATATCCTAGTCTCAATAGAAGTGTTTTTCATAATTTGGTTGCGTTTTTAGTCTCTTTGTCGAGTTTAGTTGAGTCGTCTTTCAGTTTCCTTTTCGTTGTTTTTAGTTTGTTTTATGTCGTGGGTTGTGTTTCTATTTTGTTGACCGATAGGTACGGAGAAGTAGTAAAAGGACGAGGAAAGCCGTACGAGATCATGGCGGGAGTAACGGGCGAGAATACACGTGAGACGAGCTTTAACCTATGTTTTCCAAATTTTCGTCTTATGCACAGGACAACGGTTGCGGGGCCTGTGCTGCAGCAGAATGCAGAGAATGCTCCCCAATGACCGCTGGACCCCCAGTGATTGCTTGGCGCAACTTCATATCATAATTTTTGTTATTTAAATCCCCTTTTGTGCGTAGACTTGATACTTTTTCATATTATTTCATTATTTTCCGTCTAGAACACTTTTATTCGCTTTCCTTAGTGTAATTCACCTTTGGGACGATGTGTTGAGGGTGGAGATTAGCCACCAAATCCATGATTTATCTTAGTAAATGTTTCTTATTTTGATTATTGAATGGATGAGTAGTGAATTCTCTACTAGGGTTTGTGATGGAGATGATACTGCACAAGACACCTTGGCAAATTTATGATTTACTGTTTAAGCTTTTTAGTTTAATTTTTAATATGGACTTCATTATGCGTACATTTATTGTGAGAGTTTTGCTATTTAATTGGGAATGTAAGGCAATATGAAACGATAAGTCTTTTATGAAATATCAAGGGTCCTTTTCCCTTTCTTCCTCAGCACCGGTATTCTTCAAGAATCAACGGAGTTGAGTTGCTCATTGTTTGTAATCACGTATTCCCTGAGTCAGTTTGGAATTTCTTTAATTGATTATGATTGCTTCTTGATTCATTCTTATTTATTAAACTTTCTTTTGTTCAGTTGAAATGTCTGATCATCGTTTTGATTTATTGTTTATTGGTTGAGATCGATAGATAATTCCAATATAGACCTAGAGTTTAATCAAATTCAATTCTAAATCGGAAACGTAAGAATTGTAATTCGTTTGTTAATTTGTGGTTTTCTATTGTGTGATTCGAATACAAAAGTAAGAATTGTGGCTTAATTACGAATATGAAAGTTAGATGATTAAACAACTCTAGAGATTCATTTATTGGCTACAAATACCTGTTCTTTAATTGAGAAATTCTTATTTGGGTAATCTAATATGAAATTCTTCATTACTGCGTGATTATGAACACGTAATTTATTAATTAGAAAACTTTTAAGAAATCTTTAATGAATGAAGAAATGCAATTATAGATCTTCTTAACTTTAGGCCCTTAAATCAGAAATCCCACCTTTTATTTATTCATGTTCATTTCTTTGATTTGTTTTATCTCTTGTTTATCTTGGTTTAGAGTGTGTAGAATATTAATTTATTGTTTAATAACGCTTAGAATTACATCACCCTATTAATTTTGCCTTGAGATTTGACATAGGGTCAACTTGTCATGTCTACGATAGATCTCGTACTCTTGCGAAAACATAGAGTGCACATTTTAGGTTGAACAAGAAGTCTTGTTGGATCCTTGATTTATTTAACTAACACAATCGAGATTCATGAGTAGTCCAAGCAAAATCCATTTTTCCGCTGCAAAAAGAGTTCTTTATCTTTAGGTAACAAATGATTTTAAGATCAAATATGAGAAAGAAGAAAGCAACAAGTTAATCAGTTTATAGATAGCGACTAAGTGGAAAACCATGATTATAGGAAAGTACATTGGTATTAGGGGTGAGCATTCGGATTTTGGCCCGATCCGAACCAATCCGAAAATCTGAATTTAAGCCAAAATCCGATCCGATCCGAATCCGAAAATCCGAATCCGAAAATTTTATACTTTTGTCCGATCCGATCCGAAAAATCTGAAATCTCAAAAAAAAATTCAAAAACTGAAAATCCGAACATAAAATCCGAAAATCTAGAACAATATTTTTAACACCTAAAAATCCGAATATTAACAAAAATGAAGCAACTTAATCGATTAAACAAGCACAATTCCACAAAGTTATATAGCAACATAATTATCAAATTCTAAGTTCCAACTACCAAATCATTCATTACAATCAATATATTTAATAATAAGAATATATATATTGGTAGGGTTAGAAAATTTTAAGTAATTGTTATATTATTATAATTAATAATAAGAATATATATATATATATATATATATATATACATATGAATATATTTCGAATTTCGGATTAGTTCGGATTTAAATTTATCCGATCTGATCCGATCCAAAAATCCAAAATTCTCGGAAAAATCGATCCGATCCGATCCGATCCGTAGATCCGAAAAATCCGAACCAAATTAGAAATTTCGGTTTGGTTCGGTTCGGATATTCGGATTTCGGGTATTTTGCTCACCCCTAATTGGAACAAATCGCCCTGCTAAGTCTTCCTTGTCATTCGACTTTGGGTTGACTTATTATTACTTGACGACCTCGTTAGATTGTGAGCAACTTGAACGATTTTAGTCGAAACAAAACACATTACCAACGTTTCCTAAATTTGATGGTAATGCTAATTGGTAAGCAACGGGCCCGATTCTCTCAAGAACCTCATAAGGTCGCACAAATCGTGGTTTCAGTTTACCCTTTACACCAAATCTAGCTATTCCTTTTGAAGGATAAATTTTAAGAAAAATCTTATCTCCAACTTCAAACTGTAATTCAGTTCAACGTGTATCAGCATAGGATTTATGTCGGTTTTGGGCTTCATATATCCTTTGTTGGATCTTCCATACAATCTCTATCATTTCAGTGACTGTATTCGGTCCAAGAATTTTCCTTTCACTCACTTCATCCTAGTAAAGTTCTGATCTACACTTCTTTCCATAGAGAGCTTCATATGGTGCCATGTTAATGCTTATAAGCTCCAATTGCTTATTTTTAGAACTTATAAGCTCTCAATGAGCTTAATTTCTCAAACACTTTCAAGAAGCTTATAAAGTCCTAAACAACTTTTAAGTTGTTTTAATGAGCTTATAAGCTTAGCCAAACACTCCATAAGGTTAAATAAATGAAGTGTAATTTTGTAAGCGTGACTAATTTTTACTCCCTGCGTCCCCCTGTTAGTGGCTTGTTTCCTTTTTGCATGTAGAAAAAGTGATGGTTTAACTTTTTGCAATTTTGGAAAACAAACCAATATTAGTGGGACAACCTAAAAAGGAAAACAAACCACTTTTAGCGGGACGGATAGACTACTATTTTTTTTTAAGTAACTAATATTTACTTCTTTTTTTTTAAAGAAGAATGACTGCATATGAGTTTGCCCCATTTTTTGCCATTAATCTTTTTAATTTTTTCAATTTATATGTCTCGTAATTTGACTTACTAATTATATATAGGCTACTATAGGGTTGATAGTTGATTCAACTTAATAAGTTTCATTTATTTGCACTCATCTTCATAAATACATATATCCCATTTCAGAAGTATATATGCACACCGATGCAGATTTTTGGGAAGAAACATATTAACAAAAGCAAATATGATAAATGGTGGGAACATACATAAATCACGATCGAAATTTGTTAAACCATGCATACATTACGCATTGATTTGTCCTCCTCCTCTTCTTCTTCTTCCTTCACGTGTTGAGATTTTTAAGAGTTCGTTGCTGCAACGCAAATTACTTTGTACTTGATCTTTGAGGAGATTCCACGGTCCCTTTCTTCATCATCGCTACAAATTCGTCGTAATTGATCTTCCCATCCTACCATAAATATCAATTAAGAATGAAACCTTCTTATGATTTCCAAAATTAGATTAAGAACATGCAGTATCACGACGTGATCAAGATTCAATTAAAATATATATAGTGAATACATACCTTATCAATATCGACGTCATCAAGAACCTCATCGATCGTAGCTTCATCCCCCATTCCGTACTGTGTCATTGCTTGTCTCAGTTCATCTCTTGTGATAAATCTGAAAAATTAAATATGTTATATACTATTATATATATTTGAGTTTATTTCATAGTGTTTCCCTTAATAGTAATAATCTTATTAATTTTATTGTGTAATGACATGAAAATTAATTTTGATGTCATGATCCTTAATTAGTAATAATATGAATAGTGGACTTACCCGCTATTATCCTTGTCGAAATACTGAAAAGCCTTGTACAAATTCTCTTCTTTCTCAAGTCTATGGCGATGCATGGTTGCTGTAGTAAACTCCATATAGTCTATAGTCCCATTCTTGTCAACATCAGCCTAAACCAATTTAATGGCACGCAACAATTATTAATTACTTTTTTACCACATTAATTAATTCCTTGGTTAATTTCTATGATGATGCATGAAATTATAGGTAAATTGAGAAAAAGGTAAATCAACAAAATGAATATACATAGTCTTACAGCTTCCATGAGTTGTTGGATCTCAGCTTCACTAAGCTTAGAGCCTAGCTTGGTCAAGCCAGTTCTGAGTTCGTCATAAGTGATAGTGCCACTTCCATCAGTATCTATGTTGTCAAACATTTGTTTCAATCCCTTTATTTCTTCTTCCGAAAGGCTTTCAGCAATAACCTAATTCAACCCAATATCCAAATTCATTCCTATTAGAATTAAATTATTACTTGTCTAACGTTGCATGATGAGTGGAAATCTCTAAATCATATACTCTCATCCATTCATGAATTACTTGCGCATTTGGGTTCGACACGAGTTTTAATGAATACTTTGAATGTGTTGTGGGTGGAATAAGGGTCTCATAATATTTATTAATTAAATATATGTATGTGAATGAAAGAAAAGTTGTTGGATGATTGATAAATAAATTAATTATGTTATGAATGGAATGAGGGTCCAAATTATTTATAATTAAATATGTATTGAAGAGATTAAAAAGTTAATGGTGAATTCAACATGATGAGTATAATTATTAAAAATAAAAGTGTGCAAATTTTTCATGGACGACATAAAGTAAAAAAATGTACAAAGTCTTTTGTGGACGAAGAGAGTAATTTATATAAACACACCTTGAGAGCGACCTTCTTGAGCTTGTTCATCGCCCTAAATTGCTTCATTCTTATGAGAACGGCGCTGTCTATAGGTGCGTCAGAAGCTTCCCCATTTTCTTTCAGCCACGGATGCTCTTCAAGAGTTCGCCCGTTAATTAGTAAACGTAACGTCGCAAAAATCACATTTATTATATATTTATAATGTCTCAATCTACTGTGGGTGCCAAATTTCTTAGCATGTATAATATAATTAGGGTATGTTTGGTATTCAAGTTAAGATACTCATCTTAGGATACCGACACTGTAATTATTTTAATTATACTGTAGTTATCCTCAGATGAGTATAGGAACTTGAATACCAAACATAGTCTAATGATAATCATACTTTATATCTTCACGAAATTATTACTTGATTTTTTTTTCAATAAGCGGATCCATCCGCATACAATTTAATTGACAATAATAATTCAAGTAAGATTTAAACTCCACTTAAAACACAATATAAGTTTAGATCAAATTACCTTATTATAATGCATGTGTAAAACTGAATAACAATTTGTGGATCGAGAGAATAATAATTATTTTCATTATAAGTTAAAAAGCACAAAGTGGGTGAATAAAGGTGTTCAAAAAATTGTAACCAGAACCGTCGATTTTGAGAACCGTAAACATCACAGGTGGTTCGATCCTGAACTGTAACCGCGTATGAGACAATTTGTTTTTATTTCCAAATGTTCGAAACTGTGAACCAGCATTTCCGAACTTTCGGTTCCTCAACATTTTCAATAGCATTTTCTAACCTTAATTCAAATTTATCTCTTATATTATATAGAATCATTTTTATAACTTATAAAATTAATTTTCTCTCTTAAAATAGTTAAGAAAGAAGTCATAAGAAATGAGATATTTAAATGGTGAGATTTGTTTCTCTTATTTATTGGGACAACATATATACCTCAAAGAAAATACACTGTAATTATAATATTTTATGGTTATGAAAAATAATTGAATTAAATTTGAGTTATATTATAAAGATCTTATTTATTCGATAGAAATCTAGAATTTTTAGAACAATAAAAATATTGATCTATATCCAAATTCAAGCTATAATTTTTACATGTGCAAGTGTTAGAAAAGTGTAAAGTTAATTATAAAATTGCAATTCCCCTCTAATTAATTTAGTGAGAGTGATGTACTTACCAAGTGCTTCAGCAGCAGAAATTCTCAACTTGGGATCCATGGTTAGCATTTTCCTTATAAGATCCTTTGCTCCACTTGATATGGAAGGCCATGGTGACATTTCTAAATCCAAATTCCCCTTCAATATTTCTTCAAATATGCCTTTCTCTGTCTCTGTATATAACACACGTACATATGAACTCCTCAAACCATTTGATTATGTTATTCTACCATTTTTCGAGCAAATCAAATGTGTTTATACTACTTATAACTTATAAGGTTGATTTGAGAATTAGCAAAATCTTGTTACCAAATAAATTATAAAATGATCGGATCTTCTATATATTGCATCGTTCCACAAGATTTCATATTAATCTATACCGACCAATGATTGTTACAATGTATCCTTATCCATTTTTAATGTACTTTATAAATAAATAAAAGAGAAGGGTGATCAAATAACAAGAGATATCCCCTTTGTTTTATTATTTATGTCGTGTTTTAAACAATAAATATTCAAACTTTTATTCAAAATATACTAAAAATAATAGAAAATAGATAATATATTAAATGAAATATGCTACAAAGAGACCATAACGCAAGTTACAAAAGCTCAGTACAAATAGATAAATTAAGCCCATTCATCCTAGCTAAATAGCATTATACTAGTGTAATCATCCTAATATTAACATCGTATCTTGGATGTCAAACATACTCTAAGGGTCTCAATTAAGTTCGCATAGCATCTCCTTATATTCATATTATAATAATTTGATAAATTTTGTAATCAGTGTTTGATATTGATTTAATTTCTGTTTCACATGATAAATGATAATCACTCGTTGATATGAAATAGTAGATGGTGTGGGATAATTTATGAAAGAGAAAATGGGACTTTATGACCAACCTTTTATGACTTCGCATTTTAATAATTACAAAAATGGTCTTATCTTTGCATGTAATACTGACTTTTTGGCCCAGAAATCATTTTTCTTTTGTCGCGAAAAAATTATTAGATGGAATTTTATTCCGCCAAATGATTCGAAAACCGTAAAATCATTATAGAATCAAAGTCTGACCATATATATATATAAAGTCATATAAGTTACTTTTATTTAATAAATAAATAGTTGAATGTGGAAGAGGTGTGGGCTTATATGATATAGTAAGTGGAGTAGTAAATTAGAAATTACCAGCCCAAAATGGAGGAAATCCACAGAGAAGAATGAAGAGAATGACTCCAGCACTCCACACATCGATTTCTTTCCCATACCTTCTTTGCAATACCTCTGGGGCCACATAGTATGCACTTCCCACTATATCTCTATACACTTTTCCTGTATATATATATATACTCATTATTAAAACTTATGACTCAACAACTAATTATATTCAGAACCACAAGAATGGTAACAACACATGTTGAAGCATATTTATCTTTAATCAAAATGATTCAATAGTTAAAATTGGTCAAGTCTCTCTTCATATTAATTATAGTTTATGTCTTTTATTTGATATGCTTGAATATATGGTGTATTATATATATTTACCCAAATCCAGTTGCGATCGTGGGGTTTATTTCAGTCATAAGAAATATGGAACTAATAGGATGTATATGTTAGTCTAGTGATAGTTACTTAGTGAAATTAATATAGTGTTGCCGTTAATATAATGTTGCAATTTAATGTTAATGTAATTAAATTTAAAAAAAATACATACATGGAACTGATGAAAGAATCAATTAAGGAGGTGTTTGGCTGAGCTTATAAGCTCCTAAACAGCTTATAAGCTGTTTAGGAGCTTATAAGTTCTTTCAAAGTGTTTGGCAAATTAAGCTTTTTGAGAGCTTATAAGTTGTAAAAGTAAGCTCTTAGAGCTTATAAGTTGTTCAAAAAATAAGTAGCTCTACCATATCTTATTTCTCCATGAACTTATAAGTTGCAATAAAATTACATAAATAACCTTTTATATCACTTTAAAATAGCTTATAAGCTCGTTTATCTAAACACATTGTCAGTTTTTAAACTTCATCTTATAAGTTTCATCTTATAAACTCTTGCAAATACTTATAAGCACCAAGAAGTTATAAGCTCTTTAAAATAAATTTAGTCAAACACCCTCTAAATTTCCAATTGCAAGCATTAGTAATAATGAAACACTAGAGAGGCGGACGAGAAATAGAAAAAAAGAAGAAAAAAGCGATTGACGTGGGTTGACCTGTCATTTTCTAGTTGACCTGGTCGTCTTGACCTCAAGTCGTCGTAGTCCTCAAATCCATATTGAATTTCCTACATTATTATGCTATGCATGTCCTTATTACACTAATTCTCCATGCAAATGCCAAATACTCTTCTTTCTCTCTCTTTCTTTTTCCCTTCTTTCTCTATAATAATATCAAAACGTCACATCACTTCTCCATACTATTACTACCTAAGCTGCTATCATTCTCTTCATCGTTCCATATTTGAAAAGAGAAAGAGAGAGAGACTACAATGATAATGCACAAATAAAATTAAAAAGAGAGAAAAGGAGAGACTACAATAATAATGTTCACATTTATTCGTTGAATTATTTATTTAAAATTTGATAGTAGAAAGAAAGAAGCACACGCAGGGCATCGATCCCATATTAAATTAATTATGTACAAGTTCTAATCTTGTACGACACAAAAGGGTGGTTACGAAACCAAAGCTTTACAACAAAGCAATCTTATCATATAATTAATCATACTCAAAGTAGCTAGCTAGGATTCAATACCCCCTTTTGATTTCCTTCATTCATCGTGCATGTCTCGCTACCAAATATACTATTTTATTATTTATTATTTTGAAAATAAAACGTATCACTTTAATAGCAGTAACTCATAATTATTTATATTTATTTGAAATTTTCTATTAGCTAGAAACGTTATGGAAAATCGTGATTTTAGGTTTATTATCCCTAATAAATAGTTAGAAACCCTAATTGAGTCGAATAAATATATATTTAAAATGCTAATTAATCTTGAATAGACATGTTCACTTTCTCATTCTACACCTCAATTTCAACTTCATTTATTAATTATCTAAGTTTAAATATTTACGATTAAGCCAAATTTCTCAATCTTAAATATGTTAAATAAATCTATTGAAAAACAAGAAGAAGAAAAAAAAGTGCAGCTGCAAGCATCTTAAAACGTACCCTTCTACTCATACTACAAAAAGTAGTCGATTGAATAATCATCAAATTGGGCCATGCTGCCTTTTTCAGGCTTCCAAATCAGTTCAAATTTAGATCGACAAAAAAATTGCAGTATTTAAGCAATGAAGATGAAGTTCACGTATAAAAGAAGATAGTGAATATATAGTTTGACAATTTGCGTGACAATACCCGATTAAAAAAAAGAGTGAATATACAAAATAGTAAAATAGACTATGAATAATAAAAAATTACATCATAATATTTAAACTTTAGTTATTTTTTTTTATATATATTATTCTAATTATTGTTTACAATTAAAAGAATTAAACACGGTGTATGAATAGTATTAATCGTATTGAATTATATCATTATATGTTGTATTCAATTTTATTAAACTCTACCCAATATGAATGGTATGATTTGTAAGTAATCATAGCATTTATATTTTCATATGCACGATTTATACATAGGTCACAAAATTAAAGAAAAATAAATTTAAGTGAAAGAATATTTGTGATGATTCACATTCAAAATTATTTAAATCTAAATATTATTATATAAGGAGTTATTAATACTTCCGTTCATCCAATAAGAGTTTTAATAACGTGTTTCGACTTTAACGAGGATATGTAGTGAGTGGAGTTTTAGTCTAACCTGATATATTATTATACATTAGCAATTGTGTGCAGTTAGTGGAATAATATATTATTTTAAATTGAGTTGTGTGTAGTGAGGTGGTGAGTACACTTGCTAAATGAAATGTTTCAACTATAAATCATTTTCGTGCAAATCCCGAAATGACATAACGTAGACCATTTTGGGGAAGGAGAAACATTTATCTTTTACTGGTTATTTTGTAAAACTAACGTAACAATTTAAAAACAACATTTAGCAATATAGGTACAAAATCTAAATCAAAGTATAAGATTCAAATTGATGAAAAAATAAATATGGAATAAATTGAAATTGTGGCGTAGAATGGGAACTGACCTGACTCGATGAAGACGGAGAGGCCGAAATCGGTGGCCTTCAACGGGGAGTTGTCGTCTCGGCTAACCATCAAGAAATTCTCAGGCTTCAAATCTCGATGCATCACCCCCATGAAATGACAGACATGAACCACATTGACGATCTGCCTCCCGATTCTGGCGGCCTCCTTCTCGGAGTAGCTGCCCTTGGCCGTGATGCGATCGAAGAGCTCGCCGCCGCAGCAGAGCTCCATGACCAAGTGCAGATTCTGGCGATCCTCATAGGCCCCCTTGAACTCCACGATGTTGGGCTGCGCAGAGAGGTGCTGAAGAATCATGATCTCTCTCTTGACGTCGTCCACGTCCTTTTGAGTGATGAGTTTGCGGGTGGGGATGGATTTGCAGGCGTATTTGAGGGAGGTGGATTTTTCTGTGCAGAGGTAGGTGATGCCGAACTGCCCTCGCCCCAGCTCTTTCTCCAGCTCATAGAGGGATCCTATGTCCACGTAGGGTTTGCCCAGAATGCGACCAACGGTGACGGCCCGTGGTGGTGGCGGCGGCGGCGGCGGCGGCGGCGGAGCTTGGTGGTAAGGGTGAGGGTGAGGGTGAAGTGGGGAGTCTTCATCTGAAGAGGTGGAGGATATTGGGATGTCTCTTGATTTTCTGCATAGTTTTGAGAGGCAGAATCCCATTAGGGAAGGAGGAAGGTGTTTCTGTGTGTATGTGTGTGTGAGTGAAAGAGAAGGGATATGAATGATTTTGGATGTGGAAAGCTTTGTACTAAATATTGTGGAATACAGTGGTGGTGGGTGGTTGGGGGAGGGGGGGTATTGGGGTATACTTTTGGAGGTGCTTTACTTTGTTGTTTGATTGTTTCATTCAAGAAACTCTTTGCCTCTTCTTGAGATCTTTGTCTATCCCCAAACACAATCAATTCCATATCATGTATATGTTTCTTCTATATACATATATTCTCAAAACATATTAAATAAATTGCTAGTTTCTTTCTAGGTCTAAAGGTGATTAAATTTTCTTATTAAACCGTTTTAATTAAAAGTGTTATTTTTTCAAAAGAAATTACCTTTCAAATACTAGTTCTAACTTTTTTTAAAACACAAAAAATTTATTTCGGTGGAAAGAGAAATCAATAAAATTTTGTCAAATGACCGTGATGCTACAGATACTGAGAAATCCAAGCACATTGTCGTCCTCAACACATTTACATACAACATCAATTGCTTCACAACGCAGTTCGCTGAATTCAAGGACTCCACTTCTACACACATTGAGGATGAGATATCTTCAAAGGTCCATATATTGCTCTCACATGCCAGAAAATCCACAGTGGCGGAGGTGGTCTCACAACTCACAAAATTTAAACTTGAACATTGCTGTAAAAAAGAATGCTCCTTGAGATATCCAACGAACTTGACATTCTTCAGCTATCTCACATTGATGACCTTCTTCGCAAGGCTGAGATAAGGGAAGAGAAGGAGAAAAAGCTTACTACCCAAGTCACTCGCATAAGCAGAAGACACGACAGTGTCAATACCAGCATCACTGTTCTTCTTTCCGACAAGATCAAGCAAGAGGAAGATATGAAGTCCTGGAAGGAAGAAGTCTTCTCCCTCCGATAAATGATGCAAACATATATTGATGATGTTGAAAAGGAGGAAGATATGTTAGGGTTTGTATACCTCAAAGCATGTTTTATGCTTAGACGTTGTATCAGACTTGTTTTCAGTTTCATTTTAATGAGAAGAAATGTTTCTATCATTGATTTGTTATTTATTATCTTTCTTTATTAAATTTTAAACAAGTTCATTTCCTATGATTGTAGACTGTGTAGTGGATTCATGATTACAGAAGGTTACATAGTCAGCTCCTTTGTAGGATAAAGCCCACGGCCTAGACAGACTTTGACAGTCTACTCAGTAAAGATTGTTGTATCATTTGATGCGAGAGTTGAGCTTAGCCCGCAGAATTATATCGGTATGTGTAAGCTGACACACATGCTTTTCGTATACATATGGAGAGATTTCACAGTGTGATAAGTTCTACGTATTGTTGCTTAGAACGATGTCTCGAAAATTAGTTATTTCTTAATCTGTGAAGATGACATTACAATACACAACTAATTAAACGTTGTTTTGATTCATTTGCACTTACGGGTTTTTCGTAACTCTGTATATTAATGTCTTGGGTAGTAGTGATTGGTTTAGCGAGAAGTACTTAATTGTCAATCACATAGAATCGCGTCTCGGTGACACGAGTTGATTAAATCCGCGTGAGGCGTTCAGAAATGTTTGTTGCATAAGTAACCCGTCCGGTTGGAATTTATTCCATATGTAATAATCAAAGTCTGAACCGGATCACTCACGAATAAATATATTAATCAATTACTCCCTCCGTCCCACCTCAATTGTCCCATTTGCTTTTGGCTCGCATACCAATACTCACATTATTTCTTTCTCAACTACTTCTCACTACTTTCCACCTACTTTATTACTCTCACAACATTTATCCAAAAAAGGAAATGAGACAATTCAAGTGGGACACCCCAAAATGGAAAGCGAGACAATTGAGCCGGGACGGAGGGAGTATGAGTTATCAGCAAACTCAATTAATTAATGGATTTTATAAATCTTAAACGCGGGAAATAATTAATCATAAAAAGGGTCACATCTGTAATTTGAATGGTTGAAGATAATTCAATATTTATCGATTTATCATATAGTGAAGTCGATAAATATTTATACTTTATTACATTTCTTAAGAGTAATTAATCTGAGAGTTAAAATTAACTTAATGAAATAATTAATTTAAGTCTAAGTTTGACCAAGACAATTAATTAAATTTAATTGGGTCAAAATGACTTGTAAATTAATTAAATTAAGTTATGATTTTGACTTGGTCAAATTAATTTAAATTTATTCAAATTCCAACTAATTTGGATAAAGATGAATTTGTTAGAGATAAAATGGATTAATGTCTATTATTAGTGGGTGTTATCCGTTCACCTTTGAATCTCTAACCTAGCCCAAAATATATATAAATGAGAAGTATGGGGTTGCTGATTTCGACACTTGCACACTCTATAGAAATCGGCCAAATTAGGAGAAAATCTCTCTCCTAGTTTTCGAAAATATCATGGTTTAAACCCTTGAATTTTTTATCTTCGCTCTAGCAAAGGTTTGATAGATTATTGTCTACCCAATAATTCAATCGTAGATCGGGAATAAGTTAGAAGTTTCTAAGGTCAGATCGAATGAGATCGAAGAGTTCAAAGGAGATAGAAGGAGATCCAATTGGAGAGGATTATTTTTCGTTGTTAACGATCCAAATGGTCTCTCCACAAGCTAAGGACAAGCAAAGGAGATAAGTAAATTACGCTATAATTTCTCCTATGTGGAATTAATTAATATTGATTTTAATTATTTATATAATAATTTAAACCTGTGGATCATGCAGATATACGAGTGTCTCATATGGGTTCTCCCAAGAATAAACCACCACCTAAGGCCATCCTCTAAACGATGCAAACTTTATTCAAAGGATGTTATTCTCTTTGATGTTGATGCAAACATTATCGAAGATATATCCTAGAAAAGACGGTTATCTAACCAGCTAAAACTGCTGAAGGGGCCACTCTCTATCAATGCAAGTAAGCTCATAGGAAGAAGTATAGCAGGCGCTTCATGGACAAGAAATGTGTTCACCAACGACTTTCTCACGTCTTTTATCGAACTAGTTTTCAATAATAAGTCTCACTGTCTCTACGCATGAGTAAATGAGTTCACAAAAATATTTTATTGAAGCTTTCAGCTGCATTTGGAAGCTATACCTTCGAACTGGGCACATCGATCAATCCTATTTGGTAGGTCCAACACTCATCACCTTCTCATACGCATCATTCTTTGCATCCCCTATCATGCTTATTCTTCTATGATATTCATGTTGTCTATATGCGTATGCAACTCACTGATATAAACCAACAGTGATCTTGCAGTTAAGATGATAGTAACACCAACCATGTGTTGCTTCAGAAAATACGATGTTGAAGACATGCTCAATTGACACAAGTGCATCAGAGATGATCAACGTGTTTGGTGTGCTACTATAAAATATTTTTTAAGGAACCCGTATGAGGGGCTCGCAATTCTCATGATCCACGTGTCTAATAATTTAAATGAAACAAATAATTCAAAATACAAATACCGCATATAGGAGAAATTAAATCTTCGGAATAAATTTATTACCACTTCCTTTGCAAATCCTCCTCTTGTGGAGATACGATTTGAATCGCCGACTACGAACCGCAATTATCTCCGATAAGTCGTATCCGACCTTTGAAACATCTAACCTATGGTCCTCACCTACGATCTGACTATAGTGTGAGCGATAATCCGTCGGGGTTTGTCAAAGAATGAAGAATCGAATTTCCAAGGTCGAAATACCTTGAATTTGAAAAACATACACTGAATGTGTAGTATGTCTAGACGGAAACACACAGTAGTGTATGTTTTAGGTATGGACGAAAATTGCTTGTAGATGAGTGATTTTTAGTCCACCTCCTCCCTCTTATTAATAGGCGTAATTTAGGGGTACATTAGGGCTTCAAAGGAGAATGGGTCTAGATAGATCTTAGGAAAACGTTTTCATTTCATCGCACTTGCATTTAATACTATGTTCAGAGCAGTTGTTTGTTTTGACCATTGTTTATGTTTCACAAGAGTTTATACTATGTGTTGTCATCTTGGATAGATCTTAGGAAAACTTTTTCATTTCATCGCACTTGTATTTAATCTAATATTCTACTTTGAGTATGGAAGGTCAACTTGTTCGCAATTAAATAATCAATGAAAATAAATCACAAACCAATGATAGAAACATTTATTCTCATTAAATAGAATCGAAAACAAGTTATTACAACGTCTAAGCATTAAACATGCTTTGAAGTATACAAACCCTAATAATTTTGACTCTGGATTCTCTATAGTGATTCTCTATCGGTTCAATCCCAAATGCAAAAGGGGTACACTTGCTCATTGACATCATTCTTTACAACAACGAATAATATGTCATTGTTCTTTCCCTTTAGGTGAGTGTCATCAACAAATATCAAGAGCTTCATATATAAACCATACAAGCTCTACAAGCTCTAAGAGCGACAAATAAATATATGAATCTATCGTCAGGGTCGATATCATGATCTTTGATCGTACCTTAATTCATCACTTCTAACATATGTAAATATTCATACAATAAATGAAATAATTCCTCACGAAAGTGATTATTTTTCACGAAAAAATTACTCCATGTATCCACCAAAATGATTTACGTTTTAACCTGACACGAGTTTTAATAATGTATTTTGATTTTAATGAAGATATGTAGTGAGTAGAGTTTGAGTTTCGCTTGATATATTATTTTAAATTGAATTGTTTGTAGTTAGTGGTGTACGTGTTAGGGTTCCACTTAACATATTATTTTAAATTGAGTTTTGTATAATAAGTGCGATGAGTCTATTTGCTATAAATGGTTTCAAATGTAAACCATCGTGGACATTCCGAAATGGTAAAACATAAACTATTTTCGTGGCGGATGAGTAAACTATTCCGAAATGGTAAAATAACTTGTTTCAAACTTTTAACGTATTTTTTAATTGATTCATTTTATCTTTTAGATTCAATTAGATAACTCCTTTTATACGTATATTCAAATATTGTAATAGAAATATAAAGATGTAATGAATTTGGAAATAATAGAGATAAAATGACTAGTTACTTAAAAAAAAGTCAGTTTTCACACTACATGATTTTAATTTTTATAACATCATCGGAAGTTAAGGGCTCATATTTTTATTTTTGCATAGGGCTTTCGAAATATCAGAACCGGTCCTGTCATCACCCTATAAAATATTAAATCAATAATTTATATTTGATTTTAATTAACATGTAAAAAAATAATTCTAATATAATTATGTCTGGGTGCAGACGCAAAAATTTTTCTTCGGAGATGATTCACTATATTTGCTCCACAAATAGTGGCATGCCACATAAAGGTGTAAACGAGTGGAGCCGAGACGAATACTATTAAGCTCAGCTCGTTTGCAATATAAGGATATTTGAGCTTAGCTCAAACTTTTAATATATTGTTCGAGCTCGGTTCTAAATGTAATTATCGAGTTCGAATTTAGCTCGCGAGCTCGGCTCATTTGATATTCATATTAATATTTTTCGATATCGAGCTCGAGTTCGAGTTCGGCTCGAGCTCGTATAAATTTTTATTTTTCGAAAATTAGTTATTTTAACTTAAGGCTCGACTAATTAAATGTTCAATTAAACTTGGTTGTGAATAAACAAACTAAAATCGATACATGCTTGATAAAATTATTGAGCTCGAAATCATGCTCAAACTCGGCTCGTTTAGTATCGAGTCGAGCCTCGAATAGCTCGTGAGTAGTTTTGTTTACGGTCCTACCATCACGTTATCACTTTTTCTTTACTATTTCGCTATAATCACAATTGTATTATTTTTCTTTCTATGTTAATTTTACACAATCATACTACTCACCGGTGATAAATGTTACTATGTCAAAAATTTATTGACATATAAAAATTTTAAAAACAAATAAATTTTTGAATGGAGGTGTTTCAGCTCGGGTACCCCTAGCTCCGCCTATGATTATGCCTATACACACATAATAAATAGTTATAAGATGAAATAAGATTGCAGTTGAAAATAGTGTGTAGTCAGGAACAAAATCGAAGCTATAATTCAAGCTGCTACCCATTCAGTATGCACGCTTTTGAATAAATAATTTTTAAATACTACTAGTTAGTATGTTATATTTGAATTTACTTTATCTATCTGATTACTTTAGAGATATGGTTAATATAGTATCTTTATAAAAAAACTTAAATCAATCTAAATAAATAAGACGAAGAGAGTAATATGTAGAATCGTGTATGTTGTTCAATAGTATTGATCCAATTTTTTAAGTGACGTAAATTTAAATTTAAGATAATTAAATGGTCTAAGGTTGATCTACGTCGTGAGTAGATTATCACTGTATATTTATTTTATGTAAATCGATTATCGATGTGTGAGAAATAATTGTTTAAATTGTGTCAGTTAAATTATGGAGTTATGAAATTAAGAGACAAAGTATAAGTTTAATACTATACTCATATTGATTAATGAGCATCCATTAATCTAGTACTCCCTCCGTCCATGAAATTAGATTTTGACAATTTGATCTGGCACGAGTTTTAATAATGTGTTTTGACTTTGTGTAAAAGTTTTGGTGAGTGGAGTTTGGGATCCACCATATTTATTATTTTTATATGATTATGTGTATTGGGTGAAGTTTGGGTCATATTTTTATTTGAGTTGTGTGTATGAGTTGAGTGGATCCACTTAATATAAATGGAAAGTTTTTGTGGACGAATGAAAATTGCAAAATGTAAAGAATTTTCGTGAACGAAGGGAGTACTTAAGAAGTTCCATTAATATTGTGGATTTATTAGTTGGATAAAGCTTACACGTGCGTGTCGCCGCTCGCCCCACCTTGGTTGTGTGCCTTAACGGGTTAGCGCTTTGGGCTTGTGCTAGTGCTAATGCTTGTGTTTGGCTCAATTTTTTGGACTAAGTAACTCAAGGCTTATTCGAAGCTCATATGAGTGAAGCTCAATTATGAAAGTCCAAACGTTAGTGGACTTTGGATGAATTTAGACAAAGATTATGTCCTGGTTCGTTGGTCTGACACATGAAGGAGAAATACATCCAAATTCGTCTTGTAAATTCCATAATGGCTCGACTATAGTAATGAACCTTCATGTGCGCCTTGAATTCTTGCACACTCCTAAGCGGTGGACTCGACCTATAAATAGGGTCCATCCTGCATGCATTCTGACTACACTTGCAACTGCAAACGCATCTCTCTGCATATATTCAATTCTGCATGTCTAGTGTCGAATGTCTTCCATTCTTTTAGTTTGTCGGAATTCGAAGATCCGCGAGATTGTCACTTCCGATACGTCAATCGTTTTATCTTTGGGGACCTAGCACCTTATCGAGAACACTACCGGAACGTAAACAGTCTTGTGGAAAGTGGGATTTCCTTGACTCGAGTGTTAATCAATTAATTTATGCCGAGTAAATAATCATGATAAATTTATTTGTTCAATCTTAGATTTTGAAGTCTAAAAATTAAATTAATTATTAAAGTTAGGTATTCGAGATTATTAAATGTATCAAGTGTTCTTCCGCATTGAAATATGGAATATAAATGAAAAAAGCTTTTATTATATTTGTATTGTTCTGAATAAAAGAAAAGAAAAGGAAAAGGTGAAGTGGAGATCATACTTTTCATTGTAAATTACTATCAACATAGTCCATGACAAATATCAAATCTCTTTCCTAAAGGTAAAATGGACGCCTTAATGGGAACTATATCGTGATAGTGTTGTTCATTAATAATAAAGCTCCATGCGTGTTTAACTTTTCTTAGTATCTCTAAATTATTTATTTTTTCATTATAATAAAAAATTTAAATTTATATCTTCACAATTGAAATTTTTAATAACCAAATATAATTCCAAATTCGTCTACTCCTAAACACAAATATTTCAAATAAAATTTTGCAACATTGTCAATTTTTAGTAAAGAGTCTTTACACATAATAATGATGACGTCAAGGTTTTATTTTTTCCACAGTCCGAATTGTATTTTGTTATTTTTAGTAGAAAGGAACAAATATTTGAAATTTGAAATCTGAAATGATAAGTATATAAAGTGGACATGCCACGTTGCAGATTTATTTTGCTATTAGTAACTACACGTAACTCGTCTGCTACTTCAAAAAAATCGTCATTTCATACGTCTACACACTGCAACTATTCTAAAAAATGAATTAAAAATAAAAAAGATTTATCTCAAAAATCAAACAATGGGATTGTAGCATTAGCAATATGCAATTATTACAGTACTTAGTTAAGACGCTAATTCCCCTACTAATGTACTGCTACGTGGCAATTAAAAATATAAGCACTCCTAGCTTCCACTACACTTACAACTATATATTTTAGTAAAGTTAATTCTAATTACATTTTCCACTATTCTTTCTTCTCACACTTTTTATCGCCCACCACGGGATTTTCATGTGAACAAAATTTGACAAGTTAAGTAATGACTTTTTTTTATAATAAAATTTATATCATAAACTTTTTAAATTTATTATCATCAATGTTTCACAAATAGTCAATTTTGCCTCATTTTCTTTGTAGGCAATTGGTTGATTGTGTGACTACAAACACATATAATTGATGAATGGATTGACAAAACACAACCAAAACTAGAAGATGAATTTGAATTATGTTATATAACAAAAAATTATATGATCATCCAATGAAAAGAAAGACGAAATAAAAACAAAATTAGGATATGTTTTTCAGCATGGAGATGAGGTGTGAGAGGGATCGAGAAGGGAAGGGGAGATTATGGCTCTGCAAACTGGGCAAACGGAGGTTTTGGAGAGCCAAGCGTCGGCACATTCTAGATGGAAGCCGTGGTTGCAACCGGGAACCATTCTAGCCGGTTGCTCGCTCTCGATTTCGTCCAAGCAAATGGCGCAGTCGGTCGCCATCACCAAATCGTTTCCGGTCACCTTCGGCAGTTTCTCGAGATCCGAGGCGGAGAGGCCCTTGCTTTGGCACGGCTTCACCGGCGCCCGGAATTGCTGTTCGGCGCTCATAGTGCGCGCAGTGTAGCACAGCAAGCATACGTAGACAAGGAAAATGGCGCTCATTCCGGCGCACGGTAGAAACAGAGCAAGGAATATTGATGCCAGCATCTTCTTCTTCTTTTTTCTTCTACTCTGTTTTTACCAACCCTCTCCTCTCCTCTCCTTTCCTCTCTCGTTTTTTAGTGTTTTTGGGTTTTGAAGAGAATTTGGGTGTATCTCTAAGCGGGGTGGAGATTAATACTACCTCCATCCCCCAATAAGTGTTCTCTTAGAGAAAAGAATATTGTTCGTTAAAGAGTGTTTGTATTTTAAAAATCAAAATTAAAATAATATTAAAGTTCTAATTTTATTCCTTTCATCATTAAATTATTTTTATTTTTATATTTTTCATACAATGATTAAAGATAAAGAAATTATTTTTATTTTTATATTTTTCATACAATGATTAAAGATAAAGGTGGAAAGTGGAAATTGAATTATTATATTGACACGTGAATTTTGAAGACTTAGTACAACGTAATTAAGGAGGTGGCAAGAATTGAAATAATTGAGAGCGAGTGGAGAAGGGTTTTCACTTCTTTCAAGGGGCTCATTGGTTATTGTTAATTTCTTATTAGTTGAATCTAACATCGCCTAATAATATCATGATTTTACTTTTTTCAATTTTGTTTATATATTTACTTTTCATATTTATGCACAATCTTACAAAATATTTTCACTTATTTACACTTGAACCTACGCTTTATTTACTTTAAAAGTAGATAAAAGTATTAAACGCTAAATGCATTCACTAGATATTCGACCACATTTACTCCACCACATTACGTTCCAAAGTTGTTTATTAAAATAATACTTTTTTATTAATTTTATTAAAATATTTGTTCCCTTCATGTCTTCAAGTGTGCTTGCTTTTAACAATAGTGATGAAGAAAATTTGATAAAAAATTTTGTTGCGATTGATTATGGTGCTTGTTAAATTAAATTATCGGATTAATAATCAAACTCAATCAATTTAAAGTTAGATTCATTAATAATTAAGAGAATGATTGATTAATTGTGGACCGAATAATCTATCATATGTACAATAAACCAAATCAAACATTTGAATGTGCTCGATCATTTTATCAATTAAGCTTAATAAAGATTAATCAAGCAAACTAAATATTTATATATATATATATACACTCACTTTGTCCTATAAAAGTGGTCCTACTTTTTCCATAAAGCACAACCATTGAGAAACCAAACATGACCACTTTCATGGGATAGAGGAAATATATATATATATATATATATATATATAATATTAATTATTTAATATTATCGTTCATTTTTTTTTCTATTTTTAACTGAAATTAAATTAAAATTTTAATTCATTTTTTTCACTTCAAACTTAATTTTAGGGATGTCAAAGAGAAATGGTTTGAACACTAGTCTGAAATCAAAGAGGAATAGGCCCAAAATTTATAACTCGAAACATTTTTTAATCTTAATAGGTTGGACTAAAAATAATCCAAATGCGATATAACTAACCTGAAAACTAAGTGAGTTGGTCCGATTAAACGAATGAAAAAATAAATCAAAAATATTTGTAGAATATATATTATTTTCTATTCAAAAAGTTATATTTGTCTTACGATATCATTATCTTACTATGTGATAAAATTTATTTTATTTATTATATTTTTCATGTTTATTTTTATAAATATACAATCATAAAAAATATACATATATGTTGTTTCTATAAATATTTTTGACTAATTGGTCTGATTGACTAACCTGAAAATCGAAGGTTTAGAGTTAGAATTGTAAATTTTTAATCTGAAAAAAAAGAAAAATCTAATTTAGCGCAAATCGAATAAACCGATAATTTGAGCGGGTTGAATTGATTGACATCGATACTTATATTTAACAAAGAGATATATTGTGTGTTGAATGAAATTTGAGTTACATTATATTTATTATATTTAATTAAATTGGTGACTTGACAAAAGTTTAACAAAGATAACATTCAAAATTATTGAATAAAAGTGAAATTTGTGCAAAGTGCGGTATTCTAGTGTAACTAAGCCTAAATATTAATATAAAGTTACTTAATATTTAAAGTGGTTTGTGGTGCTGTAACTTATGAGATTGATGACACGATGAGGTGTTTGCCTTTTTCCATTTTTTAGGATGATTATTAATGTGTAATGGGATTTTGAATAGAGACAAAAAGAGATCGTTTTTGTTGTTGCGAAAGCTGACGTTTCCTTATTGTGAAAATCAAGGAAAGAAATTGCACATCACAAGTAATGGCGAAAGAGAAGGCTGAGATCATTCAACCTACACTGTACCCTATTTTGTATGAAAAAGAAGCAAATATGATTTCCTATAACTATAAAGTTTGATTTAAACTTATGGCTAAAAATTAATACTACCCACTTTGCAATACATATATAATAAAAATACCTAAAATCTTAACCTACATAACAAAACTATCCATGTTTTTTTAAAGTGGACAACTTTTGTGCACATATTTGACCACATATTTGAATGATTTGAATGTTGTTGTTGGATTTTAATTTGAACCAAGCCCAATATTCATTCTTATTATCAAAGCATATCATTTCTCACTCATTGAAAATAGATTTTGAGAAATATAAAATGCCAAGATAATCTTTTTTATTATTTAATCCACCACAATTAAATATACAAACCGTCAAATTAATTAAGAACCCTATGAGCTCAAAATTAATCCAAATTAATTTAGAGTCCAAAAGACTCAAAATCAATTTTCCAACATATATATTGATTTTGTTTCACAATATATATGTTGATTGTTTTCCTCCGTAATTTACATAATTTAGTATGAAATCATATTGAATTGTTGAATGTTACACAACCGGTGCCAAAATATGATCCACCGGTGGTGATGCCTAGCCGCCGGTGGATGCATTATAGCATACTTTGACCGGTTGTAGTGTTTATGCATGTATTATTATATGTAGAGTCTAAAGTTAATAATGAAGTAATCATTCATATATAACAACAAACATTTGTTGATTTCGATGCAATGTGTAAGGAAATTTTAAACTTCTTGCAAAAAGTAAGTATTTTTAACATGTACATTATGTTTTGAGTATTTTGTGCATATATACTTTACAAAATGGGTAGTTTTACCCATTAACACTAAACTTATTTGGCACATATTATTATATAAATTTTGTTTTTTTCCATGATGAACAGAAGTAAGTTTAACTATTTAACTTTTTTGATGATGTAAATGATAAAAATTGAATAGGTGAATTTTACATGGAAAATATATTATATTTCCAGTTAATCAGAAAAAGGAAGAAGTGCACCTTTTTATTTCAAATACCGTTTTCTGATTCCGTGTCAACAAATTATGTATGATAGGATGTAGCCCCACTAACAGACCCAACATAAAAATTAAAGGCTCAAACGTAACCGGACCCTGGCCCAAAAGCAGCTCGGCCAAAGAGACCAACAGCTCGGCCCAAGAGCAGCTCGGCCCAAGAGACCAACAGCTCGGCCCAAGAGCGGCTCGGCCCAATAGCCCAGCAGCTCGGCCCAAGAGCAGCTCGGCCCAAGAGACCAACAGCTCGGCCCAAGAGCCTAGAAGCTCAGCCCATCCCACGATCCCGGATTTAGCGCCTCACGATCTCAGATCCGCCATAACTGCCACTAGTTACCTATAAATATAGTCTCTAAAGCTAGATTATGGACGAATTTTTCTTATTACTCTCTCAAAAACTCAATATCAATACAAAGGACTTCTCGTCTCCGTGGACGTAGATCTAATTAAAGATCGAACCACGTAAATCTCATGTTAATCTTGTTCTTTACTTTTTCATCGTAAAAACACTCTAAAAATTGACGATCGAACACTGGCGCCGTCTTTGGGAAACGTATAAATTCTGTGAAATCGATCAACGTTTTCTGAGTGAAGATACGATGGTGAAATCTACCCGCTCTACCGCTATAGCTACTGCTGCCAAGGGAAAGCAGAACCAAGCTGAACCACCCACCAACCCACCTCGTACATCCACCAATGAAGAGGATGTACGCCAAGTCCAACCCGATAGGCAACCTGTGATCCGCCAAACTCCTGACGGTCATGTGGAAGACGTCCCCTCAGGCCGATCCAATGATTATGTCAGTAGCGGAGGGCTAAATCAAGAAGATCACCAACGGGGGAATACCGCGCTCCAGCCTCAGCTCGGAGACGCGCTTAAAGCGTACCTAGACCTCCATGAACAAGACTTCCTTAAGTTCACCGAACAACATCGGCAACGAAGTCAAGACGAAGAGGACAAAACTGAACCACCACGACAGCGACCTCGGCCCCCAAGTCTCCAAATTATCGAAGGAAGAAACGACGAACTTCCCCAAAGACAGCGTGATCGCCGAGGAAACAATAACCTCGCTTCACCTCGGCGTGGTTCAACGTCACCTCGTCAAAACGTCGGTCCTTCCCGACGTGACGAGGATGACCACAGAGAAGGGAGATTCGCTGTCTACAGTCGAATAGCTACCCCCTTCACCAACAAAATACTCTACACTCCGCTCCCGTCAACATATAGGGTGCCACCCATTAAACCCTATAATGGTTCTTGTGATCCCAGCAACTTCCTGTCACAGTACCAATACAACATGTTGAACCAAGGGCTAGCTGAAGATGTCTACATGTGCAAAGTCTTTCCCGAACTGCTGATAGACAATGCACGAAAATGGTTCGACAACCTCCCGCGCTGCAGCATAGGGTCGTACACCGACCTACTGGATGCCTTCGAGCGACGTTTCTTCCAGAAAGCCGAAGCTAAGATCAGCTCGGCCCAACTCCTTACGTTAAGACAAGGACGAGGAGAATCAATCAGCGACTTCCTGGCTAGGTTCTATAATGAGAGCCTTAAAGTCGACCGCCTGTCGGACGACGTCCTTATCTCGGCATTCCAAAATGCCATTCACTCCGGCACTCTCTTCAGGGAGCTCGTAAAAGAGCGCCCCCAAACCTCCAAACAGCTATGGAGGATTGATGATACATTCGCCGAGGCGGATGAAGCCGATAGAAGAAAAAGGGCAGTAGACCGACCCGAAAGTCATGACAAGAGAAGAAGGGAGGAGCGTACTGATCATGGGCAGAACCGACGAGGTGTCCTTGAGAGGATACAGCGAGGTCCACTAGCATCCCGCCTCGGACCTCGGCCCAGTCAAGAACAAGGTCAATTCGTTCCGTTGACAAAACCTCGAGCCGAAATATACGAGCTTCATGCGAGCTTATTTCAGAAGCCACCACCGTTGTCCCGAAGCGGATCGAAGCGACGATCCAGGGATAAGTATTGCACATTTCACGATGACCACGGTCATGACACCGAGGACTTCCGAAATCTCGCCTCGGACATAGACCACCTAGTGCGAGATGGTACCCTCGGCAAATACCGAGGTCGCAACCAACAAGACACCCGACCTCAGGGAAAAGGCAAACGAAGTAAGAATAGAGGAGGGGAAAATTGCTGTCCCCATCAAGACAAGAAGTCAAGGCACAATGACGAGGACGAAGACGAAGATCAACCTCAATATGACGGAGTCATCGCTGCCATCACCGGACTCCCTCAAGGTGCTACGAAGTCCTCACTAAAAGCCGAGGCCTGAAGTCAACCAAAAGAAGAACCTTCACAAAAAAGGTTCAAAAAGGACGAGGTCGTCACCTTTTCGAGCGACGACCCAGTCCCCCATGTTGTACCTCATCAAGATGCTACTATCATCGAAGCTGTGGTGGCCAATAAATTGGTTCACCGAGTGTTCGTCGACAGCGGAGCCTCGGTGAACGTGCTCTTCAAGAACTACTTCGATAAACTCGATATCGAAGAAACACGCTTGAAACTAGCACCCGTCCCGTTGAAGAACTTCACACAAGAAGAAACCTCGACGGATGGCACTATTTCACTCCCTGTAACAGTTGGAAGGAGTCCGTTATCTTCCACGAAGATAATCCACTTCTTCGTCGTCAAAGCCAACTTCCCCTACAACATCATCTTGGGAAGAGATTGGCTAATAGCGACGAAGGCGATTTGCTCGGCCTACCACCTAACGATCAAGATTCCATCTAAGAATGGGGTGATTACGCTTAGAGGAAACCAAACACAGGCCAAGGAGTGCATGCAGGTCGCACTCCGAGGTTCTGGGGTGCAACATCCTCAAGCATAGCAACTACAGAATCTTGAGGTGACGGAGTCGGCGTCACCATCTGTAGAGCCTGTTGAAGATGTCGTATTATACGAAGACGACGTGTCCAAGGTCGTCAAGGTCGGGTTTGTCGGAGGAAGCGAACTCCGAAGTTGAGTTGTTCGGTTACTTCGGAAGTTCAGAGATATCTTCGCCTGGTCACCCTTAGACATGACTGGAGTATCACCGAGCGTCATCACTCATCACCTCAACATTGACCCCGAGGTGAAACCAGTTCGGCAGAAGCAACGAGCCTTTGCAGCCGAGAGAAATCAAGTCATCCATGACGAGGTACGCCAGGTACAGAAAGCGGACATCCTATTCGAGGTGAAATACCCGACGTGGCTAGCCAACCCCGTAATGGTAAAGAAACAAGGAGGGGGGTGGCGAATGTGTGTCGATTATATCGACCTCAACAAACACTGCCCTAAGGACTGCTATCCTCTTCCCAACATTGACAAGAAGGTTGAAGCCCTTGTTGGTCACAAGGTGTTCAGTTTCCTAGACCTATACAAGGGATATCATCAAGTCCTTATGAGCACCGAAGACGCCTCGAAGACTGCCTTCGTCACTAACTTCGGCATTTTCACGTATAAGAAAATGCCCTTTGGACTCAAAAACGCTGGAGCTACATACCAAAGGATGGTCGATAAAATATTCGAACTTCACATCGGACAGATTGTCGAAGTGTATGTCGACGACATAGTCGTCAAAAGTAAAGAAGTAGACACTTGCCTAAACGACCTCCAGGTCGTTTTCAACCTGCTCCGCAAAGTGAACCTAAAGTTAAACCCGGGAAAATGTACTTTCATGGTCCAATCTGGAAAGTTCCTAGGGTGTTGGGTCTCTTGCGAAGGACTAAAAGCCAACCCGGCAAAAGTCAAAGTTATCCAGGAGATGCAAGTACCGAAGTCCATTCACGACGTGCACAGACTGACGGGCTGCCTAGCCGCACTAAGTCGTTTCCTTTCTAAAGCCGCCAAGAAACAACTCTCGTTTTTCAAAATTCTAAAGAAGGCTCCGAACTTTGAGTGGAACGACGAGCACAAGCTGGCCTTCGAAAACTTAAAGAAATACCTCGCAAATCTACCCATCTTATCCGTCCCAAAGGAAGGCGATGTTCTCTCTTTATACCTCGCCACCTCGGACGAATCAATAAGCGCAGTCCTAGTACGAGAAGGACCTCGGCAGTTACCTGTTTACTTCATAAACCGAGCACTAAAAGGACCAGAAAAGAGGTACCAACCCCTGGAGAAGGTCGCGCTCGCGCTAGTAAACGCCGCAAGAAAACTTCGGCCATATTTTCACGCTCATCCAATACAAGTCTTTACCGACCACCCACTCCGACAAGTACTCACAAAGCCCGAAGCTTCAGGACGAATTGCCAAGTGGGCGGTAGAGCTCGGCGAACATACGATCTCCTTTGCACCTCGGCAAGCCATCAAAGGACAAGCACTAGCGGACTTCCTAGTAGAAGAAGTATTCGCGGAACCTCCGAAGCCCACTGAACCTGTCAAGGATAACATCCAAGAGAAAACACCGAAGTCACCTCCAATAGATTGTTGGAAAATCTATGTGGACGGAGCATCAGGCCATAAAGGAAGTGGAGCCAGAATTTTGCTCGTTAGTCCGGAAGGAAAAGAAACCACTTATGCTCTACGGTTCAGATACCCGACAACAAACAACGAAGTGGAATACGAGGCCCTAATAGCCGGACTTCACCTCGCGCAAACTCTTCAACTACGAGCTGTCCAAATCCACAGTGACTCCCAAATTATAGTGAATCACGTGTTAGGCAGATACGAGGCACGAGGTGAACAGATGAAGAAATATCTCCATAAGGTCAAAACCCTGCAACAAAGCTTTTCATACTTCGAGTGGATACGAATCCCGAGAGGTGATAATGACCGAGCTGACGCACTAAGCAAACTCGCATCATCATCCACAACCTCTCCTGTGGAAGAAGTACAAACTCGAAGTATAGACGAGGCCGAAGTAAATACGATAACCGATGACGAACCGAACTGGATGACACCTCTTCGTAATTACTTAGAAAGAGACGAACTCCCTGCTGATAAGGTCGAAGCTCGGAAGCTTCAGAGCAAATCAGTTAAGTACATTCTAGATCGGGGAGTACTGTACAGAAAGTCATACCTTCAACCTCTTCTAAGGTGTGTGGGATCCAACCAAGCAAACTACGTACTACGCGAAGTACATGAAGGATCCTGTGGCAGTCACATCGGAGCTCGTGCCTTAACTAGAAAGGTCATGAGATGGGGATATTACTGGCCGACCATGCTCCAAGACGCAATCGACATAGTCAAATAGTGTCCGAGGTGCCAGCTCCATGCAGTAGTAACAAGGATACCTCAAACCGAGCTGACCAGCATGCAAAGTCTTTGGCCATTCATGCAATGGGGGATAGACATCGTTGGCCCATTTGAGCAAGCTCCTGGCCAGCTGCGATTCCTTATAGTAGCCATTGACTACTTTACGAAGTGGGTAGAAGCAGAACCCTTGGCGAAAATTACAAGTAAAAAAGCCCTAAACTTCGTTTGGAAAAACATAGTTTGTCGCTTCGGCATACCCCATGTCCTTGTCTCAGATAATGGAACTCAATTCACGGACAAGATATTCTGAGAATGGTGTGACGAACTCCACATCCAGCAGAAATTCACTTCGGTGGCACACCCTCAGGCAAATGGACAAACCGAAGTCACGAACCGAACAATAGTCAAAGGGTTAAAAACCCGCCTCGATAAGGCCAAGGGAGATTGAGCGGAAAATTTGTCCAAGTTCTATGGTCTTACCGAACTACTCCCCAGACATCCCATGGAGAAACACCGTACAGTCTTGTCTATGAAACCGAGGCAGTGATCCCAGTAGAGATCGGCTTGCCGAGCCCCCGAACACTTAACTTCGCCTCCCAAGATAACAAAGAGAGACTTCGAACTAACTTAGATTTGTTGGAAGAAAAACGAGAACAAGCCTATGTACAAGAAGCCCGGTATAAACAGCAAGTAGCTCGGTATTATAATAACCGAGTGAAGCATCGGCAGTTTCAAGTAGGCGACCTCGTACTTAGGAATAATGAAGTTAGTAAGGCAGAAAAGCTCGGCAAATTGGAAGCCACTTGGGAGGGACCCTACCGAATCCAAGAAGTCCTCGGCAAAGGATCATACAAGCTCGCCCATTTATCTGGGGAATCAGTACCCCGAACTTGGCACATTTCCCATTTGAAAAAATATTATTTGTAAAGATAATTCAGAATTTTCCATGTTAAATCTTTACATATTTTATAGTATATGTTCCTTATTATTTCGAGTCCAAATCAAGCAAAACTCCAATTTTGGAGTAGCACCTAAACGCGCGTAAGGAGACCACTCCTATCGATAAATTCGACAAACAAGGAAGCCTCAACTTCGTCTTTTAAACGAAGTGGCTATCTAAAAGCCTTAACTTCGTCCTTAAACGAAGTGGCTACTTGAAAGCCTAAACTTCGTCTTTTAAACGAAGTGGCTATCTAAAAGCCTCAACTTCGTCTTTTAAACGAAGTGGCTATCTAAAAGCCTTAACTTCGTCCTTAAACGAAGTGGCTACTTGAAAGCCTAAACTTCGTCTTTTAAACGAAGTGGCTATCTAAAAGCCTTAACTTCGTCCTTAAACGAAGTGGCTATTTAAAAGCCCAAACTTCGTCTTCAGACGAAGTGGCTACTTAAGGCTTTAACTTCGTCCTTAGACGAAGTAGCCGCTTGAAAGCCTCAACTTCGTCTTAAGACGAAGTAGCTACTTAAAGATTTGACTTCGGCACTAGACGAAGTAACTACGAGTTCAAGTTAGCCATTACACAATCTTGAAGCAAACTTGGTCATACAATCGAGAAAAGCTTTAGTAAAGTAATGATGCAATAAAAATAAAACTTTATTTCACTTGAACAAAATATTACATCAAGGTGGAGGGTCCGAGCCCGAAGGTTTACTAAAACTAAGGTACTTCTCTACAAAGCCCGGACCCGAGCTTGAACCAGCACCAGGGCTAAGCACCGAGTCTAAGAAGGCCATCCCTTGACCGCGGCCGAAGATCCGTCCTTGACCCCGACACGCCGAAGCAGCTCGACCTCGGCCCCCAGAAGCACGCCGGCCACCACCGCGGGACATTATAGCTTGCGTCTGCTCCCGGGTTAGAACCGCGCTGGGAGGGTGCACCCCCGCTAAGTTGCCCTCCAAAAAAGCCTGCGAAGTCGAGTCAAGTTGGGCATTCTTGGACTGCACCCACCTCTTCAGCTTCGGATTCCGGTTCAGCACGGTCTTATACATAGACCCCAGCTTGAGAAGCCCGTCTTCTTGTTCGCAAACTTGCCAGGAATCCTCGCCGTACTTCTCAATGTACTTTTTCACCCGAGCACGAACCTCCTTAATATGCGTATGGACCTCGTAAATAGTCAAACGTACACTCTCATGGATGAGGTCCTCGTACTCTGTATGCTCTTCAACCATGGCCCTGAAAGTTTGAACATCGTCCAAAGCTTGTTTATATTTGTCATCGAGCTCCAGAAATCTAGCATGCTCTTTGTCGAGCTTCTCCTGAGCTACTCGGAGCTTTGCTTCAACTTCAATTTCGATGTTCGCAGCTCGGCTTTTCCAGCACGAAGCTTCGACCTCGGCAGCTTCAACGGCCCGACGAAGTGCAGACATTTCTTCTTCTAAATGTGAAGTGTCGGAAAAATCAAGAGCAGACTACAAAAGCAAAAACAAGCACAATTCAACAAAAAGTATTTTTATATACGTTGTTGAAAAGAAGCGCCGCCCTAATGGCGACGAAGTACAAGGCTACAAAAAAAAAAAAAAAAAAAACTACGAGCCTCCTGCACCAACCTCGGGCTTGTCGACGCCGCCCTCCTGTCCTCCTCCCGTAGCGTTCTGCGACAGTTCGGCAATCACCGCCTCCAGCTTATCATCCCGGTCGACGGGGCAATGCCGAACTGCCCTCTCTGAGAGAAGAGACTTCTGCCGCGCCAACCTCTCCACCACCCGGATAGCCGAAGTGCACTCCACAAGCACTTCCGCGTACTCCCGCAGCATATCTTCCTCGGATACCGCCTCGTACCCGTATTTGGCCTTGTCAAGGTCCGGGTAGTCCTGGGCGATACGATCGATTGCTGCCGAAGTAATCGGAGCACTCATGGCGCCCACCAACTGCGTGACCGCATTGCCGAAATGCTTGGAGCGGAAAATCCGCTCAGCGACGGCCCGGAGCACACCGCCCTGCTCAGCAGCAGCAAGGGCCATCTTCTCCCGCTCCCCGGCTAGTTCGGCCCTCAGATTGGTGACTTCGGCCTCAAGCTCGGTCGCCTTTCTCTCTGCATCCTCCGCAACGGCGAGAGCCTTGGCCTCCTGATCCGCCGCCTTCGCCGCCTCGGCCCTTGCCGCCTCGAGCTCAGCGGACAGACTCCGAAACTGTTCGACCCCGCCAGCGACGAAGTTCGCCAGGGCCTTCAGCCCGCCCATCGCCATATCCCCCTCCTGCACTAGATATATCAGCATACAAAGCAAGAAAGGAAAAGAAAAGAAAAGGAAGGAAACGTAAGTCTACACTCACCTCGGGAAATGACATCCTCTGAGGCGCGTCCAAATCAGAGGTCTGAACCCCCCGAGCCCCCTCCCGCCTCCTTCCGAGGTGAAGACAGATTAATGATAGGCGGAGGTAGGTCGGCAACAATCCTCTCCGCCGACTCACGGCGCGGCGTCTCCTCCGCAGCCGAAGAGGTCCTCGCCCTCTTCTTCTTCCTCTTCAGAGCTGCTTGAAGAGCTTCAGGGTTCACTACAAACAAAAGGAAAGAACATTAGAATCTACCTCGGCTAAATACCATCACACAGCACAGAGCGAGACCTCACCCGAATCCACGTCGGCGGAAGCGCCGTATGGGCTCAGCCCATACCTCGACAGCTCGGCCTCAGCGTAATCCCTCTTAATGGAGCCGAGGTCCATCAAGCTCACTTCGACCTCGCCGACGGGATCCTCAGTGACCTGGGGCCCGAACTTGGCCTTCGACCAAGCATTCAAAGGCACCCCCTCAGCCCGGCAGAAGAAGAACTTCTTCTGCCAGTTCGTCACCTTTGACGGGGTTTCTAACTTAAATTTATTAAAGGGGGATAAATAAACCCACCCCGTAGGCCCGCGCTTAGCTCGGAAAAACCTACGCAGCGACTCTATCGACATTGAGCCACCTCGGCGACCGACCTCCATACAAAACCCTATAACTTGCTTAATGGAGGGCGGCGCTAACTGGCCTAGAGGAAGCTTGAATATTTCTAAGAACTCAACAAAAATGCGGTGTAAAGGAAAACGAAGACCGAAGTGAAGGTAGTTTTCGTAAACTGTAAAAAAATCTACGGGCGGCGAACTACCCCTATCCTCAACCCGAGGTAAAACCATCTCTACCGACTCTGGAAACAAAAACTTTCGAGCCAGATTCAACATATGAGATTCGCTCATGGTAGAGGCATACTCCAAGGCAGCGTCTGACCCAACCAAGGGTGGAAATTCTATCACCTCGAGGCCAGGAGGAATAGCAGCTCGGGTGAAAACCCTCACCGTAACCCTCGTCGGAAAAATCCTAGACGGCGAGGGAGAAACCTCTATGTTCTCCATGTCTACATCAATAGGAGAACGAGACGAAGACGAAGCCATGAAGAAAAAGAAGAACTTACTTGTAAAAATTCCGACTAAGTGCTGAAACGGAGATACAACGGCAGCGAAAAGGCAGAAGAGCTTTTTGAAAGATTTTTTTTTGCAGAAAAGTTGGAGCTAGGGATTAAGAAATGGCAGAAAGTGTTTATGAGCGGGCAAAAGAAGCTTTTAAAGGCAACATGTCTGCCTTTCTCCAACCACCTTTTTTAAAATCCCGCCTCTTCGTATGCACCACTAAGCAGTCGACGCGTGTCCCACGTGACTTTCACAAACAGCTGTCTTCCACAACTCCAACAAAATTACCACCTCGACTTCGTTGCAACTAGATCTTCACTTCGACAATAACATCAACCTCGTCAAAGATCTTCACTTCGTCGATGATCTTCTTTTGAGGGGGGGGGGATGTGATAAGATGTAGCCCCACTAACAGACCCAACATAAAAACTAAAGGCTCAAACGTAACCGGACCCCGGCCCAAAAGCAGCTCGGCCCAAGAGACCAACAGCTCGGCCCAATAGCCCAGCAGCTCGGCCCAAGAGCCTAGAAGCTCAGCCCATCCCACGATCCCGGATTTAGCGCCTCACGATCTCGGATCCGCGAAAACTGCCACTAGTTACCTATAAATATAGTCTCTAAAGCTAGATTAGGGACGGATTTTTTTTTATTACTCTCTCAAAAACTCAATATCAATACAAATGACTTCTCGTCTCCGTGGACGTAGATCTAATTAAAGATTGAACCATGTAAATCTCGTGTTAATCTTGTTCTTTACTTTTTCATCGTAAAAACACTCTAAAAATTGACGATCGAACAATGTACATATATTAAATTAACTCCTCAATCTCATTGGAATTAACTGTAACATCACCATCTCTTTTGAAAAGTTCATTCTGTCATAATATTTCTTGTAACATTCAATTCAACAGTATCGAGTTAGAAAGAGATGCAAATCAGATGAGATGGGCATTAAATGATGCTTAGATGTCGACCATATCATTCATAAAAAGACTTAAATAATTAATAATCTCATCAATAACATGCAGTAAAAGTCAAATTGTAATTAAAAATATATCACTAGTTTATGGGATGGGTTTAGAACAGGTATAAATATCTTCTTATTTGTTCTGAACCCGACATAAGTATAGTTGCAGGTAGTAGGTGCTCACAGGGAAGGCGGTTCTTAACTCTAAAAATGAGGGAGTCAAAAGTGTGTATTGGCACAGTGGTACTGGTACGAGGTTAGTCTTTAAATAATATCTGTTATATTCAAATTTTTCGTGACGCAGTTATATAATTTAATATCAATATAATTCAAATTTAGAAAAAATGAGGGACCCAAATTATCGATCCTATAAAATTTTATTTTTCTATATTACTAATAAAGTTGTTTTAATAACATACTTAGTTTATCGTGTTGTTGATGAACATGTCGTATATACTCCCTCCGTCCCACTAAATTAGACCCATTTGAAAAGTAGATGAGTGTATTATTTTAATACAAATGAGTCTAATTTAGTGGGACAGAGGGAGTATGTAAAAGGTATCAATCTCAAATATCTGTACATGCAATTTTTATTTATACATTGACAAAAATAAAATATTCACCATTTTATTTAAGAGAGAATAATATTTTTTTTACGTAATTTAATATTTTAGTACTATTGTAATATGTACAAAAATAAGTATAAAAATGATATATTCTTAATAATTTGCTGACAACCTTGTTATCTTAGACGCGACCTGCTCGTGGGTATATAATATCAAAATGTGCAAGAATTGAGGAATATATTTAGGGCAGAAAATAAAGAAATTATGTGGGCTGTAATGCAGTTTGTCTGATTTAAAGATCCTACTGGTTTTGTGTATGTACTTGTTGGGACTTTTTAGTGGGCTGTTTGGAGATTTCCACAATTGCTTTGAACTTTCTACAATTTCTAGGCAGTTTTGCTTTGTCTTATTCATCAAGAAAATCTGAGTGCTTTTAAAATTTATTTCTTTTTTGTTTCTTCTCTTTCTTAGGATTGATTTCTAAGATTTGCATTGATCTTTTTATTGCCACTTATGCGATGAGAAGTTTAGGTTTGCGAAAGTTTTGAAATTATAATTCATGATTATTTGGGAGAGAGAATTAATGGTTGTCTCTTAGCATTTGAGAGAATTAAAGATTAAGCATAGTTCCTCTTTTTGTAAGACTTATTTTGTTTTTCTTTTAATTCTTTTGAACATGAATTTCAATTTTGGAGATCAGTTTTCAGATTCCAAACAAATAGTTATAACATATTAGGACCAGCAGGTATCACCTTATTTTTAAAGTAATTAATTTTTTATATTACTATATTTTGAAGGATAGAAAAACAGTCAATATTGTTGTCACGCCTAAAAAAGTGGTAATAGTGAGCCCTCTTCTTTTATAGATGTGAAAAATGCCCTTTTGAAAAAGGGATGCAGAAAATGCACCTCTTTTTTATAAATGTGAAAAATGTCCCTTTTTGTAAAAAATATATGTAATATTCGAAAAGTTTGACCACTTTTATTGAAAAATGTGGTAAAATGGTGAGATCCAATACATTTAACAATTTTTACTAAAATCAATACAAAATTCTCTCTTTTCACATACCACTTTACCACATGTATCTCCCTTTTTTCATATCTCTCGACACAATCTTTCTCCCCCAACAAAGATTTGAAATCCCCACATATCTCTCCACTTTCATATCTCTCGGCTACCATATTTCCCCCAAGAGAATATTGGCCAAAAAGACTTAAAATCCCTCGACTACCATATTCCATATCCTCATTCATCTCTCCCCAAAAAACTTGAAATACCTCACAATTTCATATCTCTCGACACATTTTTCTATCTCCTCTCTCTTATCAAATCTTATTTTGATATCCCTCACATCTTTGATATCCCTTACATCTCTCACATATCTCCCCAATTAATTTGATATCCCTCACATCTCTCACATATCCCCCACTCTCCAATTCATATCCCTTTAGCTTCTCTATCTTCTCTCTCTTATCAAATTTCGATATCTCTCACCAATTCAATTCATATCCCCCCCAATCAATTTGATATCCCTCACATCTCCAATTTCATATCCCTCGCCAATTCATATCTCTCACACAATTCAATTCAATTGATATCTCCCCCAATCAATTGATATATCCCCCAAAAATTGCATAACTCTCGGCCACACTCAATTCATATCCCTCGGCGGTGCGGCACACACTAAAATCTCCAACATGGTGGACTCGGACGAAGATATTCTAGAAGAAATCATGGCATTGTGTTTGAATTACATATATTTTTAACATATATTTCGGATCCCTCGAAAATTGATTGGGACCGTTCGATGTGTACCGAGCGGTCTGTAATATTATCGAGGGATCCCAACACAACATTCTTATTACGTGATTCTAATGTTAGATATGTTATTTGTTTTATGATTATGACGTTTTTTATGCTTAAATATATGTCATAGTGTAATTTGTTAATGTAATTGATTGTTCTGAAGTCCTAAGGCCTATATTTATATATTTGATTATGAAACATACCATGAAAAATGGATTACATGATACTCTCATTGGGATCCCTCGAAAATCTCACGAACCGCTTGGTACACCTCGAGTGGTCCCAAGTACTTTTCGAGGGATCCCAAATATATGTTAATGTTTGTATTATTCTTGCTAAATATGAATTTTATTTATTTTTTTAGTTGTGTTTAAATGTTAAACGAAATATTTAAAATATAATATGAAGAAATTAATTGTTTCTAGGTAATGGAACGTCCATGGTACCGTAGAACTTCTTCGATTAATCGTATATCATATCCGAACACGTACTGTAGATTAACCTTATTAGAGGATATTAGAAGTACATTGATCGATGTCGGGGCATAATCACTAGATAGATTCATTAGTGGGCCATTTGGCCACTTTATCGGGTGGAATCCGGGTGTCATTGCAAGTCAGGCATTGCATAGCATAGTGAGTCGGGCTATTTATACAAGAACCGAGATTTGGTTCCACTTAAATGGCATGGATGTAGAATATACGATTTGGGATCATGCATTGATAACTGGATTGTGTTTTGGTGCATCCAGTTTCGATAATACTGTCACCATTGATCCTAGTAATCTAAACATTTATAGGATCGTATGCAACAATTTGAGCATACCAGCAGTTGACGTGTTATCACAATTTAAAGATTCATGTAACCTTATTCCTGATCCAAATGGTGATATTCATTTACGTGTAGCTTCACGTATTGATGGCTTATGTATTTGTGTTTGGGCACGATGCACAAAAGCCCGTATTCTCCTGGTTGTGGGCATTGGTGGAGGATATGGATGAGTTTTATAATTTTCCTTGGGGTGGGTACTCGTATAAGATCATTCGAAACTATATGAGGGAAACACAAGATAAGCAGAGATATCATCTCTATGGGCCCGTGTGGGCTTTAATGGTATGGGGATTAGAGATAATTTCGGGACTTGGTCCATGTGTTGGTCAGATTAGAGGTGAACATGTGTATCCAAGGTGCTTGAGATGGAAATTCCGAAAGAAGCCAACCGAAACTACTGAATGACTACACGATTACTTTGATCTAGAGGTAATGATATGTAATTTATTAATATTAAAATTATTTTAAATTATAGTGATAATTTAATTTTATTACTAACTATAAATTTTCACTTACTTTTTTACAGGCTTATGCTATTATGAATATAATTGCAGACGAGGAAGAGACACAACGACCGTACTGGATCTCTATTAATTGTGACTACCCTTTGTCAGTGCGTTATGCACCCCTTTCTAATCCGTTGTCGAGGGGGGAACAGTTCAAAGTTGAACAACGGATTTCCAAGGTCCGCGTTCAACACGAAATGTTGAGAATCCTGTAGTGGATGATTTATTAGATGCCACTGTGTTTTTTTGTTTTGTTTGAAGGTTATTATTCCATGTATGTTGCAGACTACATACATTGTGGTAGAGGTTAATATGGTGGATTGGACATTCTCATTTTACGATCCAATGTGCATTCGTATAGTCGGCAACAATATCAACACCTTATTTACCAACTGCGACCCCTATATTATTTGCTCCCCCTCGTCATGAAGATTGGTTATTATTGGAGGCATCAGAGGTTGCAACTGATTGAAAGTCATCAGTACTTCAGATGGAAGGACCTGTGTATCCTAATAGATAACAGTGTGGGCATCTTCTACTCCTATTCATTCTTGGTTCAACACCTGATCTACGCCTATTCATTCTTGGTCTTCCTAGAAAATGGATAGTTTTGTTCATGAGAACCTTTATGTTAGCCACATTTGGTGGAAGACGCCATGTAGACTTATGAGGAACATGAGAGATATTGAAATTGTATGTTTCCAAATATGCAGACGTCTTATAGTAGTGTGTTGTGTAGTCCACCAATGACTTTTCTGATTTGCTGTGATTAAAAAGAAATTTATTAGATAGACTTAATAATAAATTATAATGTAATATACATAATACATAAAAAATATTGGGCACTTATGTTATTGCAATAATTGTATGTGCACACGACATTAAGTCCATCTGAAACTCCATGCATTCACAAGTCTAAGAGTTGAGATCAACCATCACTATTCTGGTGCTCGCTACAACTTTGTAAACATACGTATCTACACGAACTACTTTATACGTACGTGATCTATCAAGTTGAACAACCAACCTCCTTTTTGCCATGTCCGTCATAACATGATCATGCCCTCTAGGTAGTTCGCGACGTTTGTTAAACCAATCTTCCATCAACAACCTCACTGCCTATACAAGAGAGCAAATGGGTAAACGCCGTGCCCACAACAAACTCCGGTTAAAGCTTTCAGCAACATTAGACGTTAGAAAGCTAAAACGTATAATATGACACATCAAGCGTGCCCATTTAGCAGGGTCAACCTCCATCAAGTATTCATAAGCTTCCGGCTTTGCATCCTTAATCATATTCATTCTTCTCAAGTGCTCTGACTGCTTATACGTGTATGCAGCTCTATGAAATATGGAAAGAATAATCTTTCCATACTGTTTTATCTTGCCGCTTAAATGATAGTAGCACAACCCATGACTAGCTTCGGGAAATACTAAACTCACTGCATGGGCAATTGAAGCATGTGCATCTGATACAACGACTGTGTTTGGTGTGCTACTGTATGCTCTTTTAACTCTTGTCAAGAACCAAATCCAAGACTCATTATTCTCAATAGGTCCAATTCCAAACGCCAATGGATAAATTTGCTCGTTTGCATCCTTCGTGACTGCAACGAATAAAATACCATTATTTTTCCATTTGAGGTGGGTTCCATCAGCGACTATCACTGGGCGCAAACACATAGAAAATGCTGCTCTTGTCTGTCCAAGAGCAACAAATAAATGCCAGAATCTTCTATCAGGACCAATATCGAGATCTGTGATCGTCCCAGGATTACTTGCTTCCAACATATGTAAATAATCTGGCAACAATTTGAATGATTCTTCAAATTTGCCATATATAATGTCAACAACATGGTTCATCCCCCTAAGCGCCACATAAGTAATTGTCATACCAAAAACTGATGCAAGCTCATGTTGTATAACCTTCGGCTTCACAATTTCATTTGTATTTTTCATTTTCTTGGAAAATTAAGCCCCAATCACCTTCGAGTGAACCTATTTCGGTGCATGATTCACAAACACATCTCCACATGTGTGCTCTCCACACCACTTAACTATGCCCCATTGACCACCTTGACATATTGCCCGCAAAATGAAGGGGCAATCTCTCGATATTCGACATCTCCAATAAACTCTTTGAGTATCTGATTTTACAACCTTATATTCTAGTTTTTTCTTCAAATTCCACAAACCAACTGCAATGTTAATTTCCTCCTTTTCATCGTATAAAGATCCACAACTAATCCCTGAATAGACTTGTAATCTTCACGTAAACTATCCCAATTAGTGGCACCAGTTGGAATCATCGGCATTATCCAATTTAATAAAGATCCTTACTCAAATGACTTTTCCTCAGTCTCACCTTCATTGTTCGGATACATCATTTCTAGCAATCTTCGCATACCACCTTCCTCGTGTATCGAAGTTGCCCATTCAGCAAACATAGCCTTGTTCGTTGTCCTCTCAATCTCTACTTCATCTTCATCAATGTCTAATGGCTTTGAAATAGGTTCATAATCAGAGTCCTCCTCATCATCCTCGCCCTCGTCATCCTCTAATGGTTGTTCAACTGCCTCTGCAATATTTAAATCCAGAATAGTGCTCACTCGCTCATTAGAGGCATCTCCATGAAAATATGAACCAAAGTTACCATCATCAAACCAATCAGATGATGCAACATTTCTTCCAATTTCTTCAAGCTCTTCCCGCCAATTCGTGTTTTGAGAGGTCCCTCCTACATCGTACGAAGATGCATATCAAGCCCCATATTCATAAGTAGGGTAATTTGCATCAATCTGTGATGGCACAGTGTTTGGCTGCGAAGTCACGTACACAACAGGAGATGATTCATTAAAACACAACTGCACTAATTCTTCATCCCTACGTAACTGACATTTAATAACTCTTCCATGCTGCGACCTGAACAAATAAGATACACGATAATCTCTGCCATACGAGCTCAATATGTTGTCAATGTAACATCTCAAATTATACACTAAAATATTAGTTTTGGCGAGGGGCACAATCTGCTCTTGTCCATTCTTGTAACAACATTCCTCCCAATATCCTCCATACCTCACATTCACATACACGAATTCCGTCTTCTATAAAATAAAAGTAAAACAAAAATATTGTAATATATGTTAAGAATATATGAATTTATCATGTTATATGCATTTAAACTTCAAATATTATACAAAACATATAATAAATCATATTTTCAGCATTAAAAATCATTGAAAAATCCAATAAATTATAATATACAAAATATCTTTGGACTGCTCCCGTAACTGTACGGACCGGTTGGACAATGTCCACGAGCGGTCCAACACTTTTACGAGGGATCCCAAATGCTATCTATCTAAATAATTATTCTAAGATTTTTTTTTATCACATTAAACAAAAAAATATATATATACCAAAGATTAAACAATATATGATAAGTTAATACGTACTTTAATGTTTATATTATTCATACATGCTTTAATTGCAAAATAAAATATAGAGTAATGTTTAAATAATATCAATATACATAGAGAAGTTGGGAGCTCTCGGTTATCTACACGGACTGCTCACGGACATGCCCCGAGCGGTCCGAACACTTACGTGAGAGGTCCCAAAAATCTACCGCTTATTTTCATGATAAAAACACGTACCTGAAATTTCACTTGAAAGTTCCACACCAAGGATGTGTTTAAGCCTCGTTTATAGATTGAAAATGAAATATGAGATAGTCTTTTTGAGAGTTTGAATGTGTACGTTAGTTCAAGTTTTTTATAATGTTATATCATTATATAGTGCATCATACTACATATTTAATTTGGGTCCCTCAATTATTTATTTTTTGTTGTCTATGCTAAAGTTAAAAGAAGAAAGAATATCAAAACTAATTTAAATGTTGGGACCTCTCGGTTATTTCATATGTACAACTTTGACTTGTTAGTTGGGGCACAAACATTCACACAAAATATATTAATTTCGATTTTTTTTAAAAAAATGACATTTTTCACATCAAAACAAAAGTGGAGGTATTTTCCACATGATTTTCAAAGAGAGGCATTTTTAATTTTCTCCCAAATAAAAATTACTAGCAGAAAATTACTTGCTCAAAAAGGGAAATAGCGACGAGTATAGGGGTGTTAAAAAAAATCGCACTTACAAAAAAATTAAAATTACATAATATATATAATTGTCATGTAAATAATATATAGACAACGTTTTTTGATTTTTCATAATGGTTAAAAATTGTTGTGTATGTGCGTCTTTTCGCTTGTACATAATGGTTTAGAAGCGTTGTCTAAAATGAATATTATAGATAACATCCAAATTTATCACAGTTTTTCTCGCACATACATAACGATTTTTAACTGTTATGTATGAGCGTTTTTCTAGTAGTGCTTGTTGGAATAGGATCATAATTGGTAGTTTCTTATATAACCTAAATTGTGTACACTTTATGTTCTCGCAAATATACGAGGTCAATTGTACGACAAGTCAACCCCTGTCGAGACTCGATGGAAAGCTTAGCATGACGATTCTAATACTAAGTGTTATTAAAACAAATAAATGAGAAATCTTAAACACTCTAAATCAATAATAAGCTGGAGAACAAGAAATAAAATAAATAAAAAAAAATAAAAAAAAATTGGGATTCCAGATTTAAGGGCCTAAGTTCAGAAAATCTTTAATTAATCAATCCATGCTCATATCAATCATTCAATTGTTCATTATCGAGGGCTTCTTAAAAGTTTGTTTATTTATTAACTTGCGTATTTATAAATAGACGGCAATTATGACTCACGTATTAGATTACCCTAATAAAAATTCCTCAATTAAGAACAATGATTCGTAGTAAATTAATGATTTCCTAGAGTTGTTTAATCAACTAAATTGCGTATTCGATAACTAAGCCGCAATTCTAACTCAGTTTCGAATTTACTTTTTAATTATGATTTTTATTAACAAATTTTATGCTTAGGCTAATAATAAATAAACACAAAGTTTGTAATTTATCATTGATTAAATTATTAGAAAATTTTGTATATAAGCAATAATATTACTAACACATTCACGAACATGTTCGCCAACCTATTCGAGAACACGTTCGTGAACATATAAACGAACATGTTCGTGAACACAGTTCGCGAGTTGGCTCATTTAGAACCGAGCCGAACATCAACAAACTTAAATTCGGCTCGAAAATCTAAACAAGCTCGATTTGAAGCTCGAACTCGGCTCGTTTAGAAAACGAACGAATTTCGAACGAGCTTTTTTCGAATCGAGCTTCGAGTAGTTCACGAGCGTCTTGATTCGTTTAGAAAACTAATTGTCGACAAGGATTTCTTGAAATATCTTTTATCTGTAAGCATAATAAACACGTTTTTAAGTCTATTATATTGCTTAGTGGCATTACTATTAGACAAAACAATTTTTCTTCTTCTCCTTTTTAGAAATCCCTTTTTCGAAATCGTCAACGATTTTAAACTATTATTTATGTGCAAACAAACGTGTAATGAATGTTAAGAAAAAATAAGGAGTTACTACTTACTCACCTAGCAGTACTTTCATACTACCAAACTTCCCTTTAATTTTATTTATTGATGCGTAAGAGCTGATACTCTGTCGTGGTTAGGGGTGAGCGAAAAATGGTAAAAAATTAAAATCGAACCGAATCGAGCCGAACACCGATAAATTCGATTCTGTTTTTTTTCCTTTTTGGTTCCTTTTTGGTTCGGTTTGAGTTTTGATTTTATAAAATTTCAGTTTTTCGGTTCGGTTTCGATTTTGACATCAAAAAAACCGAAATACCGAAAATCGAACCGAAACATATTATTTAATATTACTTATTACATAATTATTTAATTAATATTACTTATTAAATATATAAATAGATATTAAATATTACTTATTAAATATATATTAAATATTACTTATTAAATATATTTCTAATGATTATTTATGCAATATTTTTGGTTTTTAACCGAAACCGGACGGAAAATTTCGGTACGGTTTTTTTTCGGTTCAAGGTTATTTCGGTTCGGTTTTGATTTTATTTTTCGGTTCGTTTTTTTCGATTTTTATTATTTTTTCGGTTCGGTAACCGAACCGAACCATGCTCACCCCTAATCGTGGTCCTATTAACGATTTATTTTATTAAACGCTTCATTTGTCTAAAAAAATATATTGTAAGTTAATAGAGTTTAAAAAAAATTACCACTTAAAATTTTCATTTATAGCAAGTAGACTCATTTTACTCAGTAAAACTCAATTCAATTGTATGTGAATGATGGTTTTGTGCAGGGGTGGAGCCAAGCTCCTGATGGTACGAGCGACAAAATTGATGCCCTTGTTTTTCTTAATTTTTGATGGGGCAAGATCTTGATAATTTTTGTAAATTTATACATAATTTTCATAAAATTTTACCAAACTAGTAGTAAATGAATTTTTTTTATTACCCCACCATTCTATAGGGTGCCTCTGCCCCTGATTTTGTGGTAGGAGGTTAATGTCCGAGACAAAGTCTAGATTTCAAGTACTCCTCTGTGACACGATCTTATAATTTAAAATTTAACTAATGTATTCAAATTTTAAATAATAAAAACTCAACTCTATTAAAAATAATAAATCATGCATGTGAGAATCAAATTCTACTCGATACACACAATTATTCATTTAAAATAAATAAAGTGATCTCAATCTCCATTTACTATACACTTCCACATAGACAAATTACATTAATAAAACTAGTGCCGAATCAAAACGTCAAGATTTTTTGTGGATGGCGTGAGTATCTAAATCTAGTTGGTTATAATAATATAATATTAATATAATTAATTAATATTTTTATAATTAATTATATGATAGTAATGTGACATTTATGAAATTGTGTTATTAATGAAAAATAATAATATGTTTATATATATGTGTGTGTGTGTGTGTGTTATTATATGTTGTTTATGATGTAGTTCATTATGTTTTATATATGTACATATTTTAAATAAATAATTTTTAATATACCCTGAAAGACGAGTATATTGAAGGAGTGTAAGGTATATATACTGAAAAGAAGGTAAGTTAATGAAAATAATAATATACCGCGAAAATTATAACAAGGTGACGGTATTAAATTTATAACCAAAGATAAAAATAAGGTACAAAATATGATAACTTTGGTAAGATAAATTTTGGGGTGAAATATTAAAATAGCCCTTTTCTAAAAAAATGATAAATAAAAACCATATATATAAAAATATAAATAATAACCCTTTTTAAAAATATTAGACAACATTACTCTTATTTTTATTTTGCATATTTTTTAATCTTAAAGATTATTAAGTCGTGTAATATAAATATTTTACTTATTTGCATATTTCGATGAAAAATTCTTCTTTACAAAATATTTTGGAGCAAATCTCTGTCAATATCTCCGCCACGGCGCCGGTGGTAGGGATTTCACAATTACCCGAATTTCGTTATTTTCTTGTCACCGTAAAATCATCGTTCTTTATCTAGACACTCGTCGTTGGTGTAGACAAAACTAATGTCCTCCTCCGGTCACTTGTAGTTCTCTTTCTAGATATAGTCATCTCCATCCACTACTAGAATTTCGCTTATAGATGACATTAAAAACGGGTCATATATATGCTTAAAACAATGTCAAGTATACATGTCTCATCTATGAGGCGCTCATAGATGATATTTTATTGGTGTCATAATACGCTTTTAAATGACATTATTATATTTAAACATGACACAAAAATAATGTCATATATTTTGTTATACTTGACATTTTTTAAATATCATTTGTATTAAACAAATATGTCATTTATAAGCGACTAGTTAACACATTTATGAGTATAATATATGACATTTTCGGAATGTCATGTATAAGTCAAAATATGACGTTAATATGATGTCATCTATATTTTAGTAAATTTATCATTTTTAATTGATTTTCTTGTTTTCAATAATTTCGTTTACACCAATATAATTTACGAAATAAATTAATACCAAAACAAATTTTGTACAAGCACTATAAATATCCAAATCCAAATGCATTAATCGTTCAATATTAAAAATTATACATCCATGTCAAAATACTACAGTTTAGGTTAATATTTTTGAATCCACCTTAACTAATATTTAAACTAGTACACGACAAACCACAAAACAGTAGTACTAGTTCAAATCACCAAGTCCAAAATCCACAAACTTCTCATCGGCCAATATTTGCAAGACTTCACATGTCGATCTACAAGCATAGCGAGATAGAGTGAAATTTGTTTTATTTTTTAGTTAAATAAGTGAAAAGTAGTAATAAAATTGAATTGAGTTATTTTACTAACTTCATTTATCACAGTACTCGCCCAATCCTCAAGAACCTCATCAATCTCATTTTGAGAATGTTCCTTTTGATGGAACTACAAAATCATCAATGAATACATATAACTATTAGTATTAAGATAAAATTTTAGCTTAATTATATTAATAATAAAGTATGTTACCAATGTGATCATAGAATCTTTGAAGCTATCATTTTCAAATGCATTGACTATCTCTTTCATATACTGCATCACATAAAATCCACATTGCTTTGAATCGGGTAGGACCCTGTAAATACAAAATAAAAAGCTAAGAATTTGTACATAAAATTACACCATAATATGAATAATAACTTGCACACCTTGACTACTTCCCAATTTGGTGCTTTTTTGAATTTCTTTCTTCCCTTGGTGGCATTGAAAATGGTGAGTGCGCTTCAAAGTAAATTCATGGTGAATATTATTAACACAATTTTTTTTTCTATAAATGTAAAGAAATAACTTGCAACAAAATTTAAATGTACATCTCGACTACAGATTTCCATGTGGCATCACGATTCCAATGAACTAGAGGATCCATCAAATACACACAATCTTTGTATGGTTCGATAATTGTTAGAATCCAATGCTCATTGTGACAAGTGTTGAATGATAATGAGCATAAAAATTTGCATATATATAAATATCATGTATTAAGCAAAAAAAAGATGCAATGTAACATAACATATAGTACTTACCCCACGTTGCATGACACCAATACAAGTTGATTTTCCGTTGCCTCGAGTAGCCTATCTGCTAACTTCCGAGCTCTATCATTATGAGAGAGTTTGGATAGATATGATATCCGAAATGGACTTACAAATAGAAATTTGTCGATTTTCTCATGTTCCTTTAAGAATTTGTAGAGGTGCTTGCAAATAACATTTGATAGGTAGTAAAGTAAAAAAAAAATTGGTATTCAAAATTAAAATGAATAGAGATAAACAATTTTCATACCATATGTATACAACAATGCAATTTCATGTAATCGGTTCCAATTCACTGAAGGGAATGAAATCCTACAACATAATCCAAACTCCAAGATCATAGCCAAAAACTTCATCATTGAGTTGAATTCGCTGACCTCTTTCAAGCTTAAATTTAGGCTCAAGAATGCAACACAATGCTTTCAATGTTATGGGCAACAATGCATAACGTTTAACCATCTTTTCCTTCACGGGTTTTATCTTATTCTTCTTTGCATTTGTCTAAGTTTTATTTAACATGTTAGAGGTATAATATAACAAAAAAATTTAAAAAAATCACTTGATATAATAAATATACCTCATCATCTTTTACAACCACCAACTCTTTAGGCCATGCTACATGGGTTGCCAATGCACTACCTACGGTAAGCATCTCATTTGATATTGGAAATGGTAGTAACGCATTTTCAACCAAAGCCTCGTCAATAAACACACGTAATGCATCTTTGGGCATTGCAACACCATGAATTGTTGCACCAGCAGCAAACACTGTACCATGTGCAACAATCTTGGTGTTGGACTTAATCATCAATGAAACTCATTTTCCCTACAAAATTAGATACAATTAACACTATATAATACAATAATAACAACATTACTAGTATTTGATTTAATGTATTGAACGAGTACCTGCCAAACATCTAAACTGTCAACCATGAACATATCAACATCATCAGCAGCACCTTTATTTATAATGATGTCATTTGGACGCTTCACAGAATTACTTCCTTTTTTCACATAAAATTTATCTCGTGTATCATATGCAGCCTCAAGATTCCCAATTCTAGTTACTAACTCATGAATAAGAGTATGACATTCTTGCATTTGAGTATCATGGATTTCAATCTTCTTTTCTGCTTCTTGTAATTCAAGTGTTTGATCTTGACAAACCTTTTATCTACTTTCTCTCGGACAATTGAAATATGAATTAAGTGTTATGTAAGGCCCAATACCTCGCACACGCCCAGACTGTTCAGACTTATCTAGAACTATTGTCAGGAGGTCAGTTTGACCACCTTGTGGTGTGAAAGAGCAATCCTCCTTAACACGTATATATTCATCCTGTGATGTCAATAACATCATGCATATATAAATAATGAGTAGTGAATTAATATCAATCTAGAGAGATAATGAAATCATACAATTTTGTCAACCACTTTCTTCAAATTCTCATCATCAATGTCACCATCTTTATTCGATCTTGCTTTCTTCCACAATAGAGCTCTATCAATTTCACATCACCATGTAACTCACCTCTCTACACATAGCAACAATGAGGTTATAAGTCGAGCATGGAGTAGAGAAATTAAATGTAGTATAACAAACAACATATTAGTTAAGCATGAGAGCAAATCAGTTTAGCAGATTACATATATATTTGCTTACCATGTCTTTAGCCTTTACGAGAGAGTCGATGATTGTAATCATTTTTCTCCCTTTTCTCCTTCTGTATCTTACTAATGTTTTACACATTATTACACAACACAACATTACTTTGAGTTTTCTCCTTATAAGGTGAAAATAGATTGTAATTAATAAAATTTCAAATAATACATTACATACCTTGAAATTCATTGTGACACGAGGTTTCACAAATTGAATCCATTGTTTTTCAGAAATGCCACTGCCAGGTGGTGGTTCATACAACTTTTTAGGATCATTTTCATTCGACAAAATATAATCTCTATTGGGGGTATATTTTCATTTCCGCCACTTTGCACTTACTGATTTCAAGCATCCCTTCGTGTCTGAAGGGGGAAAAAGATTTTACAACAAAAAGTCACTATCCTTTTCTTCCACCCATTTTCAACCATATTTAATTATCCAACCACATATTTTCTCATACCATTCGTGTCTGCTAAGCCTAAGCTAAAAGTTATAAGAGAGAAATTGATAATACTAGTACATTAAACTTCAATTTTTACGTACTCTCCTTTTCTTCCACCTCTTTTCAGCGTACTCCATTTACTCTAGTTTCATCTAATCCCTACTCATATAAAAAATCAAGACTTGTAGCTAGTTTAATTCTCGAAATCCAAAATTAATAAATAAGTAAATGAACACCTATACGACAACGTATCTTGACACAAAAAACTGAGCTTGAGAGGAAGAGTGAATATACACAAACTCAATGCTCTTTCCCTGAACTCAAAGAGCAGGAAAGATGATGTTGCCGGTTTGGAGAAATCGATCTTGCAGGGGAAGATTGAGAGGTGTTACTATCTATTTTCGGTCTCGTTTCTCTCGTAATTTAGTATATAATATCGCTTGTTGTCGTTCGATTTGATGCTTTTGTATTCTATATGTTATATTTTAGGTAAATATCAACACACGAAGTTGACAATGTTCGAAAAGAGAAACGAGGCCGAAAAGAGGTGAAAAGATGAAGAAAAGGCTGGAGAAGACAGAACACAAGCCTAGCGACCGCTAGCCCCTAGCAGCCGCTGGCTTGTGCCACAAAGGAGAAAGACAGAACATGGGGATAGCAGTCGCTAGCCCTAGCGACCGTTGGCCCCTGGAATGTTTAGAAGACAGAACAGTGGGGTTGCGCTCGCTACCCCCTAGCGGGCGCTACCCCATTGCAGCAGCTTCTCAACCAGCAAGCCAAGGCGAGCGCTACCCTGGCGCGATCTTTCTCAACTATTTAAACGCCCACACGTGATTCTTCAATCTTCTCCTTCTGCACGTTTTTTTTGTACCTTTAGTCTAGGGTTTAGACCACGAGAGAAAACACTTTAGTTTAGTTTTTCTTTAATTGTTCGTTCCTTTCAATTCGAAGTGTGGATTCGTTCGTGAGTCAAACCCGGTGATTCTTAATGCATTATTTTTCCGTTCAATCAGTGAGTTCTTTTATTGCTTTCTTTAATGCTTTATAAATTATTTTTCTTCTTGTCCTGCCTTTGATTAATTTCCAAATTCTTTACTCAAAACCTTTTCAACTAAGTTAATTAATCAATACAAGGCATGTTTAAATTTTGTTTCTTCAATTCTTCATTCTTAGATCTAGGGTTTAATTGCTTTCTTAATTCTTGCCTAGGTAATTCGTATTTTAAATTCTTAAATTTCATTCGTCTAGATAAATTAATTAGATTAGTTAAAATATCAAAACTCCTTCTTTTAATTGCTTTATGTTCTACAACATAGATAAAGCCCTACTTAGCCTTCCTTGAGAATACGACTTAGGGTTAACTTATTAATATACAACGAACTCGTACTCTTGCGAGCAATTTAATACAATAAATTGGAAGTATATCGGGTGGAAATATTTCTCGTGCCCGATACTGAGTCCCTTTATCGGACAGTGGGTCTGGTCTAAACAATGCCACATACTGACAGTTTAAAATAAGTTGAAACAAATTTTGGCGCCGTTGCCGGGGAAGGCTTTAGGCATTTATTTGTGTTGCTTTTTATTTTTTTCTTTTATTTTGTTTATTCCTTTGCTCCCGCAAGGTGCGTTTGATCTTCTCTTGGTTTGTGTATGCTAGGTCGCCGAAGCTTGAGATAAGAGTTGGTACCCTACGTTGACAACATCAATAGAAGAGAAGTCGTGCTTGAGGAGCGGTTTAGGGACGTTGTCAACCTCGCCACATTATTCGAAGAACAACTAGTAATAATGGCCGAGGAAGATGAAGCCCCTAGGAAACTCGGAGACTTTGCCAGGCCGACATATGGATAACCGCATCCGCCATCGTGCTCTCAGCTGCAGGGAGGAATTACGAGTTGAAGCACAACCACATTAATCTGCTCCCTTCATTCTACGGTTTGCCTAACGAAGATGCACTCCTTTTTATCAGGGAGTTCTGCACAGCTGTCCAGTCCATTCCACTCCAGACGATCACCGAGGACGAACTGCTAAGGAAGTACTTCCCCTATTCACTCAAGGATAGGGCGAAGTCGTGGTATCTCTCCCTTCCAGCAAGATCATTACCAAACTGGAAGGTGGTGAGTACTACGTTTCTGCTTAAGTACTATCCGAATCATAAGACGCAGCAAATACGACTCCAGATTATGCAGTTCGCTCAGAAACCTGATGAGCCCTTTCACAAAGCCCTTGATAGATTCAGAGAGCTCCAACAGCAGTGTCCGCACCATCAGATTGTGCTAGAACTCCTCTGGCAGATCTTCTACAATGGATTGCCGCACACCTATCAGTTCATGGTGGATACAGTGGCTGGAGGTAACATATCTGAGAAGACAGCCGATGAAGAGATTGAGATTTTCGAGACGCTGGCCACTAATTCGCAGCAAAAAATCTCTCGATCGAAGAAATTGGAAGTCCGAGAAATTGGAGTTAGCCCAGACTTGAAGAAGCAGATGGCCGATAAGATGTGGGAATTGCAAGAGTTGAAGATGAGCAAGGCCTCCGCAGTAACCAAACATGAGCCGGCATCTGAGCCGTACCCGATATGTGGTGATCTCACTCATGAAGAGAATCACTGCACTAGAATGGCGGAGATGACTTATGAAGGAGAGGCAGAAGTTTATGCTGCACAAGGCTTCCAGCCGCGTCCGCCATTCGAGCAGCATCCAGCTCAGCAGACTTCGGGATGGAGAGCTCAGAATAACTCCACTTGGAAGGGGACAAATCAAGGGCAAAATTCGAACTTCCTGGTCCGACGAGCACCTCCTTAGCAGTATTACCCACCACAGCAGGTGTATTATCCGCAGCAGCCATATTACCCACCTCCGTCAGGGTATTATCCACCTCCTCCACCTTATCAGCAGCTGCCACCTCTTTATCAGCAGCTGCCGACGCCTCAGTTTCAGTTGTAGTTTCCGTCTGCACCGCGATCATCCCAGCCTAAACCATCTCTAGAGGACAGTCTTGCAGCCTTCATGCAAGAAAGCAAACTGGCTCGGGAAGCTCAAGAGGCTACTATCAAACGCCTCGAGAGTCAATTCGGGCAGATCTCAGGAGCTGTTAATCAAATGTAGCAGCAGCAGACCGGAAAGATACTCGGGCAAGGGCACTCAGTGTAGCAGATTCAGGCCATTACTGTCCTTCGTAGAGGCAAGCAAGTTGACAACAAGGTGGCTATGCCGGAGGATGAGCCCACTAAAGAGGTGGAGGATGCTGGGAAAGGGAAGGAGCCAGAGCAACCTGCTACTCAGTTGCACAAAACGGCAAATCCGTACAAGCCGCCAATCCCCTTTCTGAGCAGGCTTAAAAACGATAAGCTTGAGAAGCAGTTCGCGGAGTTCTATAAGATGTTGTCTCAAGTACATGTCAATCTGCCACTTCTGGACGTGATCCGCAACGTACCGGCGTAACTGAAATTCTTTAAGGAGCTAGCGTCCAAAAAGAGAAGATTTCCAGACAATGAGTCAATCATGGTGTCCGAGGTGGCCAGCTCTATCATGCAGCAGCCTCTTCCTCAGAAATTGAGAGATCCAGGTAGTTTTGTTATCACTATAGCTCTTGGGAATGGTAAAACAATAACAGGCATGCTTGACTTAGGTGCAGGTATTAATCTTATGCCTTACTCGATTTTTAAGGAATTAGAGTTAGGAGAATTGAAACCTACACGCATGAGTTTACAATTAGCTGATCGCTCTGTTAGATATCCTTGAGGTATTATAGAAAACATCCTAGTGAGTGTTGGTGGTCTGATTGTGCTTATGGATTTTGTTATCTTAGAAATAGGTGATGTGCATGAAAACGGACATGATCATACTTTATTGCTTGGTAGACCATTCATGACAACTACTAATACTTTGATTGATGTAAAAAATGGTAATATTCAAATATCTGTGTTAGGAGAGAAAGTTTCGTTTTCTGTGCATAAGCACAAAGCTATGCCTTCTGTTAATTCTATCGAAGACTGTTCTTTGATCGATTCGGTTGATGCTCTGGCCTAGATTTCTTTTGTGCAGGATTACAGTTTGGAGGAGATCTTTGAAGGATCGGCCGACATGGAGGAAAGGCTCCATTTGGAGGCCCAGTTCGCAAAACCACCTCCGATGTCGTTAGCAAATCCACTAGCACCGGAGAAATTGGAGTTGAAAGAGCTTCCTGCGAATCTGAAGTATGTATTTCTAGAGGAGAACGAGCAGGAGCTAGTGATTATCTCAGTTGATCTGACTGAGGCCCAGCAAGCTCGGTTAGTAACTGTGCTGAAAAAGCACAAGTTAGCCTTTGGTTGGAGTTTGGCAGACATCCGAGGTATCAGCCAAGCAATGTGTATGCACAAGATACAGTTCGCCGACGATTCTCTTTCGAAGAGGGATGGACAGCGACGATTCAACCCAATACTCATGGAGGTCGTGAAGGAGATCTTCAAACTTCTAGCCGAAGGGATCATTTATCCGATCGCTAACAGTGACTGGGTGAGTCCAGTCCACGTTGTACCCAAGAAAGGCGGGATGACGGTGACTATGAACGAGAAGAAGGAGCTTGTCCCTACCAGACCCGTTACCGAATGGAGGATATGTATTGACTAGCGCAAGCTCAATGCGGCTACAAAAAAGAATCACTTTCCTTTACCCTTTATTGATCAAATGTTAGATAAGCTTGCTGGTAATGACTATTTTTGTTTTCTGGATGGTTTGTCAGGTTATTATCACATTGTGATCGACTCGGAGGAACAAGCAAAAACGGCTTTCACCAGCCCTTTCGGGACTTATGCCTTTCGGAGGATGCCATTTGGACTGTGCAATGCACCAGGTACGTTCCAGCGGTGTATGATGTCTATTTTCTCTGACATGATTAGCGACTTTGTAGAACTCTTTATGGATGATTTTTCTATTTTTGGCTTTTCGTTTGATTATTGTCTTTCTAAAATTGATTGTATCCTAGATCATTGTGTCGAAACCTGTTTGACTTTGAGTTGAGAAAAGTGTCATTTCATGGTACGTAGTGGAATTGTCTTGGGACATGTCGTGTCTAGTAAAGGAATTGAGGTCGATAAGGCTAAAGTTGAGGTAATTGAAAAATTACCTCCACCAACTGATGTTAAGGGAATTAGAAGTTTCTTAGGGCATGCTGGTTTTTATCGTAGATTCATTAAAGACTTTTCTAAAATTTGCCAACCTCTGTGTCGTCTACTTGCTCAGGACACTCCCTTTAATTTTGATGCTGACTGTCTTTCTGCTTTTATTACTTTGAAAGAAAAATTATGCAGTGCACCTGTTATTGTTGGCCCTGATTGGTCTGTTCCTTTTGAAATTATGTGTGATGCGTCGAACTCTGCTATATGTGCTGTTTTAGGTCAACGAGTTGATAAAATGTTGCGTGTGATCTATTATGCTAGCTCTACCTTAACCCCTGCTCAGATAAATTATACTACTACTGAAAAAGAGATGTTAGCTGTAGGGTCTAGAGTTATCATTCATAGTAATCATGTTGATTTACGTTATTTGTTGACTAAGCCTCAGGCGAAGCCTAGGCTGATTCGTTGGGTCTTATTATTGCAGGAGTTTGATGTTGAAATTCGTGATAGAAAAAGGAGTGTAAACACCATTGCCGATCATCTCTCTCGCTTGGAGCATGTCCCTTCTCCCCTGTCTTATGATCTAGTTAACGAGTCTTTTCCGTATGAGCATGCCTATAGTGTTAATCATGTGCCTTGGTTTGCTGACATAGTTAATTATTTAGCTTGTGGCGAGTTAAGGTCTGACCTCACTTCCCAAGAAAGGAAGCGTTTTCTCCATGTGTGCGGGCAATACTTTTGGGAAGACCCTTTCCTTTTCAAGCTCGGAAAAGACGAAGTGATTAGACGATGTGTAGCGGAGGAGGAGCAACCGAAAGTGCTAGAGATGTGCCATGAGGCTCATTGTGGCGGCCACTTTGGAGGCCAAAAGACGGCACACAAGGTTCTTCAATCAGGTTTATTCTGGCCTACTCTGTTTAAAGATGCACATGCCTATTATTTCTCGTGTGATAGATGCCAAAGAGTCGGCACTTTAGGTCATAGGAATGAAATACCTTTAAATAATATCCATGTGGTTGAAATATTTGATGTGTGGGGAATTGACTTTATGGGTCCCTTCCCTATGTCTCATGGGTACGAATATATTTTACTTGCCTTTAACTACGTTTCCAAGTGGGTAGAGGCTATCCCCACTAGGACGTGTGACTCTCACATTGTTCTCAAGTTTGTGCAGGAAAATATTTTGTGCAGGTTTGGCTTCCCACGAGCTATCATTAGCGATGGTGGCAAAAACTTCTGCAACAGACTGTTCGAGAGGCTAATGAAGAAAAATGAGATAACGCACAAGATCGCGACCCCATACCATCCACAGACGTCGGGCCAAGCCGAAACGAGCAATAAGCAAGTAAAGAATATCTTGGAGAAGGCAGTTCAGCCATCAAGGAAGGATTGGTCGATAAAGCTGAACGATGCTCTTTGGGCATACCGGACGGTATACAAAAGCGTGTTGGGGATGAGCCCGTATCGTCTTGTGTACAAAAGCGTGCCACTTACCAGTTGAAGTGGAGCACAAAGCCTATTGGGCAATCAAGGCCTCCAATGTCGATTTGCAAAAAGCAGTGGAGCACCGTTCTCTACAGATGTCGGAGTTAGACGAGCTGCGGAACGAGGCGTATGACGACGCCCGAATCTATAAGGACAAGGTGAAGGCAATCCAGGATCGAAGGATTCTCCACAAAGATTTGAAACCTGGTATGAAGGTGCTACTGTTTAACTCCCGGTTGAAGCTATTTCCCGAAAAATTGAAGTCTAGATGGAGCGGCCCATTCATAGTGAAGGATGTTAAGTCGTACGGGGCAATAGAGCTTACTAAAGAAGGAGACGATGACTCATTCGTGGTGAATGGGCATCGTGTTAAGCCGTACATCGAGGGATGGCCTACTAACTTCACGGTGGAGTCCACACCGATTGAAGATCCACCCTCTAATTGATCATATATTTTCGTCGAGCTAATGACGTTAAACAAGCGGTCTTTTATTTTTTTCGATTTTATTTTTGTTGTTTTATTTAATTTCGTTTCTTTGTTTCGTACTTAGTTAAGGGAAGAACTCAGTTTAAGTTAATTTGTGTTGCAGGAAAAATTGGAAAGAATGCACGAGACCAGTGAAAAACAGGGAAAAAGGAAGATAATTACGAGAGCTGGGCCAGCGTTCGCTAGACCCCAGCGAGCGCTAGCCCAGCGTTCTGTCCGTCCCAGCATAAGGGGCCAGCGCTCGCTACCCTCCCAGCGCGCGCTAGCCCCAGTACCTATCCCAAAAGAGAACGTAGGGGTAGCGCTCGCTACCCCTAGTCCCTGTATACTTCCCCAGCGCGCTAGGGTAGCGCTCGCTACCCCCCCCCCCCCCCCCCCCCCAGCGAGCGCTACCCTCGCTCTCTGACTGCCAATCCAGCGCGCTAGGGTAGCGGTCGCTACCCCCTAGCGACCGCTACCCTCGCTCTCTGCCCGTTTTAACTCCACGCCTCACCCTTATTTCCTTCATAATTATTTTTCCCCAATTCTTCTTCTTCTCCAACACTCCACTCGCGATTTCTCTCTCAATTCCTCCCCCAAACTCCATTCTTCCACCCTTTTCCTCTAACTCCTCCTAAATACTTACACCATTCACCACCTTCATCCCTCCTCTCATCTATTTTACCACCCAAACATCTCCAATCCACAAAATCTCCAATTTTTCTTCCCAAATTTCCCAATCCCTAATTTTCTAATTCCCCCAATTTCTCAAAACCCTAATTTCTCCAACTCTCCATAAATCCCCCTTATTCTTCCAAATCCGACAACACCTCCGTGATTCTCCAACACCCAACGACACTAGTCACCACCGCTATCTTTCCGGTGATTTTCCGACGACCTCCTTTTTCATTCTCTACTCTTAATGGCGCGCTCCAAGAATCGTGCCGGTGAGCAAGCGGCAAGTACTTCCCAACCGGAAGAGCCTACCACAAAAGACCTCCAACAAGCATATAATTGCCCCTTCCCCCCCCCCCCCCCCCACTCACACTTGGAGGGGCAATTTTATGAACGGTGGACTCGGCATGAGGTAACTCCGCCCCATACCCTTGATTGGAATTTGTTATCTAGTTTAGAATGTGTTAGGAAACTTGAGCAATATCTTGATGTTTTAGAACTTCAAAAATATGCCCATATGTCCTTTAAACGTTCTAAAGTACTTACATATGAATTCTTATCGACATTGACTGTGCATGCGGATCTTACTTACTGCACGTTTAGATTGCGGGGAGTACCCCGTCGCGTTTCCATTACTCTTTTGTGCAGGATTATGGGATTCCACAGTAAGAATGTGGGGGATCAAGCCCCACCATCCAACTTCAATCCAAATGTTGCGTGAAATTCCCTCACGAGTTTTCACAACTGGCAAGCCGGTGGGATGCCGGAAGGTTTTATCCAGAGCAATGTGCTGATGATTCTGCATAAATTCCTATCCTACGGAATCACCGACAAAGAGCAAGCGAACAAGGTGAATCAGTCCGAGGTCTATTTGCTCTAGAGCGCTGTTCGAGGCTCCCGGGTGTGCGCCGGATACTATATTCTTAACACGTTTAAGAATATGTTGGCCACAGTCCGGTATCATGCCACACTGCCCCTAGTGATCTGTGCCATTGCTCGGCACTTCGAAGTTTTTGACCCGAAGAATCTTGATCCAGCCGACACTATCTATGTGTCGAGGATTGATCACTCTGAGCTCCGACATGCTCGTATCTGCACCAACGATTACACGTGGGTGCCATCCACCTCCCGGCGCTGTGTGGTTAACCACACTAATGAGTTGGCCGCCATTGCCGCCAACTTATCTGATGTTGGAGGTGACGAGGGAGCAGCTGACCGAGCAGCAGAGGAGGAAGCCTATGCGGATGCTCCTATGCCGGATGCCTTGGCTCCCGGCCCTTCCTCGTACTCGATGGGCGCCGGCCAGTATCACTACGGCGCCGGCTCTACTTCTACCGGTGGCATGGATAACCTCACGTCGCAGTTTCAGTCTCTTAGCACTGAACTCGGCGCCCTTCGGTCCGACTTCACCTCCTTCAGGCAGGACTTCACCAGCTTCTCCCAGGACTTTGGGGTGCATGCTCACGAGGCCCAGTCTTTCTATCGGGAGTTTGGAGATTTCAGCTCCTCCATGCTTTGGAGCCAAGAGCGGATTGAGGAGCGGGTGACCGCTACCCATGACATGATGTCTGAGCAAGCTCGTCAGTGGCGATTGTCTCAGGAGCAGTCGGCTCCCCAGTATCAATAGATACTCGAGAACAACCGACAGATGGCCGAGCTCAACGCCCAGTGGTCAAACTGGGCTTTGTACGATCACCCACAGCCGCCGCCGGATCAGCAGTGACTTCTCACTGCTGTTTAGTATGCTTTCTGTCTTTTATTTTTGTGTGTGTCTGGGTTGTGTCTTTTTAGTTATTTCCTTTTTGTTGCTGTTTTTGTTTCTTTTGGTGTTTCTTTTGTAGGTCTAACTAATTACAACTACTTGAGCTTTCTCCACCGCCGCATCATCCCGAATCGGGTAGTTCCTTTCCTTTCCTTTGTTTTTAATGTCGCAATGAGGACATTGCTTGTTTCTTTCATGAGGGGTTAGGTAGGATTTTATCTATAGTATGCGGCGTAGTTTTAGAAGTATGTAGTTGTGTACTCTGTTTGACCACTAGCATGTTGGAGTTTTAATAGGATTAGTGATCGATTTTGATGAGAAACATGTTGATTGTGCTTGATAACATGATTTTTCATTGTGAGTTGACAGTTGGGTAATAAGCTTTACATGTTAATCATCGTTGTCGTGGGGCACTTGATTTTCTGATGGATTGATGTGATAACTTGTAACTTGTGTATTTGGTATAAGATTGCTTAATGGCTAGACTTGGTTTTTAACGGTATTTTTGTTGTTAATTGTGAGATTGAGTTGGGAGGCTTCTGCTCCTCTGAAAACCATGAGCATGGGAAACCACACGAGAGCACTTTAGATAACCTCTAAATATTCATATCTCGTGACTTTTATCCATATAACCCACTCTTTCCGAAAATTTGGCTCGAATGGCTTTTTTAAATTGTTATTGAATCGCTTGAACTGTTTGAATAGGTGATAAGAACTCTACCCCTCTTCCTCTATGAAATCGAAGGAAATTTTGAATTCGAGGAATGGGTATGGGAAATTACGCTAGGATACTCAGTTTAACCGAAGATCACACCTAGTGACCAATGTTCTAGATATCACTAAAAATTCTATGCGATTTGGTTCTTTAATAATTGTGTTTGAAAAGATAAAATTCTAAGTCTAGTTTTTGAGTAATTAAAAATCGAATTTGCACACGTTACTAGTTTGACCGGATTGAAGTTGTATCTTCGAGGGAAACACGTAATCGTGATTGATTTGAGTAGTCTTATTGTTCCTTCCGTAAACTCATATTGAATTTGATTGTTGTCATATAATTAATTTGCTTCTTGTTTTAAAATCTCCGTATTCTATTTGAGCTTAGACTTGCTTGAGGACAAGCAATGTATTGTGTGTGGGGAGGTTGTTCTATCTATTTTCGGTCTCGTTTCTCTCGTAATTTAGTATAGAGTATCGCTTGTTGTCGTTCGATTTGATGCTTTTGTATTCTATATGTTACATTTTAGGTAAAGATCGACACACGAAGTTGACAATATTCGAAAAGAGAAACGAGAGCGAAAAGAGGTGAAAAGATGAAGAAAAGGCTGGAGAAGGCAGAACGCAAGCCTAGCGACCGCTAGCCCCTAGCGGCCGCTGGCTTGTGCCACAAAGGAGAAAGAAAGAACATGGGGCTAGCGGTCTCTAGCCCCTAGCGACCGCTGGCCCCTGGAATGTTTAGAAGACAGAACAGTGGGGTAGCGCTCGCTACCCCCTAGCGGGCGCTACCCCATTGCAGCAGCTTCTCAACCAGCGAGCCAAGGTAGCGCTCGCTGCCCCTTAGCGAGCGCTACTCTGGCGCGATCTTTCTCACCTATTTAAACGCCCACGCGTGATTCTTCAATCCTCTCCTTATGCACGTTTTTTTTGTACCTTTAGTCTAGGGTTTAGACCACGAGAGAAAACACTATAGTTTAGTTTTTCTTTAATTGTTCGTTCCTTTCAATTCGAAGTGTGGATTCGTTCGTGATTCAAACCCGGTGATTCTTAATGCATTATTTTTCCGTTCAATCAATGAGTTCTTTTATTGCTTTCTTTAATGCTTTATAAATTATTTTTCTTCTTGTCCTACTTTTGATTAATTTCCAAATTTTTTATCCAAAACCTTTTCAACTAAGTTAATTAATCAATACAAGGCATGTTTAAATTTTGTTTCTTCAATTCTTCATTCTTAGATCTAGGGTTTAATTGCTTTCTTCATTCTTGCCTAGGTAAGTCGTATTTTAAATTCTTAAATTTCATTCGTTTAGATAAATTAATTAGATTAGTTAAAATATCAAAACTCCTTCTTTTAATTGCTTTCTGTTCTACAACATAGATAAGCCCTACTTAGCCTTCCTTGAGAATACGACTTAGGGTTAACTTATTAATATACAACGAACTCGTACTCTTGCGAGCAATTTAATACAATAAATTAGAAGTATATTGGGTGGAAATATTTCTTGTGCCCGATACTGAGTCCCTTTATCGGACAGTGGGTCTGGTCTAAACAATGTCACGTACTGACAGTTTAAAATAAGTTGAAACATTAGGAAAAGTTAGAGCAGTAAAATTGGAGATGAGATTAGGGCAGTAAATTGGGCGACAATGGAGTGAAAAAACGCGACGAATTGATGAAGTAGGGTAAATATTTTGGCATTAATATAATAGAATGATATATTATATTTTTTATTGCTGGCATAGTACACAAGTAATTATGCTAGTGTAGTGGTTTAAGGCCTTATATCGCTACATGTTTCCAAGTTCGAGTCCATCTGCTTACAATTTTTTTTTCCTATAATGATATATGAAAGAAACCACTTTTTATATGTAAGATATTACACTATTTTTTTTTTTAAATATGTAAAATATAATATTTATATATTTTTGTTAGAGAACTTATTATGATAATAGTTCATGATACATTTGGTAAAGTATTAGAAGAAAAAAAATTGGTTGGGTTCAAATCTCATGTATTATATTACTCTCTCCGTCCCAATAAGCATGACATAAAACTTTTGGGCACGATTATTAAGGAGAGTGTATGAAGTAGTGTAAGAGTGATAAAGGTGGGTAGGGTCCACACCTTTTTAAATGGATGACTTTTACTATTTTAGGAATGTGTCAAGCTTAGTAGGACGTCCAAATAAGGGAATTGTGCCAAATTTATTGGGATTGAAGGAGTATAAAATAATTATAATTTTATTTTTTAATTTTTATTTAAAAAAACACTAATATAGATGACATTTTTTATTAACGTGTCATGTATATTAATTATAAACACACGCATAGATCACATTTTGACGATATTGTCATCTAAGTAATAGATACGTGACACTATAGCATGACATTATATTAAAAAATATCATGTATATTTTTTATCACACTTCATAGATCACATTATTTTTACGCAATGTCATGTATGCAAAAAAATGCGCTCATAGATGACATTTTGTGAAAAAAATGTCATCTATGTGCAAATTTCTTGTAGTGATCGAAGTTCACATTGATGTTATTTGAAAGGTGATTTTTGTATTTAAAAGTCATTTATTTTATTTTTAGGTATAGTTCTTTAACACGCGATCCACACATGATTAATAATCGAAACACAAGAATTTCAGACAATTCTCGTATAACACACGAATCCCGCGATCCTGAGCTCGCGAAATTCGTGTGTTATATTGTAAAATGTTAATACACATGAATCTTGCGAGTTTGGGATCGCGAAATTCGTGAGTTTGTACATATTATATAGAAACACACGAATCTCGCGACCACGAGCTCGCGGGATTCGTGTGTTATATTCTAAAACGTTAAACACACGAATCTCATGACCTCGAGGTTGCGAGATATGTGTGTTTTACGTATTAGGTAAATTTTAATTATTTTGAGATACTTACCCTATTTTTATTTTAATTGAATTTATTTTAATTATTTATCTGAAAACTAAATAAAATTTAAGAATGGTAAATTAGTATATTTTTTCTAAAAAAGATTATTATTTATCTTATTATTTTAATTGAAAAGACTCTTTTATCTTTCATTAAAAACGAGTTATTTTATCCTATTAACTCTAAATTTTACGCATTTCTCATATCATATATTTCTAAAATATAATAAAATAATACTCACTCTATCCCAGTAAAGTAGACCATATTTTCTGATTGGGACGTCCCAATAAAATAGACCACTTTTTATTTTAGATAAAGTAGTTGATCTACTTTACACTAAACTAACAAACAAAGAATATTGATATGCGTACCAAAAAGAAGTTGACCTACTTTACGGTTACGGAGTAATAAACAGAGAATCTAGTAAAAATGTAACTTCACTGCCCAAAATTAAGATAAGTAATAAACAGAGAATCTAGTGAAAATGTAACTTCACTGCCCAAAATTAAGATAAGTTTTGTCACTAGGGGTTGATGATTAGGTGATTAAGTAATTATGTTGGACTAATTTTATAATATTTCAAACGTGATATGTCAAAAAAGTCAAAGCCAATTATGGGTGAGCTCAAGCCCGTGTTAATCAAATCTTTTCTCAAATTTGTATCGATTATAAAATCATTAAATTGTTAGTGGCATGGTCATAACCAAATGCGACTAAGGCACCTTCTTCATTTTGTTGGAATAGCAGTTAAAAAACACAGAACTAGAACCAAATTCGTCTAAATAATTCGGATATATATTTTTTGAAAACTCAGACCAGGTCAATTACTTTGTTTTAGCAGCAGTGTAAGAACATAAAGTTACTCTATCATAAAAGGTTGCAATTAGGCCAAAACTCATATTTTCCGGAGAATCTAACAGACTAAGAAACAACACAAGAGCTAAAAACACAAACTAGATCGAAACTGATTATATATACAAATTATACAACTATACACATTCCATAAAGCAGCTTTACTATCTGCCACATACATACATACACATATATATACATTATAAAAACAAAGTTGATGCCTAACTGCTCAATTAACTAGGGCAACTTTGCTGCAGCATAACGATGGATGAAAGCAAGAGCATTACTAGTAACCTTCTTACAATCCGTAACTCTTTCCTTTACAACAACCTTAACACTCCCATCCATCATTGGAGATTCTAATCCATCGAGGCAAGTCTGCTCGAACGTTATAGCAGCTCCGACCCATGACACGACGTTGCTCCGGTGCCATCTCATCCCTCGCGGTGGTCCCCCCACAGCCCCTCCGAGCTCCTTCAATGAGCGGCTGAGCTGATCGACGGCGCAAGCCATGTTGGCCGAGCAGTCTCTCACGGCTCGACTCTCGGCCGGCTTTAGGCCTCTCATGAGAGCCGCTTTGGAGATGAAGCTGAGGGCAGACTGGACTCGCCTCAAGCCGACTGTGAGTGCGGCTCGAGCCAGCTGCTCGGGGCTTTGGAGGGTTACTTTGGAGTAGTTGGAGAGGGATTGGATGCAGAGGGAAGGGTAGAGAGTGGCGGCTCGGCACTCGGCTTCGAGGAAGCTCGCGCTGGGTTTTGCTGAGGATATAAGGTGATGATGATGAGAAGATAATAGGAGAAGTAATAATAAAACATTGATGGATTTGGAGTACATCATGGTGTTTAACTTCTATACTCTTTGAGGTGTGTAATAGGAGAAGTGTTGGCTTGCAAGAAGCTTTATATAGAGGATTTTTGTATATGGATTAGTTTTGTGGCCACACTTGATAGTAGGCAGAGCATGCTGTTCCTTAGACCTTCACGGAAACTATTTTTTAAGATAATATTATTTATATTATAATGAAATTATTAAGAATAAAATTAATTTTGTTTTTAGTTGTTCACAAACGGTCGCAATACATCTGAAATTTCTTTTCAAATTTATTTCCATTATGATATAAATTTTATTATGATACAAGATTGTCTCATCAGTTGAAAATGAAAAAGAAAGAGACGAAGATCAAGTAATTTAAATTGAAAATATTGATAAATATTTTAAATTTAACAGCAAAAGAAATAGCATGAAGAGAATCTTAACAAAAAATATAATTTGAACATCTAAACTAATTTTTTGCTTAGACTTGTGATACAAAAAACCGATCCAAATTAGTAATGTCGGCGAGTCATCGCAAATTAGTAAAAATTTGGAGGTTTAGCAATTGTAATATTCAACGCTAGTACACTAATTGGGAGGTTCTTGACACCTTAAATATATTCGAAGCATTATGTAGAGAAAATATAAGAAAAGAGTAACATAATTTAATTGGTGAGTCACAATGTTAGAGTAGTGGTAGGTTTTAGCAATTGAAATCTTCAATGCTAGGTGCACTTCTTGTGGGGGATTATTTTTTGCAAGAGTGCACTAAATTTGAGAGTGGTTTCAAGAGAGTACGATCTTTGAATTGAAATATGCTTATTCAATGCAAATTTTAATTAAAAAATATTGTTGTGGTTACTTGGTATCATGTGAAATGGCAGGCCCTAAGTAGTGAAGTTTCCTTTAGGTAGCCTCGTCAGCGAATAGATAGAGATGCAATAGTAATAAATAAATGTAGAGAGTCAAAGTTAATATTATAATTGATGTTTAAAAAGATCTATTGCAAAGAGTGTCTAATTATGTGCGACAGTCTATTGACTATTGGAATATATGTAATGTGTGCATTATCCCTATTGTTAAATAAATAAATGAATAAATATCTGGATCGTTGACGAACTTACATCTTTCTGATAAAGTTTAAGGTCGGAAGAGCCACGGAATACGTAAACCATGCAAGTTTCACTTTGGTATATATTGATGTGGCCCCTATAAATACTAGGATCCTAAATGGGGCTCCCATTTTTTCGTTTCCCTATTTTTGACCCCAAAAATCAATAAAATACTTACAATTTTAATTAAACGGAAATAAGAATATTAAAACGGGGAGTAGTATTTTTATACTTTTTAAAAAAAAATTATGATGTTTAGGTTTTTCAGTACGCAAAATATTTTATAATGAAATGTTTTTGGTTTTATAGCGTATTAAATTTCTTATATTTATATTTTTACATTTTTAAATGTTATGTAAATTATTATTTGAATTGATACAAATTAATGTAAATAAATAAATATTAATTAAAAAACATTATAGAAATTAAAAATACATTAATTTAAATACTAACTAAAATTATAAGAAATTACTCCAATGATTGAATTATGCGTAGATTTTTTCGATTAAATCATGCTCAAACAAATCATGAACATGTATATCGCGAAGGGATGTCTAATGCTCCATGTAATCCTTAAATCATTGTCACCGCGATTCGGTTCTTTCATATAGATTTGAGGAGCTCGATGCGGCCTCAGGTGCCCAATTAGTCACTTGTGGACATTCGTCTTTAGTAATCATATTGTGCGTAATAATGCAAGCATGCATGATATCGATTACATTATTGTGAAACCAAAGTTGTGCCGAACATTTGATAATTACACACCAAGATTGGAATAGTTTGAATGCTTGTTCGACATCCTTACGAGTCACTTCTTGAGTAACCTTGAAACAAACTCGTTTCTCGTCAGTGGACGTAGTTATTGATTTCATGAATGACGGTCAAGAAGGACAGACGTTTTTGGCGAGATAATACCTCATGTTGTATTTTGTGTTGTTTGTCGTGAATGAGACACGAGGAGCTTTCCCGTTTAGGACGTGGTAGAATATGGGAGAGTGGTTTGTTTAGTACGTTTTTCATCTTTGTGTCGAGTTTCTTAGTATTAGTCTTTTGGTTCTTTTTGATTATTTTTGTGTCGTTCTATGTCGTGGTTTGTGTTTCATCTTTTTAGGTGGTAGGTGCCGGAGAAGTGCCAACAGATAACAAAATGAGGTCAAGCAAGTCATACGAGAGTGTGGCGGAAGTAATGGGTGAGAAGACACACGAGACGAGGCAAGAGCTAAGGGCCAGCGACCGCTGGGCTGTCAGCACTCGCCGGAGGATCCATGCTAATTGGGCAGAATGCGAATTTGTTATGTCATGCGCAACAGTTTTGTTTTGACTCATTCTCCTTCGTTTTAACTCCAATTTTGGATATGTCTGCAGGTACAGACTCCTATCGAGACGAGTTTTAGTCCTATGCTTTCCAAATTCATGTCCCTATGCACAAGCCAACAATATATGGGCCTGTGCCGCTGGCGAGGTAGAACCATCAACGCAGCGATCGTCGCTGGCCCCACAGCAATCTCTGCGCACAATTTTAGAGCGTCATTTCTCTTATTTAAACACTCGTTTTGGGCGTTAGACTCATACTTTTCATTACTTTTTCATTGGAGAAACCCTATAACTCTTTTACTACTTTCTTAGTTGTAATTTCGCCTTCGGGATGATGGATTGGGGGCGAGATTGACTGCTCAATCCAAGATTTATATCTTAGTAAGTATTTCCGTTTAGAATTCTTATTTTTGATTGTTTGAATGGATTGAGTAGTTAATTCTCTCTAGGGTTTGAAATTTCTATTAATTGTTTATAGAAAATTTCGATTAATTTATGCTTATTGATTGTTCTTACTTAATTGAAACGTCTGATCACCGTTTTGATTTATTAGATACTGGTTGAGATCGAGAGAAGATTCTAGGATCAATTCTAAGTTTAATCAACATTAATTTTGAATCGGAAACGTATAAATTAATTGTTTGTTTATTATTCTTGGACTTCTTGATTGTGCAACTTGAATACGAGAGTTATAGTTATTGTCTAAATATAAATATGATTGCTATTAATTAGACAACTCTTAAGAACCCTTGATGAATGAACAAATGCATAATTAATTGGAATATGATTGAATCAAGATCTTCTGAATCATAGGCCCCCTTTGTCCTGACTCCCACCATTTATTTATTTTTATCTGTTTGATCGTTTGCAAATATCTGGATTAGAGTGTTTAGGACTTTCAATTTATGTTTAGTAGCACTTTTAATAAGAATTGTCATGCTAAGATTTTCTTGAGATTCGACATGGGTCAACTTAGCCGTCTACAATTGATCTCGTACTCTTACGAGAACCTAGAGTGCACGTTTTAGGTTGAACAATTTTTGGCGTTGTTGCTGGAGAAAGCTTTTGGCGTTTTTGATTTGAAGTGTTTCTTGTGTTTAGTAATCATTCGTTATTTTTCTATTTAATCGTGTTAAGTGCTTTTAGTGTCATTCTATTCACTCGTTATTGTTTCTTTGTTTCATGTTTTTTTATTGTTATTCTTATAGTTGGTATTATGCTTTGTTTTCATTGTTTGTGTTTGTGCAGGTATTCAACTTCGGGAGTTATTCGATTTTTAAGCTCGCTCTTGTCGTCTTCTAGTTCTTCTTCATACAATGGGAACATTGCATGATTTAAGTGTTTCGGGGGGTTATTTGGTCTTTCTTGATATCGTGGTGTGTAGTTTACTTATTTCCGTTGCTTATTATTATGCCGTTTATTATTTCATGCTTAATTAGATGTTTGTTTTCGAGCTTATCTGATTACGAAAAATTTGAGGATGATTGTTATTAATATGTGTAAGTCATCACTTTTTATTTTATGTTTTGAAGTCATTTGCTTTTAGGTCCAAAAGGAGACTGATTTTCTTAGGAAACAATTATTGGTATCTTGAATAAGGTAAGTGTACGTGTTATTAATTTATGATTGAATGGGTAAATATTTTCAAATTTAATTAGGAAGAAAGTATTTATGCTCACATCAAGCATTCGCATCTCTGTTGCATTTACGCACAAAGCATATCATAAATTTGTTAAACTCATGATCATTTAAATCACTCGTTTTCTTATATTCCCATTTAGATGTACATAATTTAAATACATTCTGAAGTAGTATGATTTATTAAATTCTAGAGTAACAATAATTTGGAAAGCTGAAGATACAAAATTCTCTTTTTGTGAATATATATGATTTACAAAAATATAATAATAGATCTACTTTTGTTAGGGATGTCAATCGGGTCAATCCACTCGGTTTCAGGTCAGTCCATTCGATTTCGGACTATTTTTGATTCAGGTCAGTCAGACTTTTTTCTTAATATGAGCTAATAAAATATTTGTTGAAAAAAAATTTATAACAAAAAATATATCATTTGGCTCGTACAGGTTTCAAACTTCGCGTTATTAGCCGAACGCTCTAACCAACTAAGCTAATAGGCCATATTATTATTAAAATATAATATAGATGTTATATCATTTCTCTGAGACACTTTCCATGAATAATCATTCGATATTTATATATCAATTCGCAAATTATAATTAAATGATTAATAATGTCAATTTCCGACTTAAAAACTAATGACGCCACTATGCCTTGGCGCAAAGCAAGCCATTTGCAGCATAAAACTCAACTTAATTTTGTGAACAAAGTGTGCTTACACTAGAAATCCGTTAGGTACATTTTTGTCGTGTTTATACACGTGTTTTTCAAGTCTCGTTTTGTAGTATTTTAGTTAATTTTATTTAGTATTTCGTTCGTTATTACGTCGGGTGTCGAATTTGTGTGTAGGTTGCTTGGTGCGAAAAATGGCGCGAAATAGAATCGTGGAGATGAAGTTTGGCGCCATAAAGCGTAAAGGACGAGCCGAGACGAGCCGAAGATGTGAATAAATGAATCCGAGGAAACTGGACGGGAGCTTGCTAGGAGTTACAGGCAGAAGACCAGAGGAGAAAGAACGCGAGAGGATGGCCATATGCAAAATTGTTACGTCTAAACACTCTAATCAAGATAAAGCAGAAGAAATAACTGTTTGGTACGTTTTTGTCATGTTTTTACACGTGTTTTCGAGTCTTGTTTAATAGTATTTAAGTTAATTTTATTTAGTATTCCATTCGTTATTAGTCGGGTGTCAAATTTGTGTGTAGGTTGTTTGGTGCGAAAAATGGCGCGAAATGGAGTCGTGGAGATGAAGTTTGGCACGAGGAAGCGTAAAGGACGAGCCAACGATGCAAAGAAATGAAACCGATGAAATCGGACGGGAGCTTGCTAGGAGTTACGGGCAGAAGACCAGAGGAAAAAGAACGCGAGAGCATGGCCATATGCGAAATTGTTACTTCTTGCGCAACAATTTTCTTTTGGCCCGTTCTCCTTCGTTACAACTTTGAATTTTGATCCGTTTGCAACTACAGACTCCTATCGAAACGAGCTTCAAGAATGTAGTTTTTAAAAAAAAATTATCTTAGAGAAAGGAGGACCCCAGTTCCCGCTGGACCTGTGCAACGGCTGGAACAGAAGCTTGACCCCAGGGGCCGTTGGGCGCAATTTTTGGACGCGAATTAAGCTATTTGAAGCCCCTTTTTGGTCGTATTTTTAATCCCCAACTCATAATTTCTCTCTTAAAAACCTAGATACATTATTATTAGTTGATTTCTTTGTAAATTCGCCTTGGGACGATGGATTGAGAGGAGTTTTGACGCTCAATCCAAGATTTTATCTAGTAAGCATGTTTTAATTCTTATTATTTATTATTCTATAGATTGATTGTCTTACTCTACCTGGGGTTTTAGAATTTCTTGATTAATTATTGATTGTTCTTAATTCATGTTGTTGGGAAATATTTATAAAGGTTTTGATTCAGATTCCAAAAGCTCCCCTGAAAGATGTATTAAGTCCAAAATTGAAATCTGGTCCTTTGTCTTGTTTTAGAACTCAATTGTTAAGGAATTCAGTTTACAGGTACACGCAACTGAAGGACCATGATGCTGAAAGATATGGCTTGAAGTTTTGAAGTTGAAGTTATTTGAAGTATGAAGAAAATATTCTCTGAAGTTCTGCACTGAAGTAAATCTTGCTACTGAGTGATATGCTATTTCTATAGGCATTACCACTTCTGGAAAAGATCTCAGTAGGTGAAGTAAGATCTTGTTGCAGACAACAAAAATGGTAAAAAGGACGACAATGCCAATGGGAAGAAATTCAAATACTACAGACGAAGCTCTCTCTCACAACAAATATATTTATGAGAGTATCCAATAATTACCCCACTGCTTCAAACGTTTCACACACTGGTTACCAAGCATTCATACGCTCAAACGCTCTATCGCTCTCAAGCTTTCTTCTTTACACAAGCCTTCAGTTTAAGAACACTCAAGGTCACTGTTAATCCATAGTGTGTTCTTTAGTAGTGATATTCACTGTAACCGAAGAATAGATCTTGCTTAAGATATTAGTCCATCAGTCAAACACTAAGTGCAGACTGAAAGATTGTTATCTAAAGTTACAACTCTTTACTGAAGCTACCTCCCTTCAGATTTGAGAAGATAACTGAAAACACTTTAATCTGAAAGGTTTTTGACTGGGGTAACCCCTCCCCCCCCCCCCCCCCCATACACTCAGTACACTCATTTCTGGACCAACACATGCCCCATGATTTAACTTGCGCTTGATTTATTGAAGCGATTGGCCACCGTTTTAATTCACTATTTATTGGTTGAGATCGAGAGATGATTTCAATAGAGAACTTAGGGTTAAATCATCAATATTTCCAAATCGAAAATATAGGAATTAAATTCGTGGTTGTTATGATTTTCCTATTGTGTAATTCGAATACGTGAGTTAAAATTATCGTTTAGTTATCGATATGTGAGTTAGATAATTAATCAACTCTAGGAAATCATTTATTAATTATGAATCATTGTTCATAATTGAGAAATTCTTCTTAGGGTAATCTAATACGTGAGTCGTGATTACTGTCTAATTAAGAATACGTAAGTGATTAATTGGACTAACTATTAAGAAGCCCTTAATGAACGAACAATACCATGAGTTTAGGAACATGATTTAATTAATCTAGACCTTCTTAACTCTAAGCCCTTAAATCCGGAATCCCACCGTTTTATTTTTCTTATTTATTTATTTTATTTCGTTATTTCTTATGCTTTATCTTGATTAGAGTGTTTAGAGCATCTCCAATGGGGGGACTCTCAAAATTGGGGCTCGGTGGCATTTTCGTAATTAAATGGAACTTTTTTGTGTGGGTCCACAGTTTTTAGAGAGGTTGTGTTGGTTGGTAGCAGTGTGAGGCTCTCAACATGGGGCTCTCTCTTTGATTTGTATTTTTATGATTTATGTATATTTTATTCTAGATATTTGTTATGTATTAAATTTATTAATTTAAATTACAAATTTAAATTAATAAATATGTAATTAATATTTATTTTTAATTTTAATTTTGATATTTTTTTATTTAATTAGATTAAATTAAATAAAAAAATTTAATTTAAATACATTAATAAAAAAATGAAGATGTGTGAAAATGTGAGATTGAAATAGGGTATTTATAGATGATTTATGTATTAAAATAAAAATGAAAAAAAAGGAAAAATAAAAAAAATGGAGGGGCTCCAGAGTCCAACACCCCGCAGCAGCAAAAGATGGGCAGCCTCTCAACCCAAAGCCTCATCTCCAGAGGGCGTCCTCCACAGCGGGGGACTCTCTCATCGGCCTTCGGAGGCCCTGCCCTGCCCGAAGGCACCCCAGCCCCACCGTTGGGGATGCTCTTAGGATTTTCCTTTCATTGTTTTAATAACATATAGGATTAGAATCACCCTGCTAAGCTTTTCATCGAGATTCGACCGGGATTAACTTGTCACGTACAATTGACCTCGTACATTTGTGAGAACTTAGAGTATACAATTTAGGTCTAACAAATTTGGCGCCGTTGCGGGGAAAGCTTTAGGTGTTTTTGATTTTGAGTGTTATTTGTGTTCGTCATTTTCTGTTTTCGTGTTCAATGTTTTCAGTGTCATTTCAATCATTCGTTATTACTTAGGGGCATGACGTTGATCGAAGCCCCCAAGTCTAGCATGAATTGATCAATGTTGGTATTTCTGGTCACACAAAGGACATAGAGCATCTCTGGATCCTCGCACTTGACTGACAAATCCTTCTTGAGCACTGCGGAGACATTTTCTCCGACTAAAAATCTTGTGTCGTCAGGATACTATACCTTCTTGGTAAACAGCTCCTTTAGAAACGTTGGACATCTTGGCATAGTCGCAAGTGCAGTGACAAGTGGCATGTTAACTTCCACTTTCTAGTACACTATGAGCAGTTCCTTCATTTCTTCAGCTTCTTTCGTCTTGGCCAACCTTCGGAGGAAAGGTGGCTTGCAGTAGATGTTCTCCTCCAGAGCCTTCTTGGGCGATTTGGCTTTAGGTTTGGGCTCTGGCCTCTTTTCTGGTTCAGGCTTCTTAACTGGCTCCTCTGGCTCTGGTATCTCGACTTGCTCCTACTCAGCTTCTAGCTCCTCTGGTTCTACCATCTTCTTGGTAGGTTCGACCACTAGTTCAGGTAAGGCTTTACCGTTTCTGAGAATCACCGTGTTGACCTGTGGCTTAGGATTGACATGGACCTGGGAGGGTAATCCTCCTTGCTTGTTGTCCATCTTGACGATAGGCTGGGTCAAGTTGGAGATCTGGTTGGCTAGTGACTGTAGGGCTCCTCGACTTTCTGTCTTGAACTTCTCAAATTCATCGCTGAATTTGTGGTGCTCCTTGGTCAAGTTCTAAACAGTTTCAGATAGAGATGGGCCTCTTGGCTGAATTTGATGTTGAGCTTCGGGCGAAGCTTGGTAGTGATTACCTCCGTATCTTAAGTTCTCGTGGTTCATCCATCCTGGATTAAAAGATTGTGAGTGAGGGTCAAATCCCTGCCTTGGACATTGATTGTGGTTTCATCCATTGTTGGTATGCCCAAAAGCATTGACTTCTTCTTCACCTAGGGTGGGGCATTCATCGGTCAAGTGAGTGGTTGCATAGCATATCTGGCACACCTTGACATTCTTCTTGATGCTTGGCTTCATCATCTCCATCATCTGTTTCATGGTGGCACACAAGTCCGAGAGTTCCGTCTTGGACTGTGATGCGGCAACATCTCCCATGGTCCTAGTCAAGGAGTGTGCATCTTCTCGGGATTCTTTTGCCATGTCGTTCAACAGCCTGAAAGCTTCAGAAGGCTGCTTGTTCAAGATAGATCTAACTTCCACACGCGACATTCAAAAATTGTCGCTCGCCAGGTCTCATTCCATTGACGTAGTACTGGATCAAGTCCTGATCAGAGATGTTGTGTTGCGGGCACTTGGCCAACATGAGCTTGAATTTGTTCCAGTAGTCATAGAGTGACTCTATGGCTAACATCTGGATGATACTCATCCTTCTTCTTGCATTCTGGATCCTCGAGACATAATAGTATTTCTCTAGGAACTTCTGCTGCATCACTTGCCAAGTGTGACATTGCCTGCAGGTAAAGTGTAAAGCCATTCTCGAGCAGTATCTTGAAGTGAAAAAGGAAACGATACAAGACGTATGTACTCCCTTTTTGCTGGCTCGTTGGTCCTGATGGTTCCACAGGCCATCTCAAAGTCTTGAATATACATCTGCGGATCCTCTCCTGGCAAGTAACTGAACTTGGGCAAGATATGGATGAAAGAATGCCTCAGTTCCGATTTGTCAGCTATCGCGGGCAAGGTGATGCCCAAGGGTTACAGATTGTTGTTGTTGGGGAACATCATCTCCCTGAGTGTTTGCTCTGGGAGTGCATTCCCGTTGTCATCATTGTTGATTTTACGTTGTTCGTCCGCCATTCTTGCTGCTTGACGGACTTCTCGCTCAAGCCATGCCTGTCTCCTTAGTCTGCCTCTCCTTCTCCTGGCGTTTCTCTCGATCTCTGGATCAAACCAAACGTTTCCGAGTTGTCCTTCAGGATTGGGTCAAAGTATATACCGTGGACAAGACCCGAGTCAAGGTGTGTTTTTATAAACACACTTGTACTCATCTTAAATATTAAGTCCTCAGATACTTGCCTATTAATAAACATGTACATACAACTTACTATTATATTTTAGAACGTAATAGAATTTTATCGTACTCTCAAAGTTTATTAATAAATGATTGTAATACTCGTTAATTATTTGAATATATTCGTTTATAAATATCTACCCTTTTCAAATACATGTACACATGTGTTATAAATTCGAATAATATAAAATAAAAATTATAAATAATAATATTACTAAAAAAATCAATTTTCATTCAATTTATCTGATTCCTTTTAATTTTATGTATGCTAATCATCTCAAAGCCGACAAAAAATAGTATTGCTACTCGTTCTTATCCCTTAATTACTCATGCATGCACAAGTTCATATAAAAATAAACTCAAATGATACAAACTCATTTATATATATGCAATATATACATCCATAATTTGATTAAAAATTATTTATATATAAATGTGTTTGTTTCAAAACAAATTTCAAAATATTTTTCTAAAAATTTATCATGCATATGTTATCCCCACGCTCATATTTATTTTAAAAAAAATTATTACTTGAGTATGTACAATCCAATTTATGGATTGACGTGGTCAGATCTATTTAATATTATGATATTATCTCTATATTTATCAAAAAATGTAGATGTCAACATTTTAATATGCGTGTAAAATTTATTTAAACTATTTACATGTAACTTTAATGTATATGTTTATGTTCATGTAACATTAATTTAAAAGCTATCCAAATATTGTGTGTTGTTGAGTGTAAGTGTGTATTTGAAATATAATTTAGTTATATGAGTATACAAATAATAACATTAATTTAAAAAATATCAAAAATTTGTGGGCTATCGAGTGTAAGTGATGCATTTGAAATATAATATAATTATATGAGTATACAAATAATGAAGCTTGGTTTCATCTTAGGTGTGAGTTTGCGGACAAAAATCATTTATTTGATTGGATCTTTAATTTGGTATCGAAATATACATTTCATTAAATATACTTTTATTTATATTCCTTAAAACAATACTTAAATATGAAATAATATATAATTAAATATAAAGATTATATTTTATATTTTATTATTTAAATGAAAAATATGTTCTATTATCTATAATTCAAAAATATAAATCATTCCACTAATAAGATGATTAAAATATATTATAATTTTCATATGTAATATATATTTTTATATATTATATGTAAATTATTATTAAATTAATTATCAAAATATATGTACCAAATAGATATATCATTATATATATTTATATTTATATTTATGGAAATAATATTTTAATATAGAATAATATAATTTAAATAAATAATATACATAGAAATGAGAATATAACACACATATATATGTGGAGAAAAATATATATATTAAATTTATTTTTTAATTCAAAATTTTCAAAATATAGACAAATAGAAATATTTGAATTTAATATTGTCACGTAAAATTCAAATTTTAGTCGTATTAATAATATATAAATATTCATAGATTGTGATAAATTATAGACAAATTTTGATTGGAAATTTCAATTAAAAAACAATTTATTTAATAAATTTCATAACTGACTACATTGAAAATATCAATAAAATCAAATTATATATTTAAAAATTTAATTATTAAGCAATTTAAAATTAATCAAATAATTTTTTAATAAAAAATAATTATTATTTTTCTAAAAAATATTTAATTTGACAAATTTAATCCTGATATAAAATATATATATTCTTAGTATTTATATAAGTTGAATAATTATCGAAGTTTTATCTACAATAAATGTGAAATAAATTTTTAATAAATATTAGAATGAATGAATGAGAAGAATTTCAAATGACTAAGGGAAAAAATATATTTAAATGTGCAACAATCTCTAAAAAGGAAAATAAAGATTAGTGGCACCCAAACCTGATTTATATTATTGCTTTATGGGTATTTGGAATTAATGGGCCTGCAAAGCCTGATTTAATATTATAGCTTTCTGGGTATTTAGATTGTGTCATCTGATTCTAGGGAACGAAATTTCTACCGATCGCCAGACGCCAGACTCCTCCCACACGTTCTCCAGACTATCCCATATTTGAAATTGCAATATTGTATTGAGAGAATTGCTGTTCTGCAACGGTGGTAACAATTTTTCTCTCCAATTCTATATATGTCATTTCTAATATTCAGTTTTGATTAGGTGTTGTTAGCAATGGATTGTGGTGAATGGTGTGTTTTAGAAAAATGAATTCCATCTACATAACTATGCCCGTTAGAACCACCCTTCTTACTCGCAAGAGAAACAAATTTGAGTCCACTTCCGCTGACCTAATTACTATGAACTACTCTACTAATTAATATGAATTGTTTGTTTGGCTGCTCCGCAATCGAAATCCCCATAAAATCACAAGTCAATTTTGAGTTTCGGGATTGTTAGATTTGTTAGAAAATTTTGAATGGTGGTTTCTCCCTTATCATGTGAATATTTGAGTTCGCTTTCTATGAATATTTGAGTTCGCTTCCACTGACTTTGAAATAGTTATCCCTCCGTTCCACTAATCTTGACACTTTTTTTAAGGGACGGTTATTAAAAATAGTGTATGAAGTAGTGTAAAGAGATAATTTTTACTATTATTTTTGGAGTGTGTCAAGTTTAATTGGACGTTCTAATAAGAAAAGTGTCATGTTTAGCGGGAACGAGGGAGTATGAAGTACTAATTAGTATAAATTATTTCTTTGGTTGCTCCACAGTCGAAATCCCCACAAAATCACAAGTAAATTTGCACCACTCTTCTAATTACTATGATATATTTCAGTGGTTTGATAGACTGGTTAGAAAATATTGAATGCTGTGTAATTTTCTGATTATTTAATGGATAACATTGAAACTTATACATGAGTTAAAGTTTGTGAGGTTTAAGATATTATATTCATAGTTGTAAAAAACGCGCGTGAGGGCGCGCTTCGAACCGCCTTGGCAAAAAATAGCCTCAAGGCTTATGTCTTGACAGAGCTAAACGAGGCTTACGCCTTTTTGGGTCGAGGCGTACGCCTCAAGATGGTCGAGGCTTAAGCCTCAAAAATGTATTCTGATTTGGACTATTAAGTCAATTTTTTGGACTTTTCTTTCAATGAAATTAATGAAAAATTAGAAAGCCCATAATCAATTAATTATTGATCCATAAGGCCCAACCCTAATAAAATTAAAAAACATAAAATATTAACTTAATAATATAACAAATCAAAGAAATTAGAGCTGCACTTCTTCTCCCACCCAGCCACTGCACTTCTCCCACCCAGCCACAGCACTTCTGATTTGCATGGATTTGATATTAATATGTTTATAATTTAATATTTGTTTATCATTATATAATTTATTTTATTTTATTGTATTTCTATGTTTTTTCCTCATCAAATTTGAGGTTTACTCCTCGCCTCGCCGTGACAAAACGCCTCGCCTACGCATTCGTTTTTTACAACCTTGATTATATTCCTTGCCAATTTTAAGCTTCAAAATCAAAAAAATTTCAAAAGTAATTTCCCAAAATTCGGAAGTAAGTGATAATGAATATTCGATCTTTGATTTTTTTGTAATTGACTCAAAAATTGATGGTTTTGTATTCTTTTGGAAGTTGTTGTAGGACTAGTAAGTTTCATTTGACATAATGTGCTCACGTCTATCATTAATGGAACAAATTATTTCTAACAATTCTTTTGTAAACAGTGTTGTTTTCTCGTGGTAAACAAAGGTGATAGGTGGCTGACAATTCTCTAACATATCCCAAGATGAAAAAGTCGAAGGTCAATGATGTTGAGCACCCTGAAATCATAATTCCACATACCGCACTCATAGCAATTCACGATGATCTCAACTGCCCCAAAATCAACATCGGAAAGCAAGATAGAGATTATGTTGCAAGAACTACTTCAGAGAATAAAGGAGGAGGATCCATAGGTGCACATGAGAGATACCAAGATATAATGGATGCCTTGTTGATGCCCGTGAGTAGTTATAACTTGTTATACGGACCACATAATGCTTCGACATCAAAAATTGTTCCGAAATCAAAGAGTCCTTACAAAAAGATAGTAGTAATTCCAAGTAGAAAAGAAGCAGAATATGAATCTTTCCCAAAAAACGTGAGGGCTCTAACAGCGACCGGTATGCTTGATGGGGCAACAGTGCAGTATGTTTCTGCATCGAGTGGAGTAATTGTTTTACTCACCTGCTTTTGTTCACATATATATATATATTATATTTCTTTTGTTGTACATTGCTTGTTTTTTATATTTCTATTGACATTTGGTGTTCTTGTGCACACATTAGATAGAGCTTAGTGGAATTATCAAAGGCACTTATTACGTTTGCGGGTGCAAGTCTTGCAATTATACCAAGGTAAGTCAGGCAGTGAAAAATAAGTGTCTCAGTGTCCATAATTTGTAGAATTGATTATTTATTACACTTCTCATCTTATCTTATGAATATTATCTCTTGTGAAAATATAAATCGTTATGACTTATGATTATTATGATTATATATAAGGTTTTATTGGATGGTTTTCTAGGCATTATGTGCTGATGACTTTGAATGTCACGCTGGTCGCAAAACATCTCATTCAAACAACCACATATGCTTGGAGAATGGCAAGTCCCTCCACTACGTTGTTCAGGAGTTAAAGCACACCTCACGAATTAATTTGTGTGATACCATCGAGACTGTGATCGGCCGTTATTTGAATCGAGAAGCTTTCAATTCTTGGAAAGGTATGATCATGGCGTACACTTTGCTGTTTGCATGTTTAAAATTCCTTGATTTGCTTCCTTTTTTCATTTTATCAGAATCATTTGAAAGATACGTCCAAACGGGATCTGGCAATGTAGCAGATTAGGTAGCTTTAGATGAAGATGAAAGTGGCCACATTTTGGGTACATGCTGATGATGGGGATGTGTAAGCTGTTGCTGGTGATAATGGCGAAGCCTTATGCCACTGATAGTATGTCGTTAGAAAGTTACATAGTGCAGCATTCAAATGTGTATATTGATCATATTTAATCTTGGAAACAGTTACTCGTCTTTCCCAATTCAAAAGCCCCAATTTATATTATGATGAGTGTATTATAATAATAAAGTGAAGTTTTTAAGGTGGGACGGAAGTAGTATTATTTTATTTTTATGGTAGTAATAAATCAGGTATATTTATACGATTTTTTGTTAGGAGGATGATGATTTTTTTTTTCATTTGTACAGACACTACTAAAGAGTTTGAGAGAATTGAGAGAGTTTTTGTTTATACAAGTGGAATGCTTTCAATTGAATTGTCAAGGGCTATAACACATGATATTGAACGAGTTCTCATATATTGTGAAATTGTTGTATGACGTATTTTTGTCATTATTATTCTTACTGTTTACTATATTCATTTTACTCTTGGTGAAGATACATTTTTGTGTTTGATATCAAATTGAATAATACTAGCTTTATGACGCTAAAAAGGACACATTTATGTTTGATATCAAATTGAATAATTTTCAATTTATCCTGCTAAAAATAATAATGTTTTTTCAGAAAGGCACCTTGGCGTAGTGAGGTCATATTTTCTTATTGAATCATCTAATTAAAAGTGATTGTATTTCCAAAAAACTAGTCTCATTTAAGGTAGACAATTTCAAAAAAAGTTTAAGTGTAAAGACTAAAATATCAATTTTAATAAATAAAAAATAAAAAATAATCACTTAAAAATAAATGATAAAAAATATCTATTTTACTGGGTAATATAAATTCAAAATAACTTGGATAAGACAAGCACATGCTCAAATTTATGGTGTTATCGTATAAAATGAAATGAATATTTTTTATCTTTTATGTTTAAATAAATACTTTTTTTATCTTTATTCTTAAAATACTTTAATGAAATTAATAATAAATTATAAAAGATTTAAATAAAATAAAAAGAAAGGAATCAGCGTGGGACCGGTAAATGTTAAGTAGGTCAGGGAATTGGAAGCGGAGCAATAAATAGGTGCGTAGAGCGCAGAAGTAAGGTTAGGGCCTAACGAAGATACGAAGCCGGAGAAGAGGGCTGGAGTGGAACCTATAATCTTATCTTTACTTACAAATTCACTGCACAGCACCAATGTAGAAACATCATTCCTTTTCTACTCCTCTAATTATACTTTCATTTCCCCTTCTAATCCTTCTATTTCCACTCCGATTCACCAATTTCAAATCCACGACTCCTCTGTTTTTACCAGCAAAACCCTAGTTATTCCTCCACTTCATTAATTAATCACATCTTTGAACGTTTCTGTTTTTTGTTTGAATTAAATTGTATTAATGTGATTAGTGTAATCTATTTTTGGCTAATTATGTTTTTGTGTTTTGGATTTTGCAGAGTATGGATCGGTACCAGAAAGTGGAGAAGCCGAAGGTGGAGACGCCGATTGATGAGAATGAGATTCGAATTACGAGCCAAGGTAGGATGCGAAGCTACATCACTTACGCCATGACTCTGCTTCAGGTATTTCTCTACATTTGTTTCTGTACATCAATGCTAATTGTGTTTTTAATGATTTCTGTAATTAACTTGACGTATTAAATATGCAGTTTTGTCCTTTGTATTATATTTCTGATAGTGGCGATTGGCATTTTTACGTTGATTGCATTTATTTCACTGTCTATAATGCGGATTCAATGTGAATGATGTATTATTACTGATATTCATTGATACTTTTTAGTATTTATGAGTTCGTATCATTATGGGGTACCATGACGTGCGAGCAAATTTATAGCAGTCAAAGCTCTAATTAGCATTTGAGAGTTTTGAATCTTTTGAGGATGTTTAATAGTGGAGATTATTATAATTATTTTTATGGTAGTAATAGTTCAAGTTCATTATATATTTATACCATGATATTGAATTTGTTTTCTCGTACGAAACATTAATCAAATTTTGTAGTGATTGTGGACAATTGTTCTACATTGCACACTTTTTGAACGAGCTCTCACGTCATACGAAATGGTTCTACGATGCTTTTTTGTCATTATTATAATTATAATTATAATTTTTTTTTACATGGACCATTTTACTATTGCATTCAGATTTTAGACTAGTAGGAGATGAATCTATTCTGCTGGTTTCTGCTTTTGTAGCTTGTCGTGTAGTTTTAGTAGATTATTATGTGGTTCTGCACTCTATGATCTATCTCATCTGTATGTTGCATGTTCTTGCATGTATAAGCAATGATTGGGACACTTGATTATTTTAGTGATACGTGTCACAGAATCTGATTATTGGGTACTTATAGGAGAAAGGTTCGGACGACATAGTATTTAAAGCAATGGGCAGAGCCATTAACAAAACTGTGACAATCGTGGAGTTAATCAAGGTTTTTATTTAGTGATTGATTTCTCGCTTGTTTAGAATTTTATCGATTTATGTTGGTTCTCACAACATAAAACATTTTTCTTTGGGTTTAGAGGAGAATTGTTGGCCTTCACCAGATTACTGCAATTCAATCGACTGACATAACTGACACATGGGAACCCCTGGAAGAAGGGCTTCAAATGTAAGGGGTAAAAACACAATCCGAAAAGGAACATCTTTAAAGTTGTGAATATAGACATATATGTGTAAAATATATTGAAGAACTACCTGGTTCCTTACATTAATCTTCTTTGTATCAGTCTGGAGACCACAAGGAAAGTTTCAATGGTTACAATTACTCTCTCTAAAAAGGAGTTGGATGTGACAAACATTGGGTGAGTTTCCACACTTTCTGAATTTTGTTGCATTTCTGCAGTCTTTAATGTGTGGTGTGCCTGAACTAGATGATGTATGATGTGCTATGTTTGTTATTGTCTTGCATAATGTAGAAGCATGCTTTCGCAGTTGGCTTTTATAATACTGTTTACGTTTTAGATAATGGCCAATATTCATTAGGTTATTTGATTCAAATTTTCTTTTGTTAAAATAGGATGTGAATACAATTTTACAAAGACTTTATTTATTTTAATTTTATGACTAGTATTTTTTAGATGTTATTTCATTTGCGGAGTGTGGTAAACATAATTTATCTTCTTTTATATTTGAATAGGTGGATAATGTGATATACTGAGAGGTAGGAAGGAGCAATTATAGAGATTCTTGTTTAAAATAAACTACAAGTTTGTATTTGTGAAAATTGTATCAGGTCTTGTGCTGTACACTGTTGGTTTTTCCAGAGATATTATCTTCCTCCAAGCAACAATATTGAGTAGCCATTATTTATAGGTACCAAGAGCCAATACCAGAAGATCAGGTCAAGGTGTTGACAGATCTTGACTATGATGGAGGTGGTGTCACAATTTTGAAGTTCCTGTAATTCAAATTAAGATTTATGTTTTGACATCTTTATTTATTTAGAGGGATCACCTCCTACCCGTGGAAGAGGCCGTGGTGGCAGAGGGAGGGGTAGACCTAGATTCCAATCTGGTATATGCATTTTAATTGATTCACGTTATCTGAGCTCCAGGATTCTGGAAATTTACTGACTTCTGTCAATTATAATGTATTTATCATCAGAGCTTTTGTTTGTGTAGGCAATGGTTTTGCTTATGCCGAGCATGATGATGGAAGCTATGAAAGGAACCGTGGGTATGCCAGAGGTAGAGGACGAGGTAGAGGCCGCAGTTTCCGAGGCCGTGGAAGGGGAGGCTACAATGGTCCTCAGATGGATGTCCAGCATGATGCCGGAGGGTACAATCAAGAAGTACCACGAGGTACAGTTATGGTTCATTCAGTACTTTTAAGTTCTTAAGTAGAGGTAAATACATCTCTTACTCTGAATTATATTGGTATTTGTTTCATGTATAAATCGTCTACTCTGGGTGTCCTTGACTGTAGAAAAGAATACCTTGCTTTCATGCCAGAAATAAGGATGAAGGATTTCGAGACATTAAATTATTCCTAATCAATATAATAAGAGTCCGACTCACTATGCCCGCGTCTTTTATTGCGCTCTTGCACCTATGAATCATGACATCAAGCTTTGCATAGTTGCGGTGTGAGAGATACTACTACCTTGGAATTAATATCTGAGACAATTTTTTTGGTGGTGCAGGCCGTGGACGCGGGAGGGGATTTCGTGGAAGGGGTCGTGGCTTCAGAGCTAACGGGCCGGTCCAAGCAGCTGCTTGAGTTGCTCAGGTGTTGAAACTTGGGGTTTATTAAACGAGGACAATTATGTTTGTTCTATAAGCTTGCTATATTTATGCGCCCCAGTTCTATGTTTTCTTTATAAATTTTTTTTCACCAATTCTAGCTACGACTTTAGGGTGTCATATCTGTAATTCACTGTAGACTAACATGGGCCGCTTTATCGTGCCAAGCCTTTTTGTTCTTCACAAGTGTGTGTCAAGTATTTCATTTGGACATCTATAGTTGTTTTCAGTGTAATTGTGATTGGTGAAGACTACATTCTTTTCTAGTTTTTCTAAAGGTACATAACTTTTCAACTTGGCTGCCGGGAATGGCTTGTAATGTTAAGTTATACTCCATCCGTCCAGTCAAAAGTGATCACGTTTTCTTATTAGGTTGTCTTATTAAAAGTAAACACTTTTTCCAAAAAGAAAAAAACACAAGACTCTACTTTCTTAGTTTTTGTGTCGTATCCATTGTGATCACATTTAACAGAACAAATGATATACAAATGACTTTTATAAGTCGGTCGCTTTTGTCGTGATGATATTTTGGCATTTTATGACATGACTCGGATTTAATTTGATGAATCTTTAGAATACATCGAAAGGAAGTGTACTGTGATGCCAACTTTAGAGGTCATATAAGCCAAAAAAACTCAAACTATTGATACAATTGATCCCAAATTTGTAATATATGTATCATAAAATTGAAGAAGGTTGTATAAATATGCGATCATTACGATTCTTTCCTTATTATACCCCATTATTTTTTCTCTGTTACAATGTATTTATAAACTATATGGCTGCCTTACCAAATACACCAAATCCAATTTGTGCATTCTACCAATTTCATGTTTTTCTGTTCATGGTCCTCTTCATATACTTTTGGTGAAACCATATCCTTCACTAATCAATGCTCATGCGAATACCATCACAATTGACAAATAACTACAAGTAAGCAATGCGATGAGAATGTACAACAAACAAGTTACAAGACATTACCAGAAATGCATTTCTTACATTTTTTGAAACTCAATATTCCATTCCTCATCCTCTCAGTGTTCTCTGCTCCATTTGTATCTGAAGGCAAGACATCTCTACTGCAAAACATTACCACTCGTGCAGTCGTAGTGTTCGGAGATTCTATAGTCGATACCGGCAACAACAATTACCTTAACACTATTGCCACATGCAACTTCCCCCCTTATGGCCAAGATTTCCTTGCAAGAAAGCCTACTGGAAGATTTTCCAATGGAAAAGTTCCTTCTGACCTCTTTGGTATTGAACCAAATCACTATTTTCTTCTCTCTCTTTTATTTTTTTCCATTTTCATTTATTTATGAATGTTTTAAGTTGTATGCAGCTGAAGAGTTAGGCATTAAATCTCTGCTGCCACCATATCTGGATCCTTCCTTGCAACCTCAGGATCTTCTAACTGGAGTCAACTTTGGTTCTGGAGTTTCAGGCTATGATCCTTTTACATCCCAACTTGGGGTACTTTTCTTTTACCTCTTTTTGTAGTGAATCATATTCTATCAAGATTTTTGGATGGGGTTGAATCTTTTTAACAATGTGAATGCAGTCAGTTCTGTCATTATTGGATCAACTACATCTGTTCAAAGACTACAAAGCAAAGCTCAAGGGCATTGCTGGAGAGGAAGCTTCAATCACAATCTTGAAAGAAAGCTTGTTTGCAGTTGTTACCGGCAGCAACGACCTTACAAATACGTATTATGGTACTAGCTTAAGACGGTTCGAGTACGATCTCCCCTCGTATATCGATCTACTATTAAGCTTCACCTCCAGATTTGTGCAGGTATATAAATTTCTTGCATTTACTTTCCTTTTATGTCGGAGGCTATATATCTTCGTTCTTTTTTAAATTGCATTATGATAAATTTGAAGGAGTTATATCGACAAGGGGCACGTAGAATCGGGGTGTTCGGGTTGCCACCGTTGGGATGTCTTCCATCACAGAGAACATTGAGGGGTGGATATGGAAGAAAATGTGTTGAAGAATTTAATGCAGCTGCAAAACTATTCAACAAGAAACTTTCAACTAAACTTGTGTCAATGAACAAGCGATTTCCTGATGCAATCTTAGTCTATGGTGACGTTTACAGTCTCCCTCTTGATATCATTCTGCATCCCCACAGATATGGTACCATGCTAAACTCCCAATCACAAATTTAATGCTGGTTTTTTGTCTAGCTTAATTTGATATATATACATATATATGTGTGTGTGTGTGTGCAGGATTCAAGAATGGGAATGAAGGATGCTGTGGAACAGGGATGATAGAAGTAGCATTTCTTTGCAAAAAAGCATGCTTTAATGCATCTGAATACGTGTTTTGGGACAGTTTTCATCCCACAGAGAGAACATATAGGCTTCTCGTACACAAGTTTATCAAGAAATACATCAACACACTTGCTCGTGGGAAATCATTTTAACAATTTCATCTTCTTCATGCTCTTTAATTAATAGTATTATATTCTATCCAGTTCTTTAGTGTTTTATATCCCGACTTTTGGATAATTTATCAAATAATAATCCCCAGGGCAAAAGGGAAAACGACAATGGTTTATATATTTAAAGTGAATTTGTTTTTTCACGAGTTAATATCATTTTTTGGGTGAAAGAATGTGTTTGGCTTAGGTGTGCCATGCATTCAATTAGTCAGTCGAAACTATAGATTTAATTATCTTTTGTGTAAAAGTTATAGAATATCTCGGGACCTTTCGTTTTCTCGTTAGACAGATGATTGTCCCATTTCTGATAAAGACATGATACGATCAACCTTAGAGTTGCCTTTCTCTCACTCTCTCTTTCTATGTAAGCCATGTATCGGAAAAGAATTTAAAAGTAAAAAAGGGCTTTCCATTATTTTCACATTTTTTTGATATTGCAATTATTAAACTATTAAATAATTTTTCATTTTTTAAAGTAGAAAAATGACTATTTTGAGTATGTTCATGTTACTCTCATACGTTCATGATATTGTTTTCATTTTCACATGGTTTTTAAAAGCTCAAATAAATGAACTTCAATGGAATGAGCTTGCTCGTTTCATATCACGTTTAACAGCGTCTTGACTTCAAATTTTAGTATAGATCTTTGTCCAATTCCTTTTTTGCTATTGCCAGAGAAGACATCTATGTTATACCAACAAATTCCTCTTCCCCTCGCTCTCTTTCCCTAATATGAACCCTTGAGTCATCCAAGCCTTTCTGGCGGCCACCGATTATGTTTCCACTTCCAATAAAGGTTCTTTGTAATGCATTTAGAGTAAAGGTTCCGTATTAGCGAGATCATCACAAGTATTGTGAATATTTTTGTAAGTATGTTGAAAATTTTCTCTTAATTGTTAGAATTAGAGGAAATTGAAAGGTTTCAAATAAATGGTGAATTAAATTAAGAAAATCAGTTCCAAGGGCTTAATTAGTTCAAAATACTTAAGTAGTTCCAAGTGCTTAATTAGATCCAACTGCCTAATTATTTCAAAGTCGTTTATTAGTTTCAAGTGCTTAATTAGTTTCAACCACTACAAAAAAACATTAAATTAGCAACGGAATGGACGACGGACTGGCGACGGAATACAACAAATTTGGCTAACGACGGACTGGCGACGGACTAGTGACTGTTTTTTTGGCGCGTAAGTACGCGCCAATATTAACGACGGACTGGACGACGGACCAGTCCGTCGTCCGAGGATTCCGTCATTAGTCCGTCGTGATTTTTTTATTTTTTTTAAATTAATTTTATTCAGGACGACGGACTGGTCCGTCGCCCAGTCCGTCGTCCCGCCCTATTTATCGGGCAGTAAGTCCATTTCGCGAAACAGAATAGCATATCACCTATTTTACTCTTCCACTGGCGATTTGAACCTTCCACCGGCGATTCCAACCTTCCACCGGCCAAAGCAACCCCAGGTATGTGTATTAGTTCGATTTCCCTTCCCCCTTCTCTTAATCTCGACATTTTTGTAATTAATTGTCTCCGTTTTTGTCCGTGGAGAAGCACCCCCTTTTCCTTCGCTTCTGCCGCCGCCGCTGTCGCCGCCGGCCAGCACCTCCACAGGTATGCTATTTCCAATTTTTTTAATTTTGTTAATTATTTGTTAATTTTGATTAATTATTTTGTAATTGTTGTTTAAATAAGTTAAATATTAAATTAGTGTTAATTGTGGTTAATTGTTAAATTAGTGTTAATTGTTAATTGTTTGATAATTGTAGTTTGAGTGTTTAATTAAATTAGTGTTAATTATTTGTTAATTAGTATAGGTTTAATTAAATAGTTTCATTATTTAATTAGTTTAATTAATTTTTTAAGTAGTTTTTAATTTAATTAGTTTAGTTATTTAAATTAGTATTAATTGATTGTTAATTATATGAATTTACTTAAGTAGTCAAATTGTTGAAATATGTTAATTGTTTAATTTGTTTATATTGTTAAGTAATACTATAGGTTATTGTTTATATTGTGTTAATTGTTTAATTAGTTTAATTGTTCAATTAGTTAATTAGATTAATTATTTAGGTTATGGTTTAATTAGATTAATTAATTAATTATGGTTTAGTGTTTAATTAATTAGATTAATTTATTAGGTCATGGTTTAATTAGGTAATTTAATTGTTAATTATGTAATTAGTTTATATTGTTAATTAATATTATATAGCTATCTAGGTTTAATTACTTTATTTACTTTAATTTAATTGTTAATTAGTTAATGTCATTTATAGTTAATTTGATAATTATGTGTAATTAAGAATGTGATTGAATTAACTAGGGTTATAAGTTTGAATAATTGATTATGTTTAATTGGCTTTCTTGAATTAATTAGCGTTAGTTTGAATAATTGGTTAGTGTTATAATTGTTTAAATAAGTTAATTTTATAGTTAATTATTTAATTAGTTGAGAATGTTAATTAATATAGGTTTAATTAATTAATTTAATTGTTTAATAAGTTATTAATTTAGTTAGTTTAATTATTTAATTAGTTTAGATTGTTAATTAGTATATATAAGATAGTTCCCAACTAGTATATATAAGATAGTTATTTTAATTATTTAATTAGTATATATAAGATAGTTTAGATTGCTAATTAGTTTAATTTGTGTTAATTATAGTTTAATGTTAATTATAGTTTAATGGTAATTATAGTTTAGATTGTTTATTAGTTTAATTTAATTGTTAATTAGTTTATGTTAATTAGAATTTAATTACTTTGATTAAATTTGTTTAGGACCCGCCTTTAACCTTTTGCTGCCTTCCAGACGGTTCCCTTCGGCGTCGCCTCCTTCGGTGAAAGGTAATTGTTTAATTTAATTAGTTAATTAGATTAACTTAATATGTTTACTTAATTGTTCAATTACTCTAACCAAATTGAATATTGAAATAATTTAGTGTTCAAATTGTTAATTAGTATTAGTTAATTTGTTAATTGAGCGTTAGTTTAATTATATGTTTAAATTGTTTAATTAGGGTTTCTTCAATTACGCCTGTCGCCTCCCAACTCCTCTCTCAGGCTTTCCGAGCCGCCTTCTGCCGCTCCGACGCTCTCTACTTCGGTGAAAGGTAATTAAATTATAATAATGTACTTATTTAATTACTTAGGTTAATTAAATGTAAATAATTAGGTAATTAAATATATTTGGTTAGACGTAATAAATTGTTTAGGTCAAGTTTGTTTAAGATTATTAATTATCTTAATTTAGATTAATGTTGTATTTATATATATATATATATATTATGACATTGGGATAGACATAATTAATTTCTTAAGGATCTTCTCCCTTTGGGATAGATTTTGATTATGTCTTAAGGATCTTCTCCCAATATGTGTAATATTATGTTGTGGTGGTTTGATGAGATGCATGTGTTGTGATATTTTAATTATTATGTACGAATGTTTTGATCATGAAATGTATGTTGGGATATTTTCATGATTGTGTCAGCTGGCTGTTTTGATTAGATTTAGTGATATGGGATATATATTAATTTGGATGCAATCAACTGCAAATCTCCAAAAATGACCAAATTAAATGACCGAAAATAACCAAATGCAAATGAACTTATAATATTCGCCGACAAACCATATTTCTCAACCTGGGACCATAATTTTCATAATTCCCGTCCTCTATTGTCGTCCACTATTCTACTCCAAATCAACTTATAATTGTCTTCCTCTATTTAACTTCAAATAATTCAACTCTCATTTAACACTTTCCTAAGTGAGTCTATGTTTACACATGTGCAATCTTCATTTAAATTAATGTCTAATTTAATCGACCACTAATATATTATTGCCCTCTCCGTAACTAATGAATCTTTATTTTACTATGTAAATACTTATTAATATTAATCAGGGTTATAAAAATGAGTCGAGATTGGATGTATCTGCGTTTACTTCCGAACGGGGGATTTAATCCACACTTCCTTGCTGGGCTTGACGAGTTCTTAAGATTTGCAAGTAGTCAGCCTCAGTTAATGGATGGAGAAAAAATCAAGTGTCCGTGTGTGAAGTGTAAGAATATATACTTTAGAAGTACAGATGTTGTACAGCTTCATCTCGCTAAAAAGGGTTTCACACGGGGTTACGAGATCTGGAGGTTTCATGGTGAAAATAAAATACCTTCATATGCTCAAGAAAGACGTGTCGACGTAGATATAGAACCCGAAGAAGAATACGGGACATACCACGCGATGGTTCATGATCTCAGGGGTCCCTCTTTTGACAACCCAGACACAGAGGAAGATCCAAACGCTACAGCAAAGTTGTTGTACGAGTTGCTGGACGCTGCTGATCAAGAGTTATACCCTGGGTGTAAGAACCACACTCAGTTGTCTTTTGTGGGTCGTCTTATGACTTTGAAGGCCCGTTCTGAGATGCCACAAAAATATTTCAACGAGTTGTGTGTGTTATTGAATGAGGCATTCCCAGATCACCACAAAGTTCCCATGAATTACTACAGCACACAGAAATTGCTACGGGCAATGAGTTTACCGGTAGAAAAGATAGATTCGTGTAGGAATCATTGCATGATCTATTGGGAGGGGGATTCCCATCTTGTGAATTACAAATTTTGCAATGAAAGCCGATACAAAGATAGGAGTCGGGGACGTAAATAAGTATCCTTTAAGAAGATGTACTACTTCCCTTTAACACCTCGTTTACAAAGGTTGTATGCATCTAAAGCTACAGCCGGCGACATGATCTGGCATTCAACCTCAGATGATGATGGTGTTATGCGTCATCTTGCAGAAAACTTAACACATTCGAATTTTACCTTATTAATTAAAAATGCAACTTCTTATATGTTCAATATAAAAATTCTGCGTATACGTCATTTGCCTATCATGAATGTTATTTATTTATTTATTTTCAACATAATAGATGTCTAGTTGGCGCGGTTCTCCACGAGATGATGTGGGGACTCCTCGTGGTAGGGGTTCACGACGATCACATTTGTCCGTTGGTAGGGGTAGTTCCCCGGGCTCATCGTCTGGATATGAGTTCGGGACTGGTCTGAGCCACCATATTGGTGGCATACACATCGGCGGTCCGTCATCTGGCTCTGATACTGATGGTCAGAGAGAGCGTAGACCCACAAGTGACTTTGTTCTATCTGTGAGTGAGCTGGGGTACGTAAATGCAATCACATCTTCAATTTTGACAATTATTTAATTAGTTATTCAAAAATCTAACATAAATCAATCTAAAATTACTTATGTAGGGGATTTTACCCGCATGCCAACCCGGCAGATTACATTTGGGAACTATTTAAGATAGTTCCCAACCCGACTGGATACAGTTGGAAGCTCACGCCTGAGGACGTGAGACAACGATATTGGGAGGAGTTTAAGGTTCAAAAATTTACTAAAACTTTCAAATTCATTCTTAATTATAACTTATAACTACAATTTATAACATACATTTTCAATGCTAGAAAAAATTTACTTGGGAACCGGCACTCGATGCCAAGATTCGGGAGCTATGGTATGATAAGATCCGCGAGAGATATAAGGATTATATCTGCGGGATAAAGAGGAGGAGGAATGATCCGCCACCCAGAGGTGGGAAGCCTGGGTGGTGGACTGATGATGTGTGGATGGGTTGGCTCGCTTACTGGTCCCGGAATGATGTTGTGGCCAAATCCCAGGCAGCGAGGCGCAACCGGATGTCCGAGCCTCAGGGACCGGGTACTGGTCCTATCAAGCATAGGGGAGGGTCCAAGTCGGTCATGCAACGAGCTAAGGAAAAGGTAATAATATACTTTAAATAATAATTATAATTATGTGGTACAATTTTAATTCATATACACATGTTTCAATAACACAAGTCCATTGGGATTTGATGCATAGGGTCGTGAGAGGGGAGTAGCTCCGATTGAGTGCATGTTCGACTCCTTCCTCGATGAGCATCGATACGCAGACGGGACATACACCGATCCGGAATCTGAGGCGATAGCGGTAAGTTTTAATTTCAAAATAATATATATATATATATTTATATTAGATTTTCAATATTTATAATATGTATACTAACAAATGTTCATTTCTCGTTTACATGCATGCAGACTGAGGTGTTTCGCCATGCTGACGAGGAGCGGGCCCAGCTACCCGAGGGGGACCACGATGCAGTCGACATAAACGAGCTGTATCTGGAGGTTCTTGGCGGCCCGGACAAGAAGAAGAGGATGTTCGGCACGGGGGGCGCGGCGAAGGCATTGAGAGCATCTAGATTTGGGGGATCCTCGTCCACATCACGAGCATCTAGAGACGAGGTTGAGGAGCTACGGCGCCGTGTCGAGGAGCAGGATCGCGAGCGCCGTGAGTACCAGGCTCAGCAGCAGAGATTGGCTGAGCAGATGGCGCTCATGCAGACTCAGTATGTCGACATGATGCGCTGGATGTCTCAGCATGGAGGAGGTAGTGCACCCTTCTGTCCCTCTTATCAGCCTCCCCCGTCTGATGCCCCTCCCCAGTTTCCTCCTGATGATGATTATGATTCGTAGATATGCTACTGATACACATTACTATTTTTTTATTACATTATTTTGTCGTGGGATGTTACTGATACATTGTTTTATTTTGTTCATTATATGAAATCCGCGTTCATTTTGAATTTCATTTGATTGGTTCAATTTTAAATTATTGTTCAATGTTGGAATATATTTGTATTGTTTGTTGTGACACGTTTTAGGTAATGAATAATAAAAAAAAATTAATTATTAAAATAATAAAAAAAAAATTATACCTGGCGACGGACTTCAGTCCGTCGCCACTAAAGATAGATTAAATCCGTCGTTAGGTTTCCGGCACCGTCAACGGCCACCGGGAGACATTGACGACGGATTTACAGTCCGTCGTCCCTAACTACGGATAAAATCTGTCGTTAGTCCGTCGTTAGCTAACGACGGACTGTATTTTCTGTCGTCCGGTGGGCTAACGACGAACGAAATACAGATGGAAAAGTTCCGTCGCCAGTCCGTCGCTAGACTTCCGGGACGACGGATTTTCTTAGCTAACGACGGATTTTTCCGTCGCCAGAACAGTTTTTTTTTGTCGTGAACTACTTAATTAACATAAAGTTATGTATGTTGAAGATTTAATTAGTTTCAAGTACTTATTTAGTTCCAAGTGCTTAATTAGTTTCAAGTGTTGAATTAGTTCCAAGTGCTTAATTATATGTTCTGAGTTACAATTATTTAATTAATTCTAAGTACTTAATTAATTACAAGTACTTAATCAATTCCAATTAATTACTTGCAATTACTTAATGAAGTCAAAGTACTTAATTAGTTTCAGGTGCTTAATTAATTCCAAGTGCTTAATTACTTTCAATTCCTTAATTAGTTCCAACTACATAATTACTTCCAAGTGCTTAATTAGTTCCAAGTGTTTAATTAGTTCAAAGTGCTTAATTACTTCCAAGTGCTTAATTAGTTAATAATATTTAATTAGTTCCAAGTGTTTAATTAGTCTCAACTCATTAATTAGTTCCAGTTGTTTAATTAATTCCAAATACTTAATTAACAGAAAATTATATATGTTCGAGTTCCAATTATTTAATTAGTTCCAAGTACTTAATTAAAATGCAGTGATCTATGATTTAAAAATTAATACTCCTTTTCATATTCTTCATGAATTCTAGTAGCAAATTTCATAAATGTTTATAATCCAATTAAGAAGTCAATACTTAAATCACCACGACCATCGGATAACCTATATATCCATCTTGATTTTTGAGACATTATTTAGTTTTCATTTATTTTTGACACATACCCACGCAAGCATCCTTTTATTTTCTTTAATTTCTCTCACTTCTAATTTATTTCTCATCTCAAGCACTTTCTTAAAATTGGAGTACCCGTTTCTCATCTATCTACCTTTTTGGCAAAACTTTCCCTTTCCTAATTTAGTACACATTCAATCCATCAACTTTTGGCTGGACATATTAATTAGTAATTACACATCGACAAAAATATTGAATCATTATATTTTTACTTGTACAAAAAATTGTAAATTCACTACTTTATAAAATTTAAAAATCGAATCATTTGTACTAATAAAATCAAGCATTGTGTCTAAATAGGGGTGTAAACGAACTGAACTGAATCGAATACTATTAGGCTCGAGTTTGGATCGTTTGATAATTTGAAGGCTCGAGTTTGATTCGAGTTCGAACCCGTTGAAAAGCTCGTTTATTAAATTATTTGATTAATGTAAATACTTTAATATTAATATGACAAGTTCGTACATAAAGTTCACGAACTATACGAAACTCGGTTCGTTTTTTTTACTTTTTAGAGTTCGTGAACAAGTTCATTAGCAAAGTTAGTGAACTATTCGAAGTTCGGCTCGTTAACAAAGTTCGTGAACTTTTTGAGCCGAATACCATTAGGTTCGATTTCAGCTCGAAAAATTATTCGAGTTTGGTTCGATGCTTGAGTTCGGTTCATTTAGTAAACAAACGAATCTCAAACAAGTTTTTATCGAACTGAACCCCAAATTAATAGTTCACAAAAAGTTTGGTCCGCTTACACCCATATTTCTAAATGTACATAAAATAAATTTTGTCAACAATACTTCAATTACTCTTACGCTTCAAAATGATGTGAAATTTAAAAAAATTATAAATAATCTTTTTGCATTGACAAAATATGACTAATCTTCATCACCATCATTGCTGCAACGATCATCCTCCATTAACCTTAAATAAATGAAAGTGTATAGTAAATTTTATTAGTTGAGTATGATACTTTACAACATACATGATAAAATTAAATATCTCTTTCTATTGGTCCCGAAAGAGCAAGGTTTGGTGTATGGGGGGGAGGGGGAATACACCAAATACAAACTTTTCAGTTTACTTGTTAAATTCAAGCTATTCTTAAATAAGAAATTTCTCGGCAGATGACTAACCAGATTGATCAGCAGATCGATACCAGATTAGTCCAAGCAGATTACTCTCTAGTGTAAACACTTAGACAATAATAAGAGTGATCTTATTATTTTCTAAGTATTGCGTGTGCGGAAATATGGTGGATTTAATGAGTGCTCTTATTAAGAAAATCTTAAGAATTAATCAGATCGTTAAGCAGATTGATTGAGATGCAGATTATATGATAGTGCAAATGGTTAGAATAATAAACAACTGAAAGTAAATATGCAGAAATATAAAGAACACAATTGTTTAACATGGTTCGGGAAATCCCTACGTCCACGATCTGATCAAAACTAGACCAAATTATCCACTACTAGGATACTCTTCTTCTTTATACTCGTGGAGAACGAGTCACAAGTACCAATCCAAGCTAGAGAGATACTTATGCATGAATTAAGGGTCGTGTCCCTTTACAACAGATTACCTCTACGTTACCACTAGAAAACTACTAGCTAGCAGGGTGATCTCCTTTCTCTCGATAAGACAGACTTGAATCGAGGTTGGGTTGGTGTGATGTAGAATCACAGGTTGTTTGAAGCTCGTAGTCTGGTTCAGAGATTGCTTGAGAGTATGTTGTCAATGTAGCTCGCGTGTATCTCTCCAGATTTTGAACTTCAAATATATAGGCTTTGAATTTAAAATTCTAGCCGTTGTTGATTGGCGTGAGATTGATTGTAGATTGCCAATCAAAGATATCCATCATATCTGTTCTTGCCTTGAAAAAATGTTGACTTAATCCTTTAAGTATGGAAAGCAGATCGCTAACGGTTACTTTCCTTCCTTGTGTCAATTGTGTATTCTCTTTCCAAACCCTGTTGGATGGACTTCAATTTTGACGTGGCAAGAGGATATGAGGTGTAGGATGATGTCATCTGGTGGTTTGATGACTCTATCGATCTGGTGCTTCGCTGTGATCATCGATCTGGTCGGTGATCTGATCGCTGTCTGTTACAAAAGATCGATTTCTTCTTGGCGTGAAATCTTAGCCTTCATCCTATACTATTTATAGAAATGACTTCTATAGGAATAATTCCTCTACATGCTAAGTCATCTCCTAATCTGTTCTTTATCAGAATTCACTTTATATGTAGTGATCTGTTAACACGTAGAACAGTTTAACTCTAAAAAGGCTAAGTGCGTTTCGAGAGATCATCATCAAAACTAAAATACTTTAGGGTTCCCAACAATTTCTCCCTTTTTGATGATGTCGAAACCACACTTTACAAATATATCCTAATAACTTAAGAGTGATCTGGTTGGACAGCCAGACTGATTATGTTTCGTTATTAGGTTATAACGATTAAAGTAGTTTATATATGTTCTGGACAATAAGAAGTTGTCATCAGAAACTAAAAGTGATCTTCATTGATAAGATGCAAATAAAAGTTTACAGATCAAAACAAAAATAGGAATTAAAGATAGTAGAGATATGAGAAATGGTTATCTATCTGCTCTTCCTCCTTTCTTCTTGCTGCTTCTTCATTTTGGCCCTTGTCTCGTCAGATATAAGTTGTACTCTTTCGTAGACTCCTTCTCTGACTCTTATATAATCTGGATCCTCAGCATCTATCTTGTATCCTCTGTTTTCTGCGAGCTGATTTATGAAGTTGAGTAGGAAGGTTTTGTCTGGAAGCTCAGTGCCAGGTTTGTTAGGGCATGTTCTGAATTCCCTCTCCGGGGTAGTAATTGTAACCTGGGCTTTTGCTGCTGCTGCTCGTATAGCCTTCACAAGATCTCTTGCATCGTTTAAGTCCAGATAAAGATTGAATGCTTCATTAGGTGTCCCTTCGCAGTAAGCTGGTTCTTTGAGGAAATAGCGACACATAATGAAGCCGTATTTGAGTCCTTCCCATCCATCTTTTAAGTTCTCTGGGACCCAGTTGGTCTCTCCTTCTTTTGTTTTCATTGTCTTGATAGGAGCTGAAGAGAACCAACCAGTTCCATACTTTCTCTTCCTCTTTAAATGGTTGACTTGATTTGCTTGAAGATGATCTGGATGCTTTCTGTGTTGGGGCAGATGGTGGGCTGGAACGATCTGGATCCTTCCCCTTTTCAACCATCCACTTCCCTTTCTCAACCACTATCTCCTTTCCTTTCTCCTTTCCCTTCCTGGATCCTTCCCCCTTTTCGACATCATCAACATACAGTTTGATGAGTGCCTTAAGGGAGGCGATCTCCTCCTTCATCTCCTTAACTTCTTTTTCTGACTCTATCCTTTGTGTAAGCAGGGAAGTGATGTTGAGGTTAGAGTCGTCAATCTGCTTCTGTAGAGAGGTTTTTGCTGAGGCCAGATTGGCAGTGAAGCTCTCTTGCTCTTCTTTGAGGATTCCAATCTCATCGAAGAATGTTTCAATCATGGTCTTTGGGGGATAGCGCAGATCGCTCAGTTTCCTCTCCACAAAGTTCTTCCCTTTGTTCTCAAACTTCCGAAATTGCGCTCTGGTTTCTGCATTGACTGCCTTAATCACCTCTTCAGTTATCCCAACTGTCTGCTCCTTGACAATGGTATGAACCATGTCCTTCTCTTTCCTTGCAAACTCAGTAACTATCTTGTACATCTCATTGACTTTAAGTTCCATAGTTACTAGAGTCTGATCGATCTGTTCCTTCCTCTGCTCTGCGGCAGATCGATCATCATCCATCTTTTTACTCAATTCCTCCAACTTCAATCTGCACACTCTTCTCAAATCTGTGTCCACTTGGTCAACGTGGGACTTCAGATGATTGTTAAATTCAGTGAGAATGCGAGTGGCCTGGTCTTGGACTGTGGAAAGCGTCCCATACATAAATTTGGGTCATCAATATCTCCTCAAGGTTTGTCGTCTCCACAAACTCCTCCATAGTAGCTGAAACAACAGGGGTGTATATGTCATCAGTAAGCTTCCCACCCACCCTCTGTCCAGCTGGTTCAGCCTCCTCTCGTGGATAATCCACCACTGCAATCTGGATTTTGCTAGACGTGGCTGGTTCTCCTTCAGCCTGGGCAGCATCAGCCATATGCTGATCTGGTTCTGATTCTGTTATTGCTGCACCCGGTTGGTGAGCATCAGGTTCTGCTTCAGCTTCTTCAACTTCAACTTCTTCCTCGTCTACAACACTGTCGAAAAATTGGAGCATCCCAACTTTCTCATAGATAGATCTCAGATTGATCTGTAATTTTTGAGCTTCATGCTGAGCTATGGCAAGGATATTTTGAGGGAATGTTGCTCTCAACTCTGCAATAGAGGAGACTTCAAAGATATTCAAAAAGGTTGCTTCCTCTGCTTTGAGTGTCTCCATGGATCTGGTTTTGAGCAGAGCATCAAGGATGTAGAATTCCTTGTCCTTAATGAGAAGCATCAACTTGACTCTCTTGGCTGCATCATAGCTCTCAGGTGTGAGCTGGATGCCTGGAAATGATTTGAGTACAACATGATCTGCTTCTGTTTCTAACAATTTCACAACTTGCTCTGCTGTTTTCTTCTCCACATCCTCTTCGGAGGATTCATCTACTTCTTCATCATCCTCATCGATCTGCTCCAAAGGCTCAGCAGATGATGGACTTGCAGTATGAGCTGGAGAAAAATCCTTGACCTGGCTTTGGGTCCAAGGAGGAGATAGGGACAACATCTTCTGGTGGCCCCCCAACCAATATCTCTTCATCCTCAACTACGACCTCTTGTGGAGGGATGGCGGTTTCTTCAACCTGGACTTCCTTCTCTGGTTCAGACAATTTTTGAAGTCTTCTTCTTTTGGGTTTAGGCTGTTGGGCTGCTGTGGAGGCGTCAGTATCTATTGAACTGGCTCTCCTTGTAACTCTCTTTGTACGGGTCCTTTCGACTTGTTTTTCTTTTGTTACTTTGGATTTTGTGGATTTCTCTGCAGGGGCAGATGGTGGAACTCAGATTGGGTTAGAACTTCCCATCTCCATCAGAGCGTTGACAAAAATAGGGTCTGTTACCCTTGCAATCAAATTGGCAGAGATTCCCATGGACATCTCTATTTGGTGTTGATCCTTTGGGAAACGCAGTCTGTCATTGAACTCCACAAAGGTATCCCACTTGTGCTGGTTGAAGAATGACTCCAGCATATAGCTAATTTTGGTGGAGTGTCTCAAACTGCTCCTTTTCACCTCAATTCCAGGACTTGCTCCTTTAACGAAAGTGATCATCTTGGCCTCCTTCGCCAAGAGATCGAAGAGGATTGTGCTCCAGTTCACCGGTAGATTCAACACGACAGCGGCTAGAATCTTGAACTTTTCTGGAGTGACTTGGTCATAGGAACCATTGTGGTTCATGAATATCCGCTGGACGAATTCGAAGACAATCTTGAATTCGGGTGCTAGCAGTGCCCTGTTGAAGATCTTGTTCGTATAACGAATGGACACTACCATCACAGTCTCAATCACATCCTGCAATTGTTCTTCGGTAATGTCTCCAAGAGTGAGACCTTCATCCTTCAATTTGTAAACGTCATCAATAATGTTTAGTACATTATATGTGGTGTTGCTGATGGTACTGCCTTTGCTGACCCTGATGGTAGCTTCATTCCTGCCTTTCTCTCCTTGCCACGAGAGATAAAAGGCAGCAACTTCCTTTGGTAGAAAGTGGACAAGGTGTGTAGTAACAATGTTGTGAAAGCCTACACCACAATCAAAGCAATATATATATGAGTACTGTCCTTCCATCAATAAAGTATGAGTGCTCAATAGCAGTTTACAGATTATAGAGTTCTAAAATGCACTACAAGGGCATGCAAAATAGATAAAGCTGATTTTCAGTACAAGTTTAATAAACTCCAGAGCATTCAAGTTATAGCACAGTTAAAGGAAAACTCATAAATTAAAACCTTTGCAGCTTTTAACAAGGTCGAAGGCCTTGTCCAGCTTGTGAAAGCCGAAGGTATCAAGATCGGTACAAAGATCTTGATGAATGTATGGTTTCAAAAAGTTTACTTGCTCAAGAAAAAGTGAAGATTTGGGTGCCATATTGGTAAAAACAGATAGGTTTTTTGAAGATTGAGAAAGTTTGGAAGGGAGAAAAGTTCGCTAAGTGTTTAAGGAAGAGGAACAGTGTATGTGATAGTCGAATCGCCTTATCAAAATGTATATATAGATAGATAAGCTATAAGAGAGAATAATATATTAATTGATTTTCTTCCCTTTTTCAGCTTTTTCCCGCCTCTCCGTGTTATAGACTTATGGTCTATTATTTTCTCTTCTCTGCGTTTGATACACGCGCTTGATCAACGGCTGCAGTGAGGCGCGTGTTTGTATCACCAGTTGATTTTCTTTTTTTTTTCTTGGTTTGGTAAATATCTCCTCGATCATTTTTCCCAAACACTGTACTTAATCATCAAAATAGAAGATTTGATATATTATGTCAGAATTTAGATACATAGACTAAAAATTAATCGCCGTATCTTTTTGACTTTCCCCCTTGACCAAGTAGTGGGAACATTTAAAATAAAAGAGTTTATTAATATCCACGTGGCTGCTAGTCATCTGGTCCAGATCGATCTCCTTCATTACAAACTGTTGTCAACATTATCGATCTGTTTATGCCACTTTCAACTTTGGACATTAACCTTGTATGATGACCTCTTTAATAATTCCCGGTTGGAATTTAATCGATCTGTTTATCATTAACTTCTATTTAGATGATCTGGTGTCAGTTCCCAGTTGGAATTTTACATGATCTATTTTCCATCAATCTGGTCTATATCAATCTGGTTTTAATTCCCTGTTGGAATATTGAACTTGATTTGATCTAAGTCAATCTGGTCCTTTCTTCAAGATTTAATAGTCCTAGTTTACCACAAAGCATCTTATATCTTTCTTCTGGTAATGCTTTGGTAAGGATGTCAGATCTCTGTACTTCAGTGTGAATTTTCTCGATCTGTACATGTTTTCTTTCAACATGATCTCTTATAAAATGATGTCTCACATCCACATGTTTGCATCTGGTATGCAAAACAGGGTTCTGTGTGATTGCTATAGCACTTGAGCTATCACATAAAATAGTTATCTCCTTGACATCAATCTCATAGTCTTTGAGTTGCTGTCTTAACCAGAGTATTTGTGCACAACAACTTCCAGCTGCCATATATTCAGCCTCTGTGGTTGATGTAGCAACAGATGTCTGCTTCTTTGAGAACCAAAAGATCAGCTTATTTCCTAAAAACTGACATGTGCCAGATGTTGACTTTCTGTCTAACTTGCATCCAGCATAATCTGAATCTGTGTATCCAGTAAGCTCAAAGTTGTCTTCACATGGATACCATAATCCAATGTGAGCTGTTCCCTTAAGATATCTTAATATCTTCTTAGCTGCTTCCATGTGAGACTCTTTGGGGTTTGCTTGATATCTCGCACATACTCCTACTGCAAATGTGATGTCAGATCGACTGGCAGTTAGGTAGAGTAATGATCCTATGATCCCTCTGTATAGAGTGATATTAGCTGGTTTTCCCTCTGGATCAGGATCAATTTTCCCGTTGGTATGCATTGGGATTTTAACTGGTTTATTGTCTTTGATCCCAAATTTTGTCAACAGATCTTGAATATATTTGGCTTGATTTATGAAGATGCCATCTGGTAGTTGCTTGACCTACAAACCTAGAAAGAAACTCATTTCGCCCATCATGGACATTTGGTACTTATTCTTCATAAGTTCAGCAAATTTATCACATAAATAGGTAGATTGAGATCCAAAGATGATATCATCTACATAGATCTGTACTAAAAGGATATTCTCTTTGACTTTGATGATGAACAAGGTCTTGTCAACTGATCCTCTTCTGAATCCAGATTCTAGTAGGAATGTTGATAAAGTCTCATACCAAGCTCTAGGGGCTTATTTTAGACCATAGACTACTTTTGTCAGTCTGTATACTTTCTGATTTGGATCTGCTTCTTCAAATCCAGGTGGCTGTTCCACATAGACTTCTTCTTCTAGGATACCATTGAGGAAGACACTTTTGACATCCATCTGGTATACCTTGAACCTTTTGTGTGCAGCATATGCTAAGAATAGTCTTATTGCTTCTAATCTGGCCACGGGTGCAAATGTTTCATCAAAATCAATGCTTTCTTGTTGATTATAGCCTTTTGCTACTAATCTGGCTTTGTTTCTGACTACTTCACCCTTCTCATCTCGTTTATTTTTGAACACCCATTTTACACCTATCACTCCTTGGTGTTTGGGTCTATCCACGAGATACCAGACTTCATTTCTTTTGAACTCATTAAGTTCTTCTTGCATTGCTGTTATCCAATCTGCATCTTGTAGTGCTTCATGAGCATCAGATGGTTCGATGTGAGAGATATAACAGCTCAACAAGGCACTTTCTCCATGCATTCTTCTTATTTTCACACGATCTGTTGGGTTCCCAACAATCTGTTCTGGTGGATGATCTTGTATCCATCTCCTTCTCCTGGTCATCTCTTCATCAGATATCTCAGGATCAGGTTGATCTGTTGGTTCCTCAAATTCAGTGTGAACTGTTGATGAAGCTCGAAATGGATTCTCTTCTATTCTTTCTTCTGGATTTAGATTTCCAGATTGATCATCATCTGCAATGACTGTTTTATTGCTTTCTGTTGGTGATCTGTTTTCATCCAGATTACGTTGAATTGTTCCCCCTTGCTGTATAACTTCTTCAGCAATTGTAGGAGTGTTGATATCTTCATCATCACTTTTTGAATTCCAGATAAGAATGTCTTCAAGTAGTAGTTCATTCATCTTTCTTGTGGTTATCTGATTCTCGGTCTGTTTATTATCTAGTGACATGTACTCGATAATAGACTCATCAAAAACAACATGAGGTGTTACCTCCACAATATGAGAGTTCTTATTATAGACTCGATATGATTTACTGACATCAGAATATCCTAACAATATTCCAGGATTAGTTTTGCTATCAAAAGTCCTCAATTGAGATTTCCCATTATTGTGTACGTAACACAAAAAACCAAAAGTGCGAAAGTAAGAGATCTTAGGCTTTTTGTTGTTCCAGATCTCATATGGAGTCTTTCCATGTCTGAGTGTAATTGATGATCTGTTCTGAGTATAACAGGCTGTGTAGATAGCTTCAGCCCAGAATTTCTTGGGTAGATTGGTAGCATTTAACATAGTACGAGCTGCTTCTTTAAGTGATCTGTTTCGCCTTTCAACAACTCCATTTTGTTGAGGTGTTCTAGCAGCTGAGGTTTGATGAGTGATTCCCATCTTGTTGCAGTATGCTTCAATCTTCTGGTTGAGAAATTCTGTTCCTCGATCTGTTCTGATAGTAGTTACACTCACCTCTTTCTGTTTGGTGATCTTGTGCAGAAAATCAGGTAGTTTGGCTAATGTCTCTTTCTTATTTAACAGAGGTGAATCTTGAGTAGTCATCTATGATTACTAAGGTGTATTTTCTTCCATTTATGCTTAGTGGTTTAACTGGTCCAAACATATCGAGATGAAAGCTCCAGTATTCTGGACGTTGAGTGAGCTGTTTTGCTTGTAAAGGATGATCTGGTTTGCTTTCCAGCTTGACAAGCATCACATATATGATCTTTATCATATACTTATCTGGTAGTCTTTCCACTAACTTTTCTTTGGCAATCCTGTTGATTGACTTGAAATTTAGGTGGCCTAACCTCTTGTGCCATAACCAGCTTGTTTCTGATATAGTTTTGGTGACTAAGCAGGTTTCGATCTGGTTTGTCCACTGGACAATATATAGCCTATCCTGCAATTTTCCGGTAAGGAGTATCTCATCTCCTTCCTTGTTCTTCACAAAGCAGTTGTTAGTATAAAAAACGATTTGATTACCATTAGCACAGAATTGACTTACAGAAAACAGATTGTGACTAAGACCCTCAACGTACAAAACATTTGAGATGGTGGTCTTTCCAACTTTTATATTTCCATATCCTCTGGTGTATCCTTTTGAGTTACATCCAAAGGTGACCTGTGGTCCTGGTTTTTCAATGTAATCTGATAGTAGATTTTTGTCACAAGTCATGTGCTTCGAACATCCACTATCTATTATCTAGATTGTTCCTCTAGCTATCTTGTTTCTTCTTGCAGTCTTCTGGTCCTGCAATTAATCAAACTTAGTTACCCTTCAACGTTTGGGTGCTTGATTATTAGCAAATGTTCCCTTTCGTATCCAGAACATTTTTGGGTTAGGAACTGAAATATAACAGGTAATGATGTTCCCATCATTATCAACTTTGGACAGAGAATGGAATACAGATGGATGATATCTCTCTATTCCATCATCTTCAATCCCTTCTTAGTAGGTACTGTCCTGTTGATATTTTTGTTGGGTAATGTCCTGTTGACATTCTTTTTATGAACATGATCTGTTTCTGTGTAATGGGCTGGTTGTCCCTTTGTTTGATGGTATTGTCTGTTCCCAGTCTGTTTCACCATCATCTTCTGGGGTTGATCTTTCTTGTTTCTAAGATCTATTACTTGATCTGGTATTTTCTTTCTTTCTGGTACAAAGCTTATGTTTCCCCAAGATTTTTCTGAATGACCTGGATACCCTAATCCAGATGTGCCTTTTTGCTGCAGATTGATGAGCAGCTTGACACGTTTATCACTTTTGTAGATCATTTCTTTGCCTTTCTTTATCTTTTCTTCAGCTACGTTGTTTCTATTGATGAGATCTTTGATCTTAAGAGTTCAATGAGTAAATCTCTCCATCTTTTCCCTTGATCTGTTCTTCCATATCAGCTATTTGGGCAACGAACTGGGTGTTAGCTGTACTCAGTATCTGTTCTGTTTTCTTCAGCCTATCATTTTCTTCCACAACTTCTCTAAACAGTCTCTTGATGCTCGAATAGCTTTTGAACATCTCATTGACTTCTTCCCATAAGTAATCTGATTGATCTTCTATTTCCTGTTCCAGATCATTATCATTTGAGGAATTTGAATTGCAAGAGTTTACCTCGACTTCATCCAGGCCGTTGTCTAGTCCTACATAACATTCATCCCAGCCTTCTTCGTCATTAGCAAAGAATGCTTCATCATTCTCAGATGAGCTGTCTGAAAAATGACTCGAGCTGCTTGAATCTTGTTCAGCGAGCATGGCCTTGTGCTCATATTTGAGTTTTCGATCTCTTTTTGCTCTCAACTCTTCTCTTTGGCTTTTGGATAGATCAGGATAGTCTGTTTTAAAATGACCTGTTCTGCCACAACCAAAGCAGGTATAATCTGTTGAGTTGGATGATTTTGAGAATTTACCTGTTTGCTGCTTTGATTCATCCTGGTTATCAGATCGATCATTGTCTCGTTTCTTGTAGAATTTGCTTTTGTTGTCTTTGTAGAAACGTCTATATTTCTTCGATCTGACCTCCATCTTGTCCATGCGTTTGGCAATCATTGCAAATTCTTTTAGTAATTTGTCATACCCTTTCTCTTCATCTGGTATAGAAGGCTCAGAAGATTCATCTGGTTTGCTCTTCGCTTTGAAGGCAACTTCTTTTTCTTTCTTTGAACTACTGTCTGCCTTTTTGGACAGATGATCTGGTCCTCAAATTCTTTGAATGTCACATTCATGACCTTCAAGATGGTCAAATAAAGCTTCAGTAGAGAGTTCATTGAAGTCTGCACGAAGAGGTTGCATTGCAGCATATATCTCCCAGCTAGGTGGAAGTGCTCTGAGTACTTTCATGTTTTTCTCTCTTTGAGTATACTTGTTCTTATTGAACGCTGATATCTTGAGGAGAATTCCAGTGAATCTCATCTTCATTTGCTCTATGGTCTCGCCTGGTTTCATTTTGAATTCATCATATTTATTGCAGGCAAGAGACAGCTTGTTCTCAATCATGACTTCAGATCCTAGACACAAGTCTCTTAGGGCTTCCCACATCTCTTTGGCAGTATCCAGATCTTGAATTTTAGCCAGATGTACCCCTTTGACTGTGCTAGATATGATCCCTTTAGCAAAGTCATCCAGATTGACTTCGCGACGTTCTTCTGCTGTATATTTTCTTGGATCTTTAGGAGCTATCTATGTTGTTACTCTAGTTGAGGTAGTTACTATCACTTCTTCTGTGATCTGTAGTGGACCATCTTCAATAACTTTCCACATCAGATAATGATGGGCTTTGAGTGCCATTTTGATTCTGAAGCTCCATTCTCTATATCCTTGGATGGAGAATTCTTCACAAGCCCTAACAACAGATGATTCCATAGAAGATAGAATGCACGTTAAACTGTTCTATGTGTTAACAGATCACTACATATAAAGTGAATTCTGATAGAGAACAGATTAGGAGATGACTTAGCATGTAAAGGAATTAATCCTATAGAAGTCATTTCTATAATAGTATAGAATGAAGGGCAAGATTTCTCGCCAAGAAGGAGCCGATCTGCTGTAACAGACAACAACCAGATCGCTAACCAGATCGATATCTACAGCGAAGCACCAGATCGATAAAGTCATCAAACCACCAGATGAAATCATCCTACACATCATACCATCTTGCCTCGTCAATATTGAAGCCCATCCAATAGGGTTTGGGAAGAGAATACACGATTGACACAAGGAAGGAAAGTAACCGTTAGCGATCTGCTTTCCATACTTAAAGGATTAAGTCAACGTTTTTTCAAGGCAAGAACAGATATGATGGATATCTTTGATTGGAAATCTACCATCAATCTCACGCCAATCAACAACGGCTAGAATTTTAAATTCAAAGCCTATATATTTGAAGTTCAAAATCTGGAGAGATACACGCGAGCTACATTGACAACATACTCTCAAGCAATCTCTGAACCAGACTACGAGCTTCAAACAACCTGTGATTCTACATCACACCAACCCAACCTCGATTCAAGTGTGTCTTATCAAGAGAAAGGAGATCACCCTGCTAGCTAGTAGTTTTCTAGTGGTAACGTAGAGGTAATCTGTTGTAAAGGGACACGACCCTTAATTCGTGGATAAGTATCTCTCTAGCTTGGATTGGTACTTGTGACTCGTTCTACACGAGTATAAAGAAGAAGAGTATCCTAGTAGTGGATAATCTGGTCTAGTTTTGACCAGATCGTGGACGTAGGGATTTTCCGAACCACGTTAAACAACTGTGTTCTTTATATTTCTGCATATTTACTTTCAGTTGTTTATTATTCTAACCATCTGCACTATCATATAATCTGCATCTTAATCAATCTGCTTAACGATCTAATTAATTCTTAAGGTTTTCTTAATAAGAGCACTCATTAAATCCACCATATTTCCGCACACGCAATACTTAGAAAATAATAAGATCACTCTTATTATTGTCTAAGTGTTTACACTAGAGAGTAATTTGCTTGGACTAATCTGGTATCGATCTTCTGATCAATCTGGTTAGTCATCTGCCGAGTAATTTCTTATTTAAGAATAGCTTGAACTCTCTAATAATTTAACAAGTAAACTGAAAAGTTTGTATTTGGTGTATTCCCCCCCCCCCCCCTCCATACACCAAACCTTGCTCTTTCGGGACCAACACTTTCACATACCTATCGCGCAAATTTGTACAATTACGTTTATCATGTGATGCTCCACGAAGCCCACATCCATGACATACCATAGTTTTTACAGTTGGCTTCTCTCTAGATGACATCAATATATTTCTACACCCTTTGTTCTTATTCCAGAAGGGTCCTTAATATTTTCTATTATATCTGAGCTCTCTCTCCTTTGACATCTTCCGTTAATAATCATCTCTTTAATTTTTCCATGTATGTAACCAAGCTTCTCATCCAATATTTTGTTCCCTCACCAATCAACAATGAAGCCTTATAAGATAACTTGGAGTGTCTTGACATCAAATATTTTATTGGATCTTCATTAACATTTGGAGCATCTACGTCATATGCTACACCAAGCTTTGCATCTCGTGTCCACCGCTTGAGTATATATTTTTCAGGCAATTGAAAAATTTGGTTGATACGAAAGAAAGCTAGCATGTGTCTACATGGAATACCATCAAACTCAAATTTTCTACAACTGCATAATATATAATCAGCCTCTTTCTCATGTATAAGCAAACTTGGTTTCGTTGACGAAGCACTTAGAAATCTCATTACATTATAAACTACAATATCATCTTTTGTTGACTTGTGTTGCACAATGTAAGCATGACTTTGACTTAGTTCACCTTGAAAATCCATCCATTTCTTCATATACACCTTAACCATTTGAGATTCCATTGGCTAATTTGTTTTGATTTTGGGCTGCTCGTTCATGTCTGTGTGGTCGGCAACTAACTCATTATGTCTTTGATGTCTCAGTGCCCTATTGAATTGTGTGATAAAATCCATCAGCGAGTTCTTATTTGATACATACTTTTTGAAAAATGAATGAGAACTCTCATATCGGAATCCATTTATGCCGCAATTCATACATCAATATCCAACAATTATCCTCCAAGTGAGCACATCTAATCATATCTTCCCAGCCATGCCTCGGGAGATGTATAATTTGTTATAACACTCTTTATGTTGTGGTAGTGATCTCGAAAAGTTGCTGCATAAATCTTTTCAGAGAAGTTATTCAGTATGTGCCACAAGCAATAACGATGCACCGTTTGAGGCCAAACTTGTGCAAGTGCTTTCTTCATAGCAGGATCTTGATCGGTGATGATAGCTTTTGGTGCACCTGTTGGCATAGCTTCCACAAACTTATTGAATAGCGAAATAAAAGATTCTGTATTTTCGTCACTTAGAAATCCACAACCAAAAACAATTGTTTGATGGTGATGATTAACCCCAACAATGGTGCAAAAATGATACTATACTTATTGGTGGAGTACGTGGAATCAAATGCAACTACATCACCAAATACACTATGCTCTCCTTGATGTAGCATCTGCCCAAAAACATCTACATAAACTATTATATGAGTCATTCTCGTGAACAAAGAAAAATGTTGGATTCTTCTCCTTCTCAGATACAAAGAATTCTATCAATGTTTTTGCATCAAAACCCGTTTGTTCATCCCTTATTTATTTCTCTAAGTTTCTAATATCTCTTTATGTGCAACTAACATTTTCAGACCCACCATACTCTAACTCAAGTAGTCGCATCTGCTGACAAGTAGGTACTTTAGCTTCTACAAATCTTTGAGTCAATACTTTTTTCGCAAACGAAACATTACAATGTGAGCGGAGCAAATTCACTTTTGAAGGAGTAGAAAGCGTGTTGGGAACCCCACAAGCTTATATTGTTTTGATGATGCAATTCGAAACAACACAGTTAAATATTTTGTCTTGTAATTAATGTCATCTGTTAAGGAATATGCTAAATTATAAAAAGAAGCAGATAGTACAGTTTTTACTATCTGTGTTATTCTTGATAAAAGCATTCCTGGACACATTAATTATAAATGTTCTACTTTACTCGATTCGTATTTATCACAGCGATCTGTTCCTAGCTTAAGGACAGGTAGCTGTCATTACTTGTGTAGTATTTTATTTAAGATCTACATGTTTTGATCTTAGCCTTCACTTCTGTTTAAAATTAAAATGGAACAGATCATGATCCACTATCTGTCCATTCTTTACCTACTGTACTTAGTGAAAGAAAAGACAACAGCGAGCTGTGTGAAGAGAAAGCAGCGAGCTGTGTGAAGAGAAAGCAGCAAGTGATCAAGCTTGACAGCAAGTACTCTTGTTTACAACAGCTAGTGATCAAGTCTTTGACAGCGAGTACTCTTGGTTACAACAGCTAGTGATCAAAATAGCATGAACAGCGAATGGATTAAACAGCAAGCGAATCAAGTCGTAGACAACGGCAGCTAGAACTCATGATTGGAAATGAACAGCGAGCTGTTCATATCAAAAGAAACGAAGAGCACGTTCAAACCAACAGCGAGCTGTGTTCAATAAAGCAGGAAGCAAAATGTTTAACAGATAGTACTCATTGTACTAACAGCTAGTAATCAACGTAGCAGGAAGCAGATAGCACTAACAACAGCGAGTGCTCAACAAGTACTCAACAGCGAGTACTCATGATTACTACAGCAAGTGAATACCTGACAGCGAGTGCTCATCGGATAAAACAACAGTTAGTGAACAACAAAGCATCAACAGCGAGCTGTCCAAATCAAAAGAAACAAAGAGCACATGTTCAAACATACAGTGATAGGAAGCTCTTCTTATCATTATGGTGGACTGCCGACTTACCTAAATTAGTCATAAGTCATCCACTCAGTGTGTTGTCACATCAACGGTATGATTTAAGGAATGATGTACAAGATTTTCAAATATCTCTGTAAAATGAATCATTACCAGTATGGCAACACATTGGGAAATCGCGTGAAAGGTGGTAACCACTCTCAACCTGGCAGCGCGTGCTTCAACAACACTGACATGCATTTAATGCCGCCATTAATGCGTTGAAATTAGAGGCCATCGTCTCCAACGGATAGTTTCTTCATTGAGGCTATAAATACCACCTTCACTTCCAGAAAGAGCTACGGGAATTCAAGCAATCAAAGCCAAAACTCTGCTCAAATATCTTCAAAGCTTTCATCGTTCTAAACACTCCACCTACGAATTCTCTGAGTGTTCATCAGTTGAAGATTTCTTTCTGGAAACTTGTTCTTACATTATTCTAAGTTAAGGATCTAGTTTTGATCCAAAGGTTGTAATATTTTAGATTGTAGTTTTCAATCTAGAAGAAGTGTAATCACAAGTATTTATCTAGTTTTGATAAAGCTTGTGGCTCGTACTCAACGAGTAAAAAGAAAGGAGACATTAGTTGATTTCGATCTAGTTTTGATCGATCCGTGGACGTAGGGAGGTTTATCCCGAACCACGTTAACTCTTGCGTTCTTTACTTTCTGTTTTACTTCATACTCATCTTCTTCATAATTGCATAAACTTGTTTATCTCTAATCTATTGGTTAAGAAAACGTTTTCAACATAAGAGCATTAACCACCGAATTCCGCACACAACATTAATCAAGATTAACTTGTTCAAGTTTCTCTTATTAACTGTTACTTTACACTTAAGGTATACTTGAGCTAAGTTGATTCTTCTGGACACGAAGAACCTTCTTGCTAATTCAAGCCTTCTTATATTCTAAGATTGCTTAAACCTTATTGATTAAAAACAAAAACAAGAAAACCTAAAAAGTTGGGATTGGTGTATTCCCCCCCCCCCCCCATACACCAAACTAGCTCTTTCGGGACCAACAAAGCGCATGATTATGACCTTCCATAAAGATACTAACACTCCAGCTAGTTCCAGTTTGTTGCTTAGCGTGAGAAAGTTTAGCTTTACAACTAGTTCTAACTTCACCATGAACTCTTGTCTTTTTGACCTCACCATGTTTAGCTCATTTCTGTGCGTGTTTTTGGTTCATATTTTATCGTGTTTAGATTTTAGTTGAAGTCGATTTAGTGTCTTTTAGTTCGTGTTTATGTTGGTTTTGTTTGTTATTATTTTGGATGTAGGATGACGAAAAGGAGTTAATGTGAGCTGAAATGATGCCGCAAATACCGAATATGGTAAGCCGAACGAAGTCAAGGAAACCGGATGGGCTTCCTTGGAGTTACGGGGAAAAATTGAGAGGAGAAAGAACGCGAGAGCATGACCATATGCGAAATTGTTACGTCTTGCACAATAATTTTGTTTTGGCTCATTCTCCTTCGTTACAACTCCGAATTTGGATCCGTGTGCGGCTACAGATTCCTATTGAGACGAGTTTCAATTATATATTTTCAAAAATTTCGTATTTTGCATAGGCCAGCGGTTTCTGGGCCTGGGCTATTGCAGCGGGCAGAGAGTGCACTCCAGCGACCGCTGGGCGCATGAAACATGCGGTTTTCTGGACGATTTAAAGAGGAAAAATAGATGTATTTTTCATTCCAACAGATCCATCTAAAAAAATCAGACTCTTAGAATAGATTAGTGCTTGTAATTTACTTTGGGAAGAAGGATTAAGGTGGAGATCGACTGCTCCATCTACGTAGTGTAATCATTAGTAAGTAATTCAAGTTGATTTCTTATGTGATGATTACGTAATTGGATTGGGTAGTTGAATCTCCACTAGGGTTTGAATTTCTAGTTGATTGATGATGTTTGTTTATTCATACTTTTTGATGAGATTGTACTTGTTTAGTTGAACCGTTTGATCACCGTTTCAATTCCTTAGATGCTAGGTGAGGTCGATGGATAATCCTAGTGTCGGATCATGGTCTAATCAACATCGGTTGGAATCGAAAATATATAAATTGAGTATTCATTTATGTATCTAGAAATTCTTAATTGTGTGGCTTAAATACGAAAGTTGAAGTCACAATCTGATTAGGAATACGAAGGTTAGTAATCAGATAACTTTTGAGAATTCTCGATTAGTGAATGGATGCATGAATGGATTGTGGCATGTGATGATTGAAGTAGATGTTCAAATCCTAGAGCCTTATTCTGAATCCCCTTATTGTATTTACTATTCGGTTATTTAATTTTAGCTAAGACTTTGAACTGTATTTTGATAGAATGTTTAGGATCTTTAATTGTTGTTCTCTAGCACTTTAACTAGGAAGCCCTGCTAAGCTTTCCACGAGATTCGACTAGGGACAACTTACTATGTATTATAGGTCTCGTTTAATTGCGAGAACTTAGACACACGTTTTAGGTTGAACACACCACTTTGTCCTCATTTAATTGAAAGATTTTCATCTGGACACCCTTCCTTGAAACAAACAAATTGTTTCCAAAATACTTCATTGGTAGTCTTATTTCTTTTTCTATTTCCTATTCTTACACTAAAGCCGGCTTCAAGTGCATATTGATTGTAGAATAAAGAAGCATCGTCCACCGATGTAAATTTCATTCCTATTTTCGGCTTTCGATCATCCATCACTTGAGGAATAAATTGTTAATCATCAATATTTTCTTCCATTATTCTAAGAATTTCAATATGAATAAAATAATCGAAATAATAGCAACATAAATAACCTTAGCTTTGGGAACACAAAATAAATTCACGTTGGACAATTACATATAGAATATGCATAATATTGATAACTATGCTTAATTATTTTATTATATCATTCTTCATCTTTTTTATTGAAATCAAACCTCCCATCATAATAAATTCACAAAATATATAATTCGAACATTACATATAAATTATTCAAATAAAAAATTCATGAAATACCTGAAACCTTGAGTTGAGAAAGCTGATAATAACTTCAATAGAATTATAAAAGCATTAGAAAGAAACCCAGAGATTCAATGATGTAAAGAGCCGCTCTAGGGTTTTGCGGGTTTTGCCAAAAAGGTGGATAGATGAGAGATGAGTACTCCAATTTTAAGAGAGCGCTTGAGATGAGAAATAAATTAGAAGAGAGTGAAATTAAAGAAAATAAAAGGATGCTTACGTGGATATGTGTTGCTCACTTTTGCTTAAATAAGTCTGGCAGCATATCTTTTCTCTTTAATACTATTTTCTAGACTTAACTGACACCATTCAATGAGTTCATGTTTCTTCTCTTACTAACTAAGATTGTGTTCTTTTTTATGGATAAATTTATCTATCCAAAATTATAATTTTATAATTTTTTCCCCATCTATCACACTTTCACTTCAAAATATATAAAAAAAATGATTTTGTTTTTATTTTTTCCTCCTTTATTTTGTTTATAATTAGGAGTCCTTTAAATAAAGAAGATAAAAAATGATTGAAATTCCATCTTTTTCCTTTAACTTTTTTACAATATATGAAAAAAAGAAAAAAGTGAATTCGTAAATATAAATAAAAGTTAATAAATTAAAAAAAAATGAAATAATTTGAATAGTAGAGGGGAGAATGTAGCCAAGTGGATAAAGGCAGTGGATTGTGAATCCACCACGTGCGGGTTTAATTTTCGTCGTTCGCCCATGATTTTGCATTTTTGGCTACAAAAGGGTTTTGTTTTAGTGAACACAATTTACTCCTTTTTTTTTAGTGATAATATTATGTCTCCTTAGACTGGATGAAAGGAAAAATGGTGAAATTTTAAAATAGATAAAAGTGATGGATAAAAAAAAGGAATTTAAAAAAGATAATGTAATACCCCGAAATACTGTAGCCGTAATTAAAGTGTGATTAAACCTTAATTAGGGCATTGCATCCTTAAGAGATAATATTTATGAGATTAAGAAGAGCTTGAAAGCTTTATTATATAATTTAGAAGAAAGAATTTTAATTATTTAGTTAAGAAAGAAAATGGAATTTATTAATTCCATATTAATAATGAAAGAAAGGGGTTTGAGGCAAAATAAATTCAGATGAAGCATACCCCTCAGAAGAGAAAATTTTTATCTATTAGATAATGTAGAAAAATGGAATTAGAAATTTCATTAAGTCAGTAAAAAGATAAAATAAGGAATAAAAATTTATTATTGCAATTTCAGTAATAATTAAATAAGTTTTCGTTTAGAATTCAGTTTGAGAATTCGACAATTGTAGTAATATCTACAAATTATGCCCGATTTTATAATATATATAGAATAGATTATTATGAAGATTTTACTAGAAAATATCATATTAGAAAGAATTTATTCAATTAGATTTAATTGGTATTTTAAAATTTGAATAAGTTATTCAAATGAACTCCAAATTACGAACGGTCTGAACCAGTGAATTCTAGATGTCGAGATGAATCATCCAGTATTAATATCTCAAATCCCAAAAAAAATGAAGAATCAGGATGTCTTCACCTTTAGGAGGAACTACTACGCTTACACACGCATGCTCT